>CM060270.1:4651675-5065618 GCA_030684275.1 Acipenser oxyrinchus oxyrinchus
AGCTTGGAATGGTGTGTAATTGAACTGTATGGCAATTACAATTACAAATGCAATTACACAGGTGTGCCAAGGTTCAACTACAGCTGCAATGGCATTGTACTTGCCATTCATTACAAATGACACAGTTACTATTGTAACTGACCGCAGGTCTGGTTCTGGGTGTTTCCCATTTTCATTGTTTCATGTTTTGCTTTGTTTTCAGACCTTTACAGTAAGCAAAACTACTAGAAGTAACTGAATGAGGTAATAACTTACTCTGCCTGCCTGATGTCCTTTATTTTCTAGTGCTTGCTTTGTTATAATGCGATGCATTTTAAAAATCCCTTGTTCTTGCTCCATCCATTATCTGCATGAGAATTGGGCTTAGCTAGTCTATTCTATTTACTTATTCTGGCTTCACTACAAAGAAAGAAAGCACATTTCAAACAGCCATTTAACTATAGCAAAAAGACGCCTGACAAAACACATAATAATGCAGCTTTAAATGTGGGTTTCATGCCACTACTGAAAATGCTGTGTGTTTTAATAAACTAGTTATTTTCACTGGATACTAAGGTCTGTTTATTTAAAATGCACACAAAAAAAATATTGTAAGCCCCTCCCATCGCACTGCAGGTTACACTACAGTATCTGCTAAGGAACTTTGCCCGATACAAGCCCACACCCTACTGCTACACAGTTTCCAAACTCCAACAAATTCATATTAAACTGTAGCTTATACGCGTGGTTTTATTCAACTGTAAATTCGATATCCATATTCATTAGAAGCCAAGACATACCAAACGCCTATTCATATGTACCTTTCATCAGCTAGAAAATAGTTATAAAGTCGTCCAGCTTGCGAAACTGTCAAATCACGAAGTACAATAACCATTCTTATCACCGCTGTTAATGGAATTTGAGACATGTTTAGCACAGTGAACATTTACCTCTGCATGTCAAACGACCGTGTGCAGTTGATTATATATGTGGGTTTATTATATTGCATACCTCCTCGCACTCGTCTCTAGCCGCGGGTCGGCCTTCTAACATCTCGCAAAATTGCTCCAGTGTGACCGTCTCATCACCGCGGCTCAGCCTCTCCTCCAGCCAGCGAACCAGAGCGCTCTCGTTCCGGGCAAGCACCGACTCTGACACGGCGGCCCCGGAGTCTCTCATACGGACTGCTGCATCCCTCAGCTTCACCTGCTCGAGCAGCGCCTCGGGGGGAGGAAGCCCGCTACCCGGTCCTAGGGAAGAATTTGTTCTCCCTCCAACTCCCCCGGAGCCACTGCCAGCACCCGGGCTCCCAGAGGCCGGACTGACTCTCCCGGCCTCCATCTCCTCCTCATCGCCGCTCGCTCCTACGCAGCCGCTCTCTGCGTTCCCCATGTTTGTCAGTGGCCTCGGGCTATCCCACAGTCCAGCAGCCTGGATTGCAAGGCTAACGGGCGTGTTTTGTGAAATATTCGGCAACTGGGATCTCTGTTTCGCTCCCCAATTCCGCTTCATCAGTCTGTTCTCACTACCGCATCGACGTACTACAAAACGTCATCACGTCGTCATTTTAATTGGCTGAAAACTTCACCTGAACTTATTCAACCGACCTAGACAGGTGTTTCTTCTGCAAGAAAATAATACAAACGTTAATAAAACCAGAAATAAGTTAAAATAAGAATTGAGTCCGTTTACAATGTATCGTTGTGTGTTAATTTACAGTTAGACTCTGTAAAGAATACCAGTACCGTCTGACGTAAATGCATTCGAATGATCTTATTCAGTACTTTAGCACCCGGCTTGTTATCAAATCATTTTTTGAAACAGTACAACATTATAGAATCCGCAATCATGGTAAAACAATCTCATTGGGAAATTCAAGATCTAAATATGAAAAAGAACTGACAATGCAAAATAAAAAATAAAAATAAAAACTTTCCAAAAATATATATTTCTATTGTATATTACTAGAGTCAAATCTTATCCCGTCCATCACAACTGGAGCATAACTGATTAATATAGGAACAACATTGTAATTTCATTTTTATATGGGGTACACAATCCGAAAGGGGGTTATTATGTATTTAAATTTATATTGATCAAATACGAATGTATCCAATAATTTGTACATTTTGGATTTGCCTCCATAACCGATTTTATAGTTAATTAAATCTGTAATTTACTATGCATTACTATGCAAGAATGCCTTTTGCCATTGTATAACTGGTAAAAGATTTAAAATGTAAACTCGTCTACCAAATAAATATGTTGATTTATCTTAAATATATTTCAAAGTTGTACCCTTTAAATAAAACTACACTACGTCATCAATTCAGGAAATGGGATCTCCGGTGTCACTGCAAATACAATCCTCCAGAACACATTTACAGGAGCAAAACAAAACAGTTGGTTTACCCATCAAATAACTTCATGAAAGACACCTGACCTTTTCTGCGATGATCAGGCATCTGCTAGCGGTAGTATGCCTTGCAGTGGCGGTCCTAATCGGTCCCGAGATTGGTTATGTATTGGATTTGATCCCCGGATGGGACACGGTGAAATCGTGCATCACAAACACAGGGCACGCCGCTGGGGACACGATTCGGCTGCTTGATTTGCAGGAACTATCCCAATATAATGGACAGCAAGGCAGTCCCGGCGTGTACCTTTCCATTCTGGGACAGGTGTTTGATGTGGGGAAGGGACACAAACATTATGGACCCGGGGGTTCCTACCATTTCTTTGCAGGTAAATTTCTATTATTTGGGGATTACATTGCTATGTCACATACACGCGATAGCAGCATACTCTCATTCAACTATTCTGGCACTACGGCAATGTACATTTAAAAATAAAAACAGAGTTGTTGATTTGAATTAATTGGGGGTTCTGTGTTAAAAGACAATAGCATAATAACATGAGGCAGAAAGCAGCGTGTTTAAATAGAGGCATACAAAGCGTGTTATTTCAAGTGAACTGAATGCGAATTTTCGTTTTAGGAAGAGATGCGTCCCGAGCCTTCGTGACGGGAGATTTCACAGAAGCCGGCCTTGTGGATGACGTGTCAGGACTCTCACCTGCTCAAATCCTATCCCTCTCTGAATGGCTTTCCTTCTACAATAAAGATTATATACTTGTTGGTAGGTACAGCATGTACCCTCTCTTTAGAGGGCATTGAAACTCGGTGATGGACCAGTAAACAAACATATGAAAGGTGTTTTCAAATGCAGCATTGACTGTCTAATACTTGATCTGAAAACAGGCTATGCAAAGGATTAGAGGGCACAGACTGAACCCCATTATTTGAGCTGGTTCTCAAGTCTTTACAATACAGGTTATTAAGAATGTAATCAGAGAACAAAGGCAAAAGTTCAGGGAAAGCCATTGAGAACTGTAAAAAAAACAATATTTGAGCAGCTAAACTCAGTACTACTATACCAAGATGTATTAAGTAGACACACTCTAGTAGGACAATCATCTTGGATAATGTGCATTAGCTGAAGCGTTTGCCAAGGGTTAACGTTGCTTTTTGCCTGGTCGTGAACAAACTTCAAGTCAATGGCTTTGTTTTGAAGGCAGGCTGGTGGGGCGGTACTACAGTGAGACGGGGGAGCCCACAGAGGCTCTGAAGCAGGTTGAGTCTGCCATGGCGGAGGGGCTGGAGCTCAGGGCACAGGCTGAAGCGGACAAGCAGCGCTTCCCTCCCTGTAACTCTGAGTGGAGCTCAGGCAAGGGGGGCAGGGTGTGGTGCTCCACACAGAGGTACAGTAACATAAGCCTGACTGTCACACACACACAGGACCTGCACTGTGTAGTGAAGCAGAGCATCACCAGGCCTTGCAGACTGATTTCTGTCATTTATTATATCTGTATTTCTAGTAATTCCCACTATGAAGGGCCTTATTGCTATTATACTGCAAGGCATATGTTGCATTTTATTGTGACAATTTTTTTTAGTCACCCCTGCATCTGTAATCACATACTGTATGTTTGTCACATAAGCTGGTCAAGGTTACCGACTCTTTCACAGTCTGTACTTTGGGGACTGCTTGTCTGATTGCGATGCAGTTGAGTAGGTACTGTATATATTTCAATAGCAGACCTCTCTAAAGAGGGTTCTTCCCTCAGCACTCTTGCTGTCCTGGTACAGTGTCACTGATCCACACTTTGTCTCTGCAGTGGAGGTGTTCAGAGGGACTGGGTTGGTGTGCCCAGGAAGCTGTTCACGCCAGGCTCCAGCAGCCAGCGCTGTGTGTGTGTGCAGAGCAGCGGGCCCTCATCCAGCCAGCAGCTCAGGGACAGGGGAGACCTGGACAGCCCCAACCTGCAGGAGTACCAGGACTGTCCCTCACTGGCAGAGTCCTGTCTGCTCACAGACTGACAACAGCAACCAAGCACTGCCTGTCTTTCTCAAACTTGCTTTTGTGGAGCACCATTCTCTATTCATTGTAAAAACCAGTTAAGACTGTAATGGTTCTATATTCTTTTTATGGGAGGGTAAGAGTTGGAAGGATGACTCATATAGTTGCTTAGTTAAGCTTTTGTCTTTTTTATTGTTTTTTTTTTTTTTAACAATTTAATATCAAATCATTTGTCAGGGTTCCGTAGCATCTGATTTTGCCTGTTCAGAGACAGCACAGAAAGTTTTAAAACAAAAACTACAACAATCAAACACGCCGCACAGTAAAAAGTAGATACAAAAATAAAAGACTCATCTATACATTAAATCAACATTGTTTGATAACAAACCAGAGACAAAGCATTTTACACATATGCCGCCCCTACTAGCTGCAGTATTACATTCCCATTTTCTTTTTTTTTGGTATATTGTGTTCGTAACTCATTCTTATAGATTTGAATAGCCTGTGGTTTACACTACGTGACAAGACTGAGGTGCATTGTTTCCAGACAGAGTGCACACAGATACTTGTATGTCTGACGTCAGATGCTATTGAACAAATTGTAGGAATGCCTCCTACAACCAAAACAAGTCACAACAGAGGTACATGCGTCGTACCTGATTAGAAGGAACATCATACTACATATCCAAGATCAGCATCACATATAACAGATTAACACTCATTCTATAACACAGGCTTGTTTCTTTTCTGACAGCTTATGCCGTAATCTATGTACTTGATCATAGGCTACCTGTTGCTCAGATTGTTCAAATGTATAAACTATATGTTAAAAAAAGGGTGTTAAATATACATGTATCTTTTAATTACCAAAAAAGCTTTTTGATTGTTATTATTTTGTAACTGAAATAATAAGCTTAATCAATAATAATAATAATAATGCATGTTTGTTATCAAAAGTAGTATGTAAATCCCTGTATATTCAAATAGAACTGGGAGAGGTAGCAGAAGTTTGGTTTGTTTACACATCTGGTACATACCGTTCCTGTTAATCATTGAATTAAGATCCGCCCACATGGTGGAGCTTTAAAAACTGCTGAACATGAGGTCATTCTTTCAGTATCCAGAACTGCAGCAACGCTGATACCCACCACTTTCAAGATCCTGCCAGCCTGCCAGTTTATTATCACCTATTTGGATAGGGGAACAAAAACAAAGCCAGGAGTATGGAAACCTACGATCACTTATGGAAGGAACTCCTGGAATGTCTTGAGACAGAAGTCTTGAAAAAAATATTTAAAGTCACTAAGCCAGATCCTAAAAGAAGAAGATATCCTATCAAACCCATAATGATCAGCAGTGTGGTGAAGAACACGCTCAGCTCTAAGGAACTGTTGTCACGCACAGCGCTCACCAAAAACATCCTCTACAAGTTTGCACTTGTCAGACCCATGAGTGTTAACATTTCTCAAACCAGAGATAAAATCGCTCAGGAAATACTGAAGTATTGGAATACACGGGGTCTGCCAGGTTACAGGCTTAGAGACCACGAACAGAAGGAATGCGGAAAAATACTTGTGCGTCTAGAGGAATCTACTATTGTGGAAATCTGGAAAAAGCTGAAGACATACCATGAAAAGAGTTACACTTACAGCCTCCTAGACGACATTGTGAAGTCTCTACCCTCCGTGGAATGGCTTCTGCAACGAAAATGTATCACAAGGGAGATGCTTGTGTCCTACTTGGTTGAGAGAACAACACAATTGATGGCCAACCTTCAAAAGATGAACTTGTCAGGGCTGTGTTGCACAACATCAGTCAATACAATTTATGAGGACTTTTTAGTACTCACTGTAATTTTTTCTGTAGAAACTCTTCTTATGCAGATGTATATATGCGGTAAATGTTAAAAGCATGCTTTTTTCTAAAACATTTCCATTTTATTAAAATTAAAGTTAAGGTTTTTGCTATTTGCATGTTTATTTTAGTTGAAGGATCTATTAAAACAAATATATAACAAACATATTAGATATTACCAAGTGAAAATGGTTGATTAGGTATCATTTTATCAACACGGTACTAGAGGAAATCATCATGTTTAAAAGATGCCTTGCAGTCTTGGGAGGGTGACATAGTGGCAAGTAAATTTCAATTATAAAGAAAGTTTGTGTCCCTATAACAAACTATTGGGAAATCTAATCAAAGTGGTCAGTCAACAAAGTCCATATGTGGTTAAACTACAGAAGAATGTAGCGACCAGTCTAAGTGTAAATGTGAACTTTACTTGTGTCAGAATTTAAATAAATAATTTTAAAAGAAAAAAAAAAATGTTTGTCATGTTTCTGGTTTTCCAGTCATTTGGAGCTTGCTTCACTTCAGCAGCGCACAATAAGAATGGTTTCTGTTTCTTAAGTTTCTGTTCCTTAAGTTTCAGTTTCTCATGACATCCAGTGCTTCACCATCTACCACTGTATAATTAGCCCCTTCCAATGAGAGGAAGCAGGCACGGTGTCAGCAGGCATCATGAGAGCTTCCCCTCACACAACTGGCTAGCGAGGGCTTTACAGAAAATCTCAAACATTCCCTTTCCCTTTATTGATCAAAATATATATTTTTTAAATAAAATGCAGCAATTGCAGAGATCCACATGTTCCTTTTAAAAACATGTTTGTGTAATTCTTGTATGTAAGGTCTACAGTCCCCAGGTTGTATGTAAGGTCTACAGTATCTACAGTCCCCAGGTTTCTAGCTACTGTACCTAAAAGCCCCCAAAATAAAAAAAATGGGGTCTATTATCTAAACAGTAGATCTTAATACCAACGCCATCAAATATATTAACCTTCTGTGGACCTACAAATTACTCAGAACGTTTATTTGACTGTTGTTCATAAGCAAAATGCTGTCTATCCACTATTGCCAAAGTGTTTGAAGCCAGGGGTGAAATGATAAATAAATAAATAAAACATGTGAGCTCCTTAAACACTAATGTGCTCATCAGCAAAAAATAAAATATGGTAGTAATGATAAAATAAAATAATGGATGTTTGTCACGTTTCCAGTCAGCCGTGTGCAGTGGAAATGGTTTCTGTTTCTTACGTTTCAATCCGCCCAACCGTTTTGGTTTTTTTTTTGTTCATTGGTAAAATGTTATCAATTCACTATCGCCAAAGTGTTTGAAGCCAAGGGAAATGATAAACAAATAAAACATAACAAATAAAACAAACAACTGAACTCCTTAAACACTAATCTGCTCATCAGCTACTGCAAGTTTAGCAAACATCACATTTATTTAGACCATCATACACAAAAGTACTGAAATGAGTGTGTGTGTCTGTGGTCCACAAACTGGACAGCAGACTCCAGTAGTCCAAAAGCCAAACTTCTTAAAGCTTAAGGATTTTGTGAATAAATAGTTGGGAGAGTATCAGAAACATCAAAAGACCAGACAATGCATTTACATATTAGTACTGCAATGTAAAACTGTGTCCGCTTTCCCAGCTGGATTGTATTAGATTGTATTACTGTGTGTAGCTGTCATACACCTTTTCTTTTGGTTTTTGAACCTATAACAAAAGGACTAGGAACAGTTATTTTTGTATCTTTCTTTATGTAAAGTTATGGGTTCCATCAACAAGGAAGCTACATTTCAAAAATCGTATCCCTTATGCCTTTTAGAGGAAGCAACAGGCTTTATAATGTGCATAAAAGATCAACAGAAGCAAGATTAAGGTTTGTCACAGCGGCAAAAAAAAAAAAAAATCAACACAAACTGCATTAAAAGTACAAAACAGCTGTAGTGGTCGAAAAAATATTTTACATTTATCTGTACAATTTAACAATATCTAGTGCTGACAACCCCCTACCACCCCACCCCACCCCATAAAACAATCTACAGAGCACCTGGTGTCATATCCTTAATTACTAAAGTGCCCTTGTTAATTAGTTCTATAAGTGAGAAATCCAGAACAGTTTACACAATATACTGTCAGTAGATTAAAGTTAGCTGTATAGGGTCATGCTGTAACTAAAATCTGAAGCCCATTCTCCATAGATCTAACAACTCTTATAATTGCTGTAGGGGAAACACTCTTCCACCAGCACTGAGCAGAGAGTCTCTTGTACTTAAGCTTAGGACAGCTCTGTGCAGTGGTACCAGATAACAGCAGGCTTCGTACAATACAAGAGTGCATGCTACCTATAAAACACGGTCCCTGCTACGACAGTAACTTCAGCCAAGTTGGACACAATTTGCAAAACAAAGTTTTACAGGACGATCAGGCTAGAAAAAGACCAAACAGAAACGGACACATTTTCCTATGTCAGCCAAGTTAATTGTATATTATTATAGTAGTATTACTGCAAAAGTAAGTCATTTAACTCGCTTGACTTGTTCCTGGATATGCCATGGGAAACAGATCCACATTCAAACAACTTGGCTCCAGTAGACCACGTAGAAGAGGGTGGTATGGCTGGAACCATGCAGTGCAATGGGCACAGTCACAGCAAGCCTATAGGTCCTTAATGTGATCAGAAATGTACTCAGTGGCACTCTCTGTAATGCAAGGTGTAAACCATGACATCCTCTTCCCTAGGGTCATTTTCCCCTGGCATATCTGCGTCTCTCCTTAAAACCTGTAAAACCCCTCATAAAAAGGCAAATTGGCATTAAAATCCCTTTTGTAAGTACCATGCTGAACCATGAATTTACCTGAAACACCTATAGTTAGCAATGGAAAGAAAGTTTTGTAACCATAGTTATTCATAATTTTGGCAATTAAAACAGTTACATGGGTACACAGGGCAAGCCACATCCCAAATTGGTGTAGACTAATTAACATAGATCTTATACATGTGTAAGCAATGAGCAGAATACCTTATAAAACACACACACAGTAAGGATCTCTAAACCAGTAGCTTAAACATTCCCATTCCCTTGCATCGGCAGCTACTTCTTGTGTAAATTATTAAAGCAGATCAGCAGCCACCGGCACTCACAGTTTTTGATTCTACAGTCTAGGAAATCAGCTCCTCAATGGAACTACAGATTTGTATTGGAGAGAGTGACCCAAGTGTCGTCAGCAGGAATGCTTTAAGGCTTTAGTCAGATCATGACACCAGGGTTACGATTATTTATAGATTACATGATTGCTAATTACTGTTAATTAATAAGATCAGGTGCCAATTAACCCCACCCCCACAACCCTGTTCTGGGCTTCCAAGGGCCCTCTTTTTGTGTTTTAATGAATTAATCGCTATTTCAATTCTACTGGAAGTCCGCTAACACATTTATAATTGAGTCTAATTATAAAGTCTAGACTGGAATAGCATTGAAATGTGGTCCTAGTTTTGGCCTGGGTGTTGGAAGGGCGCTCGCTGGCCAATGCTCCTGGCCTGGCTGCTCCATGGAGAAGGGGCCGGCACTACGACACCCCTCCCAGGGTCAGCACATCGAAGCAGATGTCACACACCCGCACTGGCTTGTTCAGATCGAACTTGATGATGGGAATCTCCTTCACGGAGCACTTGTGACACAGCAGGCGACCGCAGTGCCGGCTGAGGGAGAAACCAGGGAGAAAGAACCTGCATGTTAACCAGTGTAAAACCAGAACATCTTCAACATCTTCTGTATATATATTGGGCAAGATAAATTAATTATTACTGTACTGAAAGGGGAAAAATGGTGAAGATGAAAATGAAAGGAAACGAAGTCCACCTTATTATAAATTGTACCCCATTTGCATCAAATGTCCAGTATAACGAGGGTAGGTTACATTTTATATTGCAAATAAGCATGGGTTTACCTTGCACATTGACTAACTTATGAACTGGTCCATCGCGATAAAGATACATAAATTAAACTGTGTTTGCTAAACCAGAAAGAACATAGAGACTACCCCAACATGACGGGCATACTCACTGAAACCTTAATGTCTACAACACACACAACATTTTGGAATCGTCTCTATTGGACTTCTGAATAATGACTTCAATACAGGTTTGAGGTCTTGTTATATGGCCTATCAGTCTATGTAAATGTGTGTCAGTTTTGAAGAGGCTCAGAGCTGTGGCTCATTCCTATGGAAGCTGGGTCACACCACTACTGAGGGAGAAACACTTACCAGTGATGTTTCCTTGTGGTAACTCCAAACTTCGCGAGACACTCATAACAGTAGGACCCGTCACACCATGGGGGTTCTTTAGACAGCATATCTACCAAGAGAAACGAAAGAAATCAAGCATTCCTGCACAAAGGACTGATCGCCCACCACAACGACTGATTCCAGCAGCACTAGCCTGCCAGAGTCCTCTTACCCAGGAGCCTGAACAGCAGCTGCTTGGTGGCCACCTGGTAGTTGAAGATGTTGATTCCCTGGTTATTGTTGATGCCAAGTCGAGCCCCGGCCCTCACAATGGCACGGCACAGGTTAGCGTTTCCTTTCATGTACGCCAGCAAGAGCACTGCAAGAGATGAGGCAAAAGGCAGTGAGCAGCCAATACATAGAGGAGCCGCCTTACAGGAAACTAGCACTAATAAAAACATCCATGAAACTTATTAACATCATTATCCAACAAACAGCAGTGCTGAGAGGCATGTGCAAATTTAAAATAAATATTTGGTACTGGTTTGAGTCATTAAATAAATAAAGATTAAAATGCGGTTTGCTTTTTAGTTCACCACAACCAAAGGAGTTTTTGTTATACTGCTAACGACTGTAGCTTCAACATGGGCCTATTAAGGAAGAAACCACTTCAAAATAGGTCATTTAAAAACCTTTTAGTTAGAGCAAGAAAATAAAACCAAACCTTAAAATCACTACTGTAAGCGTTTCCCAGCACATTCACTTCTCCTGATTGGATTGCTTAGACCTCATAGTCTCATTGAATAACACTAAGGAGCTGTTCCCATCTAGTCAAGGTAATCCTGCTAGCAGTGTAAAGAGAGTAGGCATCAGTGTCCCTGTACCTGTGTTCCCCTCATTGTCTGGTTTATCCAGGGGGTACTCCTGCATGCACTCCAGGAACAGCTCGAATATGGCAGCTGCATTCTCCTTCCCATACTGTCCCAGGATGTGCATCGGCGACTGACCCCTGCAGCGGAACACGCTTCCAAATCAGAAAAATCACAGGCTCCGCGCTGCTATCAGAAATCATGCAGTGGTGGAATTTCTACACTGTCAAGACAGTTTGTATGAGGGCTGCGCGCTGCACATGGCAGCGAAACAAACTAACAAACTACTGTATTTGCAGTGTAGCAATTACTATAATAATACCATATTTTAATATTAGACACTTAAAACAATTACATTGTTTTTATTTGAAAACTAGAAGGGTATTTCAGCTGTGTTTTTGAAGGCTTTGGGGAACCCTTTTTATTACCAATCTGCATTTCCCCACCATGAAGCCATATACACATGCTCAAATGAATCCAACAAGTCATTCTCTCGTTACAAGAGCCACAAGCTTTCACAGAAGCAAACATCCAAGTAACATAACGTATTAAAACTACATGTGTTTTCTTTAAGAGTGTACCTGAGATTGAAAGCCTCTGCGTTGATGTTGGACTCAGTCAGGAGTGCCCTCACGTTGTTCAGACGGCCGTGCATCACTGCCAGGTGCAGGGCTGAACCGAGAAAATACAGTCCACTCAATGTTTTATGATAGTTAAGAATGTTTTTTTTTTATTGCTTTTTTTAACAGTAATAATTCACATATTTCTCTTTTTTTTTTTTTTTAAATGTAGTAGTCGCCAATTGTTTTTATAATTTTCTCACTGCTACCACCCCGCTGACTTGGGAACGGCAGAAGACGAACACACGCTGTCCTCCGAAGCGTGTGTCGCCAGCCGACTGCTTCTTTACGCACTGCAAGCCCACCATGCAGCCACTTCAGAGCTACAGCGTCGAGGACAATGCAGCTCTGGGCAGCTTTACAGGCAAGCCTGGAGGCACCTGGCGAGACTACAGGGTCGCTGGAATAGCCTGGACTCGAACCGGTAACGCCCAGGCTATAGGGTGCATCCTGCACTCCATGCAGAGCGCTTTTACCGGATGCGCCACTCAGCAGCCTATAATTCACATATTTCTGTTGAAATAAAACACAGTATTTACATTTGATCACCTTAAATATGATTGAACTGCGATTTTAAAAAAAGGGTGTAGTTGGAAGTTTATAGAAATAAAGGGATACCTCTCACTATCCTGTTAACACTAAGAATGTTTGGATGGTTAGATTTGGTAGTGAATACTGCCGACCCGTTTCCAGGCAGCTGTAATGTCACAAGCGTTCGTACCGTTGTTTCCGTTCTCGTCCACCGCTGCGAAGTCGACTGCGTTCTCCAGCAGCACGGAGCAGATGGTGGGCAGGTCCTGCTGGGCTGCCAGGTGCAGTGCTGTCTGCCGGTGCTTTGTCAACTCGGTCACCTTGGCACCGGCCAGGAGCTGCAACAGCAGACAGGAACTAACTGCACCGCGATCCAGTCGCAGAATTTATGCTTGAATGTCTACCCTCTAATAGGACAGGAAAGTAAAGTGCTTATCCTCCAATCTCAACCACATCAACTAATCTACAGCTATGGCCAAAAGTTTTGCATCTCCCTATAAAATTAACACATTTTGCTTTATAAAATGTAATGAAACCTCCTGAATAATGTCACAATTGAAAAATGTGACATTTTGAAATCTAACATGAATTACTGTTTTTTTTTTAAATTGTGTCTCAATCCTAAAATTCTATGTGATGCAAAACCTTTGGCCATAGTTGTATAAAAATCTTGATATTCTAATGTACTTTGAAAATCCTTGGGTGGTGCTCCTCCTGTCTGACTGAACCCCACTCCTCCCCTCAGCGTGTCGCAATCAGGTCCTACCAGGTTTCTGACGATGATCTCCGAGCCGGCCTGCACTGCCAGGTGGAGGGGGGTCTGCTTTGCAGCGTCCTGCACTCGGGAGTTCACGTTGGCCTGGACGCTGATCAGGAAAAGCACACTCTCGATGTCCGAGTTCTGCACTGCCACGTGGAGGAAGTTCCGCCCCTTATTGTCCACCTGCGGAAAGAACAACAATCATTTACTACCCTGACTGGAACCTTGTCTATAGGTTGCCATTTAGATTATACCCATGCTCTATACACCAGTGAATGCATAAGGTTTACGACTCTGCAATGGTTCACAGCAGTGGTTCCCAAGCTGTGGGGTGTGTGATGGTTTCCCATACGATCCTGACACAGCAATGTTCCCCAGACTGGGGGGGATCCATTTATTTACATGAAAAGACTCTGCTTGTGGTTACATCAAGTGCATGTACTACCCTTGACATCAGCTCTACAGTACAATACTGATTTCCAATGCCCGTGATAATAGTATAAACCATCATACAGCAATAAAGGGCATGCTTGTAAGGACAACACTTCCCATGTCTGGGTGGGGACCCTCAGTCAGGATGTCTCGTACCATAGGGTCTGGGAGCCCCTGGATTCTAGTACCTGCTCTGCCGCTCCAGCCTCTCGTTTGAGAATGGCCTCGGCAGCCTTGTTGTTCTTGAAGGTCATGGCGCAGGCGAAGGGGGTCATTCCCTGCCGGTCCCGCACGCTGAGCCTGATATCCGGGTGAGAAATCAGGAGCTGGATGATCACATTGTGCTGGTTGCTAATGGCAACATGGACTGGGGCTCTGCCTTCAGCATCCTACAGAGATAAACCACAACATCACAATTACATCCAGTGCTTTGCAACAAAAAGGACCTTTTTTCCTGTTAGTGTACACTATATTATATAGCAGGTGTGCAGATGTATTCAAACTATAAAAAGCACATTGTTATTTAACTCTCATCTCAGCATCCCTGTATGAAGGTCTGGGAAAGACGACTCCATTCAAAACAGCAGACTAATCTAATACACTAGTACAACATACACATTTGTATTTATTTTTCAGTATGTCTCTCAAACTATTTACTTATTCTGGGGTAGTCTTTCTGTATAGTTACTTGGTGCTGGAAAGTAATTATCAACATGTTAGGGGAAAATAACTACTGCTTCAATTGAAATTACGGGGTGTGCTGGAGGTGGCTCCCCTGTTGAGACGGCTCACCTGTGCATTGACGTTGGCGCCGAACTCTAGGAGGCACTGCACCACCTCCTCCAGGCCCCAGCTCCCAGCCAGGTGCAGCGGGGTCTGCCCATCATGGGCCTCCTCGTCCCCCTCTCCATTGGTACCCGGCTTCCTGGGGCTGTTCACATCACAGCCACTGAGCAGGGGCAACAGTAGCATGGGTTACAAACAGGTCTGCTTAGTTAAACACAGCAACTCACAATCTCAAAAGCAGGATGTATGCTTTGCAGTGGTGGCACATTTCTGCTCTCCAGAAAGAGGCACACAGGTTTTATTATATCTATATAAAATAATATAAAATAAAATTATAAATTATATAAAATAATAAAATCTAGCTGGTTCACAGTAAACGGAAGACCTCAATTGATTTGGTCCTAGCTATTTCTATCATTGATATGAAACATAACACCGAACTCACAGTGCTGATGGGGTAAGATGCATGACATAAATTGACTAGGATCAAATCCTTAAAAGCATGTGCTGCAACTGCTGAAGTGCCTTGCAGCACTACTGGAAATGGTACGGATATTGAGGGAAGAAAAAGGGGGCAGTGACAACGTTACTTGTGCTAATAAGAGGTAAGCAGATGGATTTGAAACCCTTAGTTGGCTTTTTACCTGCGAATGAGGAAGCAGGCCATGCTCTCGTTGTTTTCATCAATGGCTCTGTGCAAGAGAGTCTGCAGACACCCACCAGGGCCAGGACTCCAGCAGGTGGCGTCACAGCCATGTCTCACCTTATAGAGAAGACATTTATACAACCTATGGGTTTATACTGAAAGCTTTCTCCCCAGGCTATGGGGGATTTTTATGGTGGCTGCACATTAACTACAGCAGTTGGGCTCTTATTTGTATGGAGTTTTTTTTTTTTTTTTTTAACAAATGAAAAAATAGGTTAATAATTAGACCTTTACATTAAACACACACAATTAAAAGTACACTCAACAGCTTGTTCTAGTAAAAATAATTAAAATATATATTTTAGTTAACCAAGGTAGGTTTATCTTGCTCATCCCCAATTTCAGGAATTTTACTTCTCTCTCATTATATATAATTAAATGCTTTCTGTCAAGTTTTTCATTAAGTATATGGAAAACTACACAGCAGTATGTAATTCAATACGTTAACATTGTTCAGCAGGTTTTACTTGACTTTATGAAGGTTTCCACTCTGCCACCTCTCAGCACGCTTCCTTCCTTACCAGAGTAGATGCAATGTCCTCCAGCCCGTTCTCCAGAGCTAGCCAGAGGGGAGGGTTCCCTTTCTCATCCAGCACAGACATGTCAGCTCCCCGAGTGCAGATCGCATCCACCACTAGGGGGAGCTGGTTACTGATGGCCAGCTGCAGGGCCGTCTCTCTATCACGGGTCCTGTGAGCACAGACACAGGAACAACAAATGCTTTACGTGGGATCCTTTACTAATTCACAGCTGATTATGTTACATTAAAAATGAGCATTTTAAGCTATACAGCCCGTGTAAAATCTTAATTTACTTTAAATTAGCAATGATGAAAAGGTTGTGTTTCCAGTATATCCCCTTCTGTTCATGTTCATTCCTATATCTTATCATATTAGATCAAAGATGAATTGATTGTTGGTTACTTCAGTTGTAAATCTGAATTCTGCATTGTACTTGGAAGTTTCAGAGTGTATATTATTAAAGGATATTAAAACACCCCTACTTGAAACAGTGTCTAAACGAAACACTGCACCCTTCCTCTCCGGTGCGTCCTGCCGTCCCGGGACTCACCTGACATTGATGTCAGCCTGGTGCTCCAGCAGGAAGAGGGCACTCTTGCTGTCCTGCCTCTGGATAGCCATGTGCAGCAGAGTGTGTCCATTAGACATGGTGTCATTGATGGAAGCGCCAGAGCCGAGCAGCTGAGCTGCAATTGTGTGCATCCCTTAAAAGAAAAAGAAAGTTCATTTTCTATACTGTGAATTTCAGTTACACACATTATAAAATTACCAATATTGCACTTATTTACTTGGAATAGCATTAATCAGGTGGTGGTCACGTGTTGTATGTTTTTAACTTGTGGTGTGGTAGTTACTTGGAAAAGTAGACGATTGCTCCAAAGTGTTAGATAGAGGCTAAAACGATTCTGAAAAAGTTCCTCACTACTGCTTTAGAAATGTGTTCTTCAGCGTTTCATTGCAATACAAGCCGATAGAGAAATTGAGTCGCCAACGCGACACTCCCACTGGTTCTCCCCCGGCTGCATGGCTCACCCTGCACACCACGCCGCCGTGCTTTTACCAGGTGAGCCACCGTGGCTGACATTTTTAAATATTTATCTTATCAGCTGCATTTCTTCATCTGTAACAGTTCACTCCTGAAACAGCAAGTACTGAACTGAAATAAAGAGGTGAAGAAGAATCCACAGAGGTCTCCGCTTCCCTACCTGTCCAAAGTGCAAGGCCCAAGACAGTCTGGTCCATGGAGTCTTTCAGACTGAAGTCTGGGATTATCTGCAGGTTATTAGTGGCATGAAGTGCATTAGCTGCAAAAGGAGAAACAAAACCCATTATAAGTTATTGCTAAGTATGTGTTTCACCTGTAACAATACTGATAAGCACATGCAAGCCCATACATCTTAGCTGTTCCAGGATTTCTTAACAAATGGTATCAGTAGATACAGCTCCAAGATCTGGCTTGGGTAGGACAGGGCTTACAGAATACCCATATGAACATGTCTGTCTTTGCACAATGGTTTAATGTGAACCAGCAGCAGCCCTGACCTTTTTGTTCCAGTATGGACGGACACAACGCCGGGTGGTTGTAAACAATGGCCATGTGCAGTGGGCTCTGCAGGTAGACGCCCTGCCCTTGCTCCGGAGACGCCCCGCTGTCCCCCAGCAGTGGCTGCTCGGTCTGGAGGTTGGGGTTGGCCCCCTGCTGCAGTAACTCTGCTGTGAGGTTCGCCAGCCCAATTCGGCAAGCCGTGTGGAGAGGGGTCTCACCCTTACAAAAACAAGCGGAGAATGAACGTTAGTTAAACACAGTAACAGCAATCAATGTAATTGTTAAGCCAAGTCCAGTTGCTCTGGTAGAAAATTACCCAGTTGTTGGTGTGGTTGACCTTCGCCCCGTGTGTGGCTAGGAAGAGGGTGGCAGCCTCGTTTCCTGCCACGGCTGCTCTTTGCAGGAGGCAGTTTCCTGAAACAAAGCATCAGAACAAAAACACATGGAATAAAAGGAGCTGGTCCCCTTTTTTCTGAAATGTTGGTCCATTCATTACATTTTACGCTTGCAGGTATCTTAAGTACAGCGCTAAAGATGAAAAGTTTCCTGGTACTCAGTCCCTTCAAGTGTTTAATCTCATTCCAATTTCTGCATTCAGACCATGTGACCTACAGCAAAGGTACCAGGATGTAGCAGCATCTAGAGCATTGTATGAGATATTTGCATTTCCTGAATTATTAAACAAGTGAAACTAAAGATTCTCAGCACACACACAAGTAGCCAATAATAATGTTAACCCTTTGCAGTCCTTTGTCGGACTGGGTCTGACATTGCAATTATTCCCATCAGGTCCTTTGTCGGACCCTGTCCGACATCATCCAAAAGCAAAAAGTCGCTTTTTCAATGGAAAAGCCGAAAACCATTCAATGGCGAGTGGGAACGAAAGGAGCCGAGACAAGCCGATAAAAAATAAATAAATAAATAATAATAAAAAGGCGTATCTCATGAATAGTCATACTACCCCTGGCATCAGATGGGGCGGTCATATGGAAACAAGCTGGGAGTTACAGTATCAGCGACAGAGACTATCACGGACATTTGCAGAGCTTTTTTGAGATGTTATAGCAATAAAATAATGACTTGGATTGCATTATTGAGGAGTTTGGTGATAAAACGAGTCATCAGGAGACGATTGATTGGTATGTACGACTATTATTATTATTATTTTTTATTTGGTAGCATATGTGAAAGCGATAGCAAACGAAAGGGTGGGGCGGGGCTGGAGATCCCTAGTGAGTGCTTTGTTGATATGCAGGGCCATTTAAACCCGCTTGACTGTGGAAAAAATACTTTTAAACAGCGCGTCTAAAATTAACTGCGCGTGTGAAAATAAATTGGACCTGGCGAGCCTGACGCAGAATTAATAAATGGACCGCAAAGGGTTAATAAAACAAAGAAAAGATAAGATTTTTTTTAATACTATTTATTTTCTTAAGTTTTCCTTTAAAATTAAAAAAAGAAAAAAATACACATATATTTTAGTATCTCCAGCTTTAAAGTGACACAGAACATTGAGTATTCATTAGTTATAGTTACTGGCCAGGGGCTGGGATTACAGTAACGGTATACCAGGAAGGAGCAGCTACACCACTGCTCTAAGACTACCTTTGCACTTTCTAAGCTAAACTTTGCTCCAGCGCAAGGCCCCCAAGCCCTTTCCACCTCAGCACTGTTTTACCTGTGGAGGTGTCTGGAGCGTCCGGGTTGCTGCCTCTCTGGATCAGCCTGGCTGCAAAGCTGTTCTCATCGAAGGAGGTGCCGTTCTCCACCGGTGCGTCATGGAAGGGGTTCACAGACTGGTCCGAGGAGACAGTGATGTACTGCAGGGTCAGCCACAGCGCTGTGCTCCCCTCCTGGTCCTTCAGCTCCAGATCCAGCCTGGAAAGAAGATCTGCAATAATCACTGCTGGACTCCTCTTCTATTGGGATGGGGTCACATGTCCTGGTCAGATGGTTCCAGGTTCAATGAGGATGCTTCTACCCATCGCAAGATGGTTTATAAGCTTTCACTGACCATCAAAATCCAGAACTTTCAATGGGACTTTTCCAGGAGCTTAATGAGTTACTTTTTGTTAAACATGGCCAAAACCATTATATTAAACATTGAAAAATGTCACAGCTGGTTTGCACTGAAACTGGCAACTGAAGCATTTCTGAAAGCTGCAGGAGATTAGCTAATTCATGTTTTACTTAGGCAACGACCTAACATATCAGTAACCGGCATTAGTGGCATTTGTCGCCAAACAATGGAATCATCACAAAGAATATTTTTCATGACTTGAAACACAAACAAAAAGCATGACCTTCATCCACCACCTGCTAAAAGTACCGTATTATACATATACATACACTACACGTCAGGCTTAAATTTCATTGTCATCACAACTAATTGTCTCAATCACTTATAAAAGGTCTATAACTATCGAGAGGCTAGAGTTAGCCCCATGGCCTTATAACAAGAGTGCTGGTTGTGCAACAGGCCACTTAGTTGAATTTAGGCAAAGCCAGTCAGACCGAATTTGTCATTACTTAAACGAGCATTGATTCTGCTTTCCATGCGAGCCAAGTCTAAAACCATTAGCTGTATACTGCACCTGATAAATCAATGGTTTTTGGCTCTGGCGCGTTGTTAACACCTAACTCTGCTGCTCCTGGTTTTGATCAATACTATTCCTTGCAGATTGCACCACTACTGCCCTCTCAGCAGCGCCTGACCACCACTCTCCATGAACAAAAGGACTGTTGTAGGTAATCTGCTGCACTTACTGTTTGCACTGCAGTAGCTGGTTAAACACAGGATCATTTCCTGAAACCACTGCTGTATGTAGAGGTGTCCTGTGGAAGAAGAGAAACACAAGGTCAAAACCATACAAAAAAAAAAAGATAAAATATTATTCAATTAATAAAACCTAAATAACATGACTAAACTCCTTCACGCCCACTGTATAGAATGGTTTGATTCCCACTGTTGACAAAGTATTTGGCTTCTCAAAGTCTATTTCACAAATCATGATCATGTTAGTAGGCTGGCATCCTGACTTCCTTCCAGCGTTAAGGTTAACCCTTTGCGGTCCTATGTTGGACCTGGTCCGACATCGCAATTTTCCCTTTCTGGTCCAATGTCGGACCCTGTCTGACATCATCAAAAGACGCAAAAACAGGTCTCTAGTCGTTTTTCTCCGGAAAAGCCGAGAAAACCATTCAACGGCCGAGTGAGACCGATAGGAGCCAAAAAACCCAAGAACAAACAAGATAGCTGCTTCCACATCCAGCGCTCAGAGAATATCAGACATTTGCAGAGCTTTTTGAGATTTGGATCACATTATTGAGGAGTTTGGTGATAAAACGAGTGATCAGTAGATGATTTATCAGTATGCACGACTATGAAGAGGTATGTGAAAAATACAGCGAACAAGGGGTGGGGTGGGCCTGGAGATGCAGTACTGAGTGTTCTGTAGATATGCAGTGCCTTTTAAACCTGTTTTACTGTGAAAAAAAATACTTTTAAACAGCGCGTCTAAAATAAACTGCGCGTGTGAAAATAAATTGGACCTGACGAGCCTGACACGTGCTGAATAAATGAACCGCAAAGGATTAAAGATTATTACAGAAGCAATTAAAATGTCATGAAAAGATAACATTTGTTACATTGGACAAGTCCTCAATTTCAGACTAGTGGCAATCTCACTTTCTGATGATAAAACATATACATATCAGGACAGACCACCCTCCCAACCTCCAGAAAAACATTCAGTTACGATTGGAATGGTGTAAGGCATTCACACTGCTGCCAGCAGAACATGTAAAAGGAGCTCCAGGGACACCTGTGCGATGCCTGTGCTCTAAGCTCTGCCCCTGCAGTGCCTGGTTCGCTGGCTGGGTACTCACCTCCCTTTGCTGTCCTGCATGTTGGGGTTGGCGCCGGCCTTCAGCAGGGCCTCTGCGATGCGGGCCACGCCTGCTATCACCTCGGTGGAGTGCTTCTTGGGGCTGTAGGAGCAGACGAGGTGCAGGGGGGTCTCCACAGCGGGTACGGTCGCTGCGTTCACCTGAGCAGAGTGGCGGATCAGGAACGTGGAGGCAAACTCATCCCCTGGAACAGCACATGAATAAAGAGGAAGAGGGTACTTCAGTCTCCGAGACACGACTATTGTGTAGTGGATTTCTGCGATGGCTCTGAAGAAAACTCCCTGCTTTAGATACAGGGACCCGATACTGAGCGCTTTCACTTGTGAATTATTTAAAGATATGAAGTAATACCAAAAGAAACCTAACAAAATCAGTTCCGACCAGAAGTCTGAATGTCTCCTGAATTAATTAACGTTGGATTTTCATGGCACTGTAAGAGACTGTAGTTTAATTTATAAATATTAAACTGAAAACGCTCAAAAGACTTCATTGAATTTATTAAGTTTAGTATTTCTAAACAAGTGTTTTATAGTCATGGGTGAGACAGTTGTTAAAGAACTCAACAGTTACCTTGAATATCAAACTGTATTTTATTCTTGTTGTAAGCGTGAGATTGGAACTCAGAAAATAACTGCAAATTCTGCAGGTGTTGGAAGGCCTTCTTACCTCTCTGGATAGCCTTGTGAAGCAGACTACAGCCATGCTGGTCAACCATGTCCACATCAGCTTTGCTATTGACGAGGGTGGAGGCGATGCTGTCCAGCCGGCGAGAGAGCCAGGTCCAGGGCTAGATCTCCATTGCTGTCCAGTTCATTCAATTTCCCAGGTAACTAGACAGTGGGGGGGATACTCTGTTAAAAGCTAGGAAAATACTCACTAGTGGTAAATTTAGAAATACTGAAAGAAACAGTTAATTTCTCCATGGTTTTTTCTAGACTTATCCCTTGCTACTCTCTAGTTTACTTCTCCTTTCATGAGCATTTTCAGCACTTATTGCTTAACTCTGTAAACTGTAAAAATTCTACCCTTTTGAGGTCCAACTGACATGACTTGACTTTATGCTAATTTGAAGAAGAAAAAATAACACACTTGTCACAGCGTTTTCTGCAATTACGTCATCAAACTCATTTGATCGGAATTATAATGGGACATCTGCAAAGGGTTAAGGGCACTTGGGACAATACCACCAGGGACATGATATTTCTCTCTCACAATTACAGTACCAAGAATTGCTTTTTTACACCAATGACTACACTGGTCACCACCCGCTAAGCTAATTGTTGGTATTCTGTACCCCCAGTGCTCCCATCATAGACGACGCAGCACTGGTCTCATACCTGGGAATCCATCTCAATGAGGTAGAGGAACACCACGTCTTCCCTCTCCACTTTGATAGCTTTGTGCAGGGGAATTCGGTCTTGGATTTGATCATCTTGTACAGCAGCTGGGCACTCATGCTGCTGAAATCATCCTTCTTGAAGGTCGTCCTGTTGAGGGAAGAGAGAGGGTGAAAAGAGTCCTACAGTATTAGCTGCTGTTTGCAATTCTTCACAGACAACAGTTTCAGAAATACAAAACAAAATTATAATAAATGACATTTAATGTATTGAGTTTTTTTTTTAAATTTCTAAATTTAGCACCATTCCATTTAATAGTTCTATCTTGCCACATGTCGGGTAAGTGTTTTGTTTTTTTTGTTCTCCTCTCTCATGCCGAGTCAGGCTACATACCCAGTGACTGGCGATGATCTCAGCACAGTAATTCAGCAGAGTGCTGGCACAGAGCTCCTCGGCTGTCTGGTAGAAGCGAATGCAGTTCCGGACATTGACCAGCGACATCACCCCTTTCTCACACCTGCCAACAAGGTGCACTTCATTACAGTCGCGAAGACAGAAACAAACAAATAAATAAATCACAGTGTTCACAAATAAAAATGAAGGGCACCAAGAACTAAACCTTCACTGAAAATGATACATGATGAACTACAGGGTGTACTTTTAAAATATATCTGGACCATTGTGACGATACAGGAACCCCTTGTGATGAAGAACATGGTTCCAGGGTAGGTGTCATGTTCGCAGTACAAAAGCTGGCCACCCTTAAACCCATTTGAATGCTTCACCATTATTTGCATCAATTAAACTACAGCCTACAGTAGCCAATACAGCACTTTAGTTCAAATGACCAATCAATTAGCCTTGCTCGGTACAGCAAAGTTAAAAAAAAACAGTGCCCCTAGTGGAGCTCACCTTTCCCGGAGGAGCTGCAGCTGAAAGCGATTGGCCAGCTTCATGAGATCAGTCAGGAACACATCATCTTCCTTCAGCTCCAAGTCATCTGTGTATAACCAACGCAGCATCGCCATGGCAACCTCCGGCTTGGCATCTGGTATCACAGACAGAGAGCGAGGAATACAGTTACACTGAGCGAGGATGAAATGTGCTTTGTATTGTTTTCGATACAGGTACTGTATAATGTGATGTGATATAAAAGCGCACGGTGCGTCACCTGATAGGTCTAGTTCTGTGGTGGCTGCCAGATTAGCCAGGCTCCAGCTCTCAGTGTGTGCAGCCAGCACAAACTTGTGAGCGCTGAGCTGTTCATCCCCCACCTTAACCTTCAAGTCACTGACAAAAGAAAGAAAGAAAGAACAGGGAAATGAGAGAGAGAGAAATATTGTAGCATCACAGAAAACATTACACAACATGAATCACTTCTCATCGTGACCAATAAACCAGAAGCTTTAAGTCTGAGGCGAAAATGAAAGCTGTATTTTTGAGTGCGTTTTCTTTATGTCACAAGACTGCTTCAATTCAAAAGCACGCTCTCCTGTGACTTTGTGTTACTCTACACACCAGAATGCAATTTGTTTATGTGGTGCCAGGTACCCCGATTCCACATTGTTCATTCAAATTAGCAGCAACAGCAAAAATTCAAGAAACAGACAACGCCAGCATTAAACTATCACATACACACACCTCTATGTATTGAAATCCAGCCTCAGATGTAAGAAGCCATTCATTTGTATGGCTCTCAAAGCAAATGGTAACCCAGGCACTGGAGGCAGCCTTGGTGTGCTCTTACCTGTACTGGTCCTGCTGGTACAGCTCTGCCACGATGGCGAGCAGGCGGCTGATGAAGGACTCGCTGGCGCTCTCCTGTTTGGCCTGCACTGCCAGCATGGCGCACTTCCTCTCCGTCTCCACCAGCCTCTGCTGCATCTTCACGTACTCCTGCCGCAGCAGAGCCAGGTGCTTCTGCAGCTTGGCCACCTCCTCTGCAGAGCGACAAGAACAACCCGCCTGTAAGCTTGCATGGAAGCACACAGGGCTCATTGCACTGGTAACGGAGCGTTTGTTGCACGCTGTTCACAAACATGTACAGCAGGGCTTCCCGAACCCAGTCCTCAGGACCCCAGTGTCTTCTGGTTTTCATTCCTTCTGAAACCTTAGCTGAACTAACAATTAGCTTAATTAGACCTTTTATATTTTTTATTAAACAGTTGGAGATTTCAAGTTAACTATAACATTTTATAAGTGACTTGAAACTTACAACTTTTAGCAGCTGAGAACAATTAAAAGAGTCTGACTAAGCAAATGATTAGTTCAATTAAGGGTTTAGTTAAGTAACTGAGAGCTCAGTTGGAATGGAAATCAGTCACAGGGGGTCCCCAGGACCAGGTTTGGGAAGCCCTGATGTACAGTATGTCCTTAAAGTGGTTGCTGCTAATACAATAATGCCATAAATCTTGCACATCAGTTCTCTACATATGTCTGAAATGTGCAGTGTTGTTGCAGCACACATGTTGAAACGAAATTGTATTTTCCTTTTAAAACATCATATCAGCTATTGCACTAGATTAAAGAAGTCTCTGTTTGCAAGGCTGCCCTGGCAGTCCTTGACCATTAACCTGGACAGTGGAACTATCTCCAATCCTCAACACTTTCTTTCCTGTCATTAGCCGACATGCTTTGCAGCCAGTACCATGCTTGCACACTGAAGACACTGCTGAGGTGGAACGGCCCAGGAAGTGAAACAGTAAAAGATTTCCTGCAAATAAGGCAAGTAAACTGATAACTTTCTTTAACAAGGAGAGATCCTCATGTTTAAATTACATGTTTCCTGCCAAACTGTGTTTTTTTAAATATTTTTACAGCGAATGGAAGTGAACAGCTGATGTGTTATTCGGAATTATACTGGTACAACCACTTTAACTGCACAATAATAAAGATATACGACCAGGGCTTTGATTGGTTGACAGCTCAGTTTTGTAACCACATGACTGCTTTGAATGAAATGAGAAGACAACTGGTGAAACCATTCATTCTTATTGGGCTGAAGCGACACAAGTATCATACAAGATGTAATGGGCCTTGTTTAAAAGTGTCATGTTTCTTAAAACACCCCAGACATCATTCATATGTAACTTAGTTCATATATTTACCTTTACAAGTTTACAGGATGTGACCAAGGCATTAGTGACTCATCACTAATCAGCGAGTCAGAACTGGGGTCCTCAGGGTCTTAGTACTAGCCCTCAGACTATATGTAGCCCAAAACACACATCATCTGGAATCATTCTGAGCCAAGCTCATATTATCATCCACCAGGAAGACAATGAATCTTTTTTGAAGCAACTAGTTTACTGAATGCACATAGAAAAGTCATGTAAACAGAACATCTAATCTCTGTATATCCGTACCCCACACAAAGAATGCAGTACAAGCTGCACACAAGAACACCCACTCATCACTTTCCATTTGAAATCACTCCAAAAAGTCTGCACCGCTACAGCTAAAGCCCGAAGGACCAAGCCTGCAATCCACTCTACAGGGAAGTGGACAGCTTTTTAAAATCCACTTTCAACCCCTCTTTCGCTCTTAGTACCATAGTCACTGCTTGCTATTGCTGTGCTGTTTTAATATCGCACCCCTAGAGTCCCCTGTGATACTCATAGTGCAGCCTCGAGCTGGACTGCTGGAAATGTATTCCGTGGCACAAAATACTTTCAAATTTGCTCTTATTTCAAAATTATATATATTTGAATATTTATTTTAATTTTGAAAGAACTACAGTGGCAGTTGTAGTATATTCTTGCCAATCATTTGGGGTCTCCATCTGTTTATAAATGTATTTTTTTTTATAAAAGGAAACACATGCTTCTGCTTGCTTTGAGTCTTCATTGAATTAGAATACAATTAATAGACCATCATTTTGCTATTAGAATTTCCCCATTCCAATAAAAATGTGTGTGTCCTCCAAAAGCAATGACTTTAAATCATTCAAAAGGGGAACAAATAACCAAATTTAAAAAAAAAACACTGTTCCAGTGTACAGTGACTATTGAGATTGCAGCTATGAAAAAACAAAGAGTCATAAAATACAGAAATAAAGCTGCGGCAATGAGATGCCTATTCAATAAAAGGTGCAAAAATCACACACAATACTGGCAGATCTAGTCTTGGTGACATAAGTTTTGTATCACCTATTTTTGCTTCATGAAGTTGAATGAAACCTGCTGAACAATGTTACGTTACCATATTGAATTACATACCGCTTTCCCATATCCTTAACGAAAAACTGACAAATTTCAAAATCTAACCTGAAATACTGTACTACTATTATGGCTTCCGGTAGACTTTTGCAATATCATTTTGTAGTTTATCTGATTATATGAAACTTCTAGGTGATGCTAAACTTTTGGCCATAGCTGTAGTTTAACAGAAGGTTTGAACTTTGTTCTCCCCCAACATGCATACAAAACTGAACACCTTGCTCGGAACAACAGTTGACAAGAAAACCACAAGAGTGAAGGGAACATCACTCAGGTCACATGACAGACACTCCAAAGTTACACCAGTGCAAGCAGGGATGGAAATCAGACTCCTATTGCATAGCAATTTCACCCATGTTTTACTACATGCTTGATTAGCATCAGTGTACAGGTTACAAGCTCAGGTTAGTTATTAAACTCACAGTAAAACCAGGAATGGATTAAACTGCTATGCAATGGGACCCTGTGTAAGTGTAATCAGATGTACAACATCCATGCAGTATACAGCAACTGTGTGGCTACTTATATATTTAGGGACACTGTCGCACAAGTGCAGCTGACTAAGATCAGCCGCAAACTGGGATAAACAGGAAACCAGGAGTTGTTTTCTCAACTTAACCAGGTGCAATCTCTGCACAGCCTTATGGTAAATCAAAGATAGTTATCCCATGTTACTCTTCATTGCTGCTTAGACTACAGCACAACAGTTCACAAGTGCCAACAAGTTAACTCTGTAGCTTGCAAAACATTTCCTGCACTGGGCACTAGTTTCCCAAACCTAAAATAACAAGATCAGTACTATGAAACCTGCCAATGGCCCTCATAAACATTTATTTTCGCTACATTTTATACAAATAAATGTAAATAAAGTTATTTGCCCAAGCATACTTAAAGAATATGACCATTTATTCCCAACCTCTTGCCTTACTTTCACTGTCAATGTGTCATCAGCTGACTGTTTTACAAGCACGCCCCATCCCACTAACATTGAATGTGTAGCACGACTAAAACTGAAGTAAAACCTGGGGAGAAAATGGAGTGCATCATTAATATATATATATAATATATACCGAGGGCATTCCAGGCCATTGAACCGGTTTACTCTTCGGTTAATTCCCACCCTGCGCAACATCACGACTTAACCGAACCGGTTTGGAAGTATAATTCTCCTTATAATTAACTTCTGCATTTGACAAACTACAGAGTTTAAAGAAGAAAAACACCACCACCACAACAACAACAAAACGTACGCTTTAAATAACAGTGGGTATATTTATTCTTCCATTCACAACGTCAGAAAAATACTCCCATTGTGAACCAATATAACTTAAATTTAAACAGACCCCGTTGTTTTGTTGTTTAAACATAATATTTTTGAAGACGACATTATGAAAGACTTGCTTATATCAGCAATAAACCACGCCTCGTTTGCATTAAATAATTTGCATTATGTTCGGTATTCCGCTACCAGACAAAAGCACAAATCTGTAATTCCCTCACCATTCCCTCAAGTAACCACCCAGCCCCTAAACACGAAAATAATAATAGACCCGACAATGCCTAACTCGAGTCCCTTAAAAATACACACGCACAAACTGTCGATTTTACAGGTGGAGCTTTAAACACATCCTTAAAAGAATATCGTTCGCAACGGCGGTGCAGAAAACAGACGGGTGTGAATTTCCAAGGAAACGTCTACTGTACCTTCAGCCATGTTGGGTCCAGGCTGTTCACTATCTCTATCGCGAGAGCGGGAGCTGCAGTCGAGCAGCGGGGACGATGAGGCGAGGCGAGGTGCAGGGAGAGGTAGGGCGGCGCTTGCGAGGCCCTGACTGCCAGATAGCAGAGGCTGACAACACCCACAGCTTGGCAACAATACAAATTCGTCCTCACTTTCTCGAGCTGTATTTTGCATCAGACAGCAATCATCAGCGTTGATGTACGTTGTCATTCGTCAGCGGGATATGTTTCATTGTATTAAAAATAAATCACAAATGGAATTCATCCCTGTTATGCATTGTTACAACATTACTGTATTTTATTTTCAGTTTCAGAAAAAAAAGCATGTTTTGAAGAACAGTTTTTTGACACTACATCATTTTGGAATAGTGCTCTATATGCAAAAGAGACTTCAGCTTTCCGGCATACTGTCTTCATGCGTTTGACAAACAGAAACCTGCTCTTCTCTCGGTTTGTGCGCCCCCTGGTGGTATATGTCGTTACAATTATATATATATTTTTAAAACATGAAATTGGACATTGACGTGGTTGAAGCACAACTTTTAATATCACTTTTATCCTGTTTCTTATCCTTACATTTCATGTTTGGTTTCTAGTCCCTGTGTTTTCTTGTTTTTCAAGCACTGAACTTTTTCCTTAATTTTCATTTCACGCACTTTACTCCTTTACTGTGAAGAGATCACCTTACGTACAGATCCGACCTATTAGACGTAATGAATTCTAAATTGTAACTGAATCCACACACCACATTCTCCTGCCTGAGCAAAGTGTTTAGCAAGTGTCCTTTCCCACCACTAGATGGCTCCACTAGAGTCGACAACTTTGTAATCCATGTAGAGCCTTATTTAATTGATGTGTGTGCTGTGCACCCTACCATTTTAAAAATAGCAGCATAATGAAAATATGAATTCTTAGCCATAAAAAGTAATTATAAGATATTGCTTGAACACGCAATCTGTAATGCTGCAGGAACGCATTCACACATTGAATGGGGGCAGGTGAAGTTAACGTTCAGGCGGCAATGATTTTTGTTTTTGTGTAAAAAATCAACTGCCTCATCTGGATCAAATACTTTACAGATACACTGCAGACATCTGTGGCTTGGCAGAGCCAATGTTGGTTAAAATTGGAAATGTTCAGTTTCATAAAGTATGTTGTACCAGGCTGTGGGTTTCATCAATACTATTGTCATATTAAACAGTGCTTTGTTTGATCTGGATGACACACAGTGGATGAGATCTTGGAAAAACACAGAACAGTAATAACCTATCGTCCAGCACGATTGAGCCCAGGCATCTGTACTACTAAAGTTAAAAGGAAAGATGGGGGGTAGGGTTATAAAAGTATTTTACAGTGGGATCTTAAAACATTTAGTAGTAAAGGTTACATAAGTATCACACATTTCAGAGGGGAAAGATTTCAACTCCAGTCCTTGGGTACAGTCTTGTTTTTTGTTTCAACCGGTCTACTGTACACATAGAATAGTCTGGAACTACAGTTATTCCGAAGGCACAGGATATCCGAGTACTGGAGGGCACATATTTAAAAAAACAAAAAAAAACCTGTTACAGATCCCAAAGGACTGGAACTACTCAGTCTAATGAAGTGTCTGGTTTTATTGTACAGAAGACAATTCAATTTTGTTATAAGTATCAATGGTTCTTCATAAATCAACAAAAAAAGAGATAAATAGACTGTTAGGTACAGGTATAATTTAACACACTGGTATGCCTATAAAAGTGGTGCAGCTGGCATGGGGGCTGTTTTCTTACATCATTACGATTGTACTTGAACGCATTAAAGACAAAGCAGATATGTGGTCAAGTCACAGAGTATGGAAATTGTAGGAGTGAGTGAGAACAGGACAGCGCAGCTGTTTACGATATCACATGGCTCCCCTTCGCTGTGCAATAGTGATTGAAAACCCATGCCTGTAGCGCTGACTTTTAAATCATCAGCTGATCCTCCAGGTACACCAGCTCCTCCTGAAAGCACCGGGATGCTGCAGATTGAAACAGAACACCAAGCACTAGTGCTGATCACATTAAGTTGCAATTGCTTTTCCTTTATAATTTGATATATCAAGCACCCCTCTCTGTACTTGCTTTTCCCAGGAACAGCAGCAGTAACGTCACATGCTTTCCAGGAGGTGTAGCAGCTCCTTCAGATGTACATAAGAAGATGCACCCAATCTATTCAATAGAGACAGCTCAAAGGCACAGTATTTCTCACTGACACTGAGGAGTAATTCACCAAGAAGGAATGTCTTTCATATGTAATTTGTCTTTTAAATCATAAATACTCTATATAATTGCAGCCTTTTCCTTTTTTTTAACACCAATTTAGAATGGGTGGTGGGTTGTGTTTAAATCAGTTGACAAGACTGATGCACCCTATTTATCCAAACCAGGTAATCCTCAACATGGGCTGTCTTACTCCCATTGTACAGTTTTAAAAAAAAGGTTCAGTATCCTTATGAATATCTATGTACGGGTATCTGTAAAAAAATATTTTAAAAACAGTTCAGTTTGTGTATTTTAACATGAAAACTGGAGCGGTAGCACACCTTCAGAGCTAGAACCCAGGTAACACTTCCCCTGGTACCTGAAACAGGTAAGGGTTTTATCCTTGCTTCAACTTGACACTTCAGTAAGCAGGAAACAGTTCCCTCTGCCCAGTCCACAAGAGAGTTGGAAGAGACAAGAGAAAGAAGAGATGGACCCAAGTTTTACCTGTTTAAGTCAATAAAAACTAATCACCAGGGTGCCACAGAGACAACACAAGCCTTGGGAAGCTTTGCTATAGCTTGTCTATAACAACGTGGAAGTGTAAGGACTGACTGTGTTAGGGCAGGGGTGGGTAACGTCCAGATTTTAAAGGTGATCATTAAATAAGGACAGTGCTTCCTCATTGTTTTATAATCTGATGATTCATTGGGCCCACGGCAACAGTTTAATGGACATATTTTGGACCCACTATCACACACGTGTTTTTGTAGCACTTAAAATGACCACGCTGTGGCAATTCCATGTACTGTCCAGTTCAGGGAGCAGTTACACTGAACTCTGTGACACACACCATCTTACAGAGTACACCAAGCAATTATTGGAAAAAAAAATTGTATTTTGGAAGAACTCACTACAGAAGGTGACAATTTCCATTACATGAAAAATATACATCAGTATTTTGTCTTTGTACATTAGGCAAGAAAACTGCGGTAGTCCATCAGAGCCAGAAAAAAAAAGGAAAAAAAAACACACACACGCCGCACACACCAGCATTTGCAATACCAAACCCAGAAAAAACCCAAATGAACCCAAATGAAAACCTAGTTAAAGCATGCTTTACAACCCTAACACACCACAAAAACAAGCGCAGAGAAATCATTTTGCTTCAGCAGCTGAATGGGCTCCTGAGGGCCCTTAATTCACTTTGACGTTTACAATTAACAGATGCAAATGATGCATCACAGGAAGGAAAACAAAATGAAACATTATTGCTACACCAAACATCTTTAATTACCTGTTTTCTTGCAAGTAAAAAAAAAAAGAAAAAAAAAAGGATGCGTAGCAATTTCTATTGGGCTTTGTATGTCCATTTTTGTTTTATGCAGAGTGAATTACCATGCAATTCAACAGGAGGCACTTCTGAAAAAAAAACAAAAAAAAAAAAACACAGCTCTTATGCAGCAGCACCACTGATCTGAACCCACAAGGGCAGCTCAGAATTCTCCCAGCGGCAACTCGAGGCGTAATCCAGAGTATGGAGTTGGTAAACCCTATGCCATAACATGAGCACCGTGTGCTTAAAACACAAATATTAAAAATAATGCTTTCTTACTTACTGAGTTTTACATTTAATCTCATTTCCTCATTAGAATTGTATGCGAAGATGGATTCTGCCAATTTCCAGCTAATGTCCTCTTACAAGGCTTGCTTTTAAAGTAACCTTTAACTAAATGCACCAAAAAGGGGAAAACAATTTGACTAAAATCTTGGAATTTACATGATTCTTATTCTATACAGAAGCGCCATTTCATTTGCTACTATGTGTGGTCGCTGGATGTCTATGCACAGTTTATATATTACCCGGTTCACGTTTGTGCTATGTACAGGTCTTTACAATTCTTCCTGAAGGTTGAAGCAGTTCATAGGACTTCAAAAAAATTGCAAAATCTTTAAGTTGGCACTTGTTATGCTCTTGACATCATTGGTGACTGGCTTTGCGTTCTATTGCAGCCAGCCTGTGTGTTTGCCAACTTTAGTAAGGACAAGTCCGGCAATAGGTGGGTAGAGTGCAGGAACAGTGCCATGTTGTTTCTCAATTGGAGACCTGCATCAAAAGAGACCCAAAATAAAACTGTGAAGCTTTACAGCAAAGTTTGTGACCAAGAAACACATACACACAGTATATGAGCCAAACTGTTTTTACCGATGAACTTAATAATCTCAATACATTTAACATGATGATCCAGTTACATTACTAGCAAATACTGTACAAGTGCACAAATGAGCAGCTTGACATGCATTTTAAATTCTGATTAGTGTTCCTCATACCAGCAGTACGCAGAATTCTAAAAGTCACTGTTGCAATATGAAACATACTGGTGGAATACTACCAGAACATCCAGGCATCCACACCAATCTTCATTTGTTTACGCAGGGTTTACGCCAATGCACGTGAATTACTAGTGCTCGGAAATCTACGAGGATGGAATGTTCCACATCATGTAAACAAAATATGAGGAATCAGTATTCTATATACGGCACACTGTAGTATGCAGAACACCAAGCTCCTGTAAACATACTGAATGTTTCCTATAATAGAGCTATAAATCATATTATTCTCTATACGAAAAGCACTATGCAAATATAGATTTTCTCAATTAGATTACAAACCTCCAGTCAAATCGAGCCAAGCTTCTTAGGCTTCCTGAAGTACAAGAGCCCTTCTCAATGTCCACTAGGCTGCGTAATCTTTTCAGTGGAGGCCTGGTCCCAGTCACAAGACCCAGGATTATAGACCCAAGATAGGGGTCAAAGTCTATTCTTACCTACCCTGAAAAAAGTGAAGCTACTAGCTGTTGGGTAAATGTCACTCGAAGGCAGTCTCTTGGCTTTTTCTTACACAGCGAGCAACTTTCCTTTTGAATTCTCCATTTCGGTCTTCCCTCCATTCTTTCTGCAAGATCAATTTCAAATAATTACAATTAATCTATAACTTCAAAAACTCAATCATAAAATACAGTACTTTGTAATAATTTTCTAATACTAATTTAGGAAGAACTGTAATGTACATTCAACTATATATATATATATATGTTTTTTTTAATCAAGTCAAATCCATTCACATAACATTTGTAACCATCACTCCATTGAGCTTTATTATGAACACAAAATGTTTCACTTTCAATAATATGAATAACTACATAAAAATGTATTTTAAAACAGACACCCAGTTCAATCATTTTAATGACGTGTCTTTAAAAAGCTGTTGCTTTCACTCAGCTTGCATGGGTCTAGTGCCAGTAAACCACAGATTAGGCTCTTACCGCTGCATCTACATTTGCAGGGGAGTCTCCATTGGGATCTGCCAGCATTGAAATGACACTTATCATGATGGTTTCCACTGTGTGAATAGGAAGCCAGCGTTCTTCTGGCTTCTCGTAACCATATTTATCTTCACCGGGCTCGTGCAGAATGGAAATACATACATCGCCGTTCTTGTCAACTGAAAAAAAACAAAAAAACCACACATAAAAGACTATGCAGTTACTTGTAGTGGTATTAACAGTGCTACTTTTACTATTACAGTAGCTGCAGAAGGAAAGACCTATTCTGAAATGAGTGTGACCAATCACGGAGTAAAATGACCAGTACTGCTCATTGCCAGGGATAAGTGTAATGACCATCCCTTTTGAGAGATTGGTTTTGTAGGTGGAATATTTTAGAACCATTTAAAAAAAAAAAAGCATCCACATTCCATCCCACATTACAAAGCACAGCTTGTATCATAACAAGTCCGGTCTAATTAAATCAAGCAACAAATGCAGTCAGTTTACTGCATTAGTGAAGAGAAGGCTGATCAGTCAAAAGGTCACAGAAACTGAAGGAAATCTCACCGTTCGGATGCCAGATCTCTGTAATGAATTTCATCTTTGGAGGCCTGAGTGGATAGTCTTTGGGGAACGTGAGATGAGCCTTGAACACACCACCTTCACTGTAAAAGAGCCAAGTATGTCAGTGCAATACATACCCCACGTCACGGCCATTAGTACAGAGTAAGAGCAACAACACTTTGTTATTTACATTCATTTCTGTCAATGAGTTTGCCAAAAAGAACCTCCACTTATCAAAATTACAACAACTTCACACTCCCTTCCCTATACCACAGATCAGCTGCAAACTTGTTTACAAAACACTATATTCCAGTTTGGTCAGGTTTACTCAAACACTGAAGCCTTCTGTCCTAACACCACTTTATCATCTTCGCCTGTGTCAATGCAATATCAATACTCACTACAAGGTGTCAGGAGGGCCAATGATGAGAACTTCCCATCGGTAAAGATCGTTGTCGTCTATTAACCCTGCCGAGAAACCTTCCACAGGATTTTTGTTCAGTTCTGGAATGAAAAGGAAAGAACTTTAAAAATCATAGTGTTCTAGTGCAGACATGTAGAACACTGCAATGTTAAAGATACTGATACAGACCACAAAGTGTGTGGTCTGTATCACACAATCTAACAGCATCAGAAACAGATGCATCCTATTACAGCACTGGGGCTGTCACATTTTCCAGCAGTAAAGGGGTTAAAGCAGGTAAAACTATATTGACTTTTGTTTTGTGTTTTTCACTGCTCTATAAATAAGCAAACTGTAATCTGAGCCCGGAAGCCTGAACAGAGTGCTGCCCAACAGTAAGGTCAAAGGTGTAGAGAACCGGACACCATGCAGAGCCCGTGATGCAGTCTGTATTGGAGGGCTGCGATCGGGAGGGTTGCGAGTGGGCTGCTACAGAGGAAATGAAAGCAGGTATTGGTCATGAAATGTTTAGACTCATAACCCTGGAATCTCAACTTCCCAAAGCACATGAGTCAGTGACTCAGAATCATTTCCATTAATGTTCAAACAGTAAGAGGGGATTGCTCCACAACTGGGACTTCTGTGTTTGGCTGAGTCACAAACACAGTCAGTCAGAAACAGCATGTTCACATCCAATAGGACTGTTGCTTCTTATACTGACCCCTTTAAACTGTCCCTACTAGAGGAGTATTAGCTCACATTATCAACGTTAAAAGGTAAAACAAACTAAATGTACGATACAGTACATTATCAGAAACGATAGCAGTCGTAGGACTCCACTAAAGTGGTGTGCAATATTGCAATATTGACCATGTACCCTTTACAATATAAATGTAAAATTCAAAAACCTTAGATAGACAACCTGGGCTAATCAATTTTAACCCTGGTATCACTAAACGGAACTTCAGAGACACACATTCGGGTACCCCAAAAGTTTAAATAAACAGTTCTGGCTTTGTGGGTTCTAAATGCAGCCTGGTTTATGAGTTAGAATTAACCATGCCAAACTGACTAAACCCAAAATGCCCAAGTACTGAATTTCAGACACATAGTGTGTGTTTCATTATTCAGCACGTACATGCGTGTCAATGCAGTGAAATATACAGGGAAACAGCCACCTACAGCATTGCATCACTGCATCATGTCACCACACATCCAGTTTGGTAAAGTCTTTGCTCATCAATATGCAAACCAGTAAGTTACAAAACTTTTTTTTTTTTTGGTTTGTTTTTTGTTGCTTACACGTGGGGTTAAAAGGTTTTACCATGTTTAAAAGCTTGTTAAAACCACATGTATGGTATTTGTGGTTTGAATTTTAAGGCACTAGCAGGAAGATTTTTTTTTTTTTTTTATAGAAGAAAGCATCAATTGCTTAACTTAAAAAAAATAACCAAAGTATAAATTACCGATTTCAACTGTGAATGCATCAACTGGTTAGGAACGGAACAAAATCCTAGCGTGCCATTTATTTCAGCCAACTGCTACTAGAATTATTCAAATGGCCTGCTACTGTACTGTGTATGCAACATAAATGTTTTACCTCTTTTTCTCTCTTGCTTAAAAGTATGGAGTCTTAATTGAGTTTATCTGAATTAGTTAAAAATAGGTTGCGGATTTAAAGTGGTTTAAAGTAGCTTAAATTCAATTGCTTCAGTGAATGAGGCAATACAACTGGAAAATTACCAAGCAGACAGGTAAGATACTGTAATGTCTTAGTGTCTTGCTATCTGATACAGTGCAAACCTGGGAGGTTTGGTTTTCTAAAGTGTAATGAAATCCCTGCCTGCTCTTAATAGTTCTCCCATCTTCATTTATTGACACAGCACTAGTTAAAAAGTTCAAATTAACCCAAAAGAAATTATTTATGATATTTCAAATACAAATAAAAAAGGGATGTAAAATCTTCAATTACAATTCAGTGCACAAAAGCACATGGTTATTGAATTAGTCATTTAGCAGACGCTTTTATCTAAAGAGACTTACAGAGACGAGGGGGTGAACTATGAATCTACAAGAGTCTACAACTCTTTCTGTAGCATTGTACAGTCATCACTGACTAATCGGGATACTGATAAAACTGGGATTTCTGCTTAAATGGGATACAACGCTGGAAGACGGTTCTTCCCAATGCTATTTATGGGGTTTCATTAAGAAGTCACTTCGTTTAATTGGGATACAGTATTTTCAAATGATGAACGAAGATTGCTTTTCAGAGCAAGAGTGCAGGGAGTACATGATTGCACTGTGAATTGCGTAAACCACATTGAACTCTTAAAGAAGGAAGAGGAGTCTGCTGTGGTTTCTCAGGCTGCTGTTGCAAAGAAAGTTGGCGTGTCAACATCGCAGGTGCCTCGCCTGGTGATGAGGAGATTTCATTCTTTACCATTTCATACAGAAATAAAAAAACAGCAATTCATTTTGTTTACGAATAAAAAAACAACATTGACTCGTATTTTAAATTATGTATTTAACATGTAATCATACTGTGATTTCATTCTTTTTCTTTTCATGAAGAAACAAAAAAAGTGTGACTAAGGTCATCTCAATGGCCTCTCCGCTTATTCAGGATATTCTTCCTTCTCCCGATAAAGCACCGGCTTTATGTTCTTGAAACTTGGCTTTAATACTTGTCCGGAGATAGCTGCTTAACCGAGCACATTTTGAAAATATCCTCCATGAATAACACAGATGACTATCATATTTGTTAAAAATGTCAATACATATTTAATCTCTTTTGTACAGGGCCCTTTGATTCCAGTAGGGAGCTACATTATTGGCAATGTTTGATGTCAGCCTTGATTGAAGTATTGAAATATATTCAAGCACTGTTATTTTGGGTGCCGCAGTATAAAATATAGCCAAATCCCAGTCAATATAAACTCGTATCCCATTGTAATACGCAAGTCTACTGTGGTTATGAATCCCAGTTTATCCAGTGACCCAATCTGACCTCACACGATTCACCGATATCCTTACACCCTGCAATGAAAAACACTGCCTCTCTCTAGACATATTCGGTTCATACAAAATCGAATGGATTCTTCTTTAAAAGCAGTGGTCAGCATTGACAGTTACAACTTCACAGTGCAACACTGCTAAGTGAACAAATTCAGTTTACAGAGTATTCCACAGTCACCGTCCAATTATCAAATCTGACATACTGCCTGGAGGCTTAATTAAAAAAAAAAAAAAAATCATTGTCAGCTAAAGGTATTTATTATTTGTATCTATCACAGACTACGAAGCTCCCCCAATACCATTATGTAACAATGTAATGGTATGGCAGAAGCAAAAATGTGATGTGCATGTTTACTTGACAGCTTTAGTATACACTATAAACAGGAGGCTGTGTGGTCCAGTGGTTAAAGAAACAGGCTTATAACCAGGAGGTCCCCGGTTCAAATCCTACCTCAGCCACTGACCTCTTTGTGCTCCGCCTTCGGGTGAGACGTAATTGTAAGTGACTCTGCAGCTGATGCATAGTTCACACACCCTAGTCTCTGTAAGTCGCCTTGGATAAAGCGCCTGCTAAATAAACAAATAATAATAATACACTGACAGTGATATACTGTAAACTCTTACATTGTATCAGTGCCTTGAAATAGTTCCTCATGGCCAATAGTGTGAAATAACTTGTATGAAACGACCATGCAAATTTCCACCAAATATGGGCACATGGATATGGATATTGATATTAAGGAATGTCCACACCAAGTTTCAGAGGTATGGAATATGTATACCAAGTCCTCGTCACCAGTAGTACTATAGACAAAGATACAACAAAAAAATACTGTGGAGTCACATATCCACCCTGACCGTTTATCCACCCTGACCGTTTATCCACCCTGACCGCTTATCCACCATGATCAACCTCTTCAGCAACGCTTACTTCATTATTGAACAGAGAAGACTAGTTCAGAGATTGAGATCCCACCAGAGTTTTCATACACTGTGTTGTATGTGCTCCGTGGCGCTGCCATTGCTGCTAGTGTCACGTGAGCTGTTCAGTGTGTTGATATGTAAATAAATCCTGTTCAGCCTGGGGGCGATCAACTTCAACCTCTGTCTCGGTCCCCACCTGTCACTCAGAAGTGAATGCACACACCCACACGGCAGACGGCTACCCTGTCACAAGCATTAATACCCTGTATCTTTCTAAACAAGGGGTTTATGGGTGGTCCCTAACAAAAGCTGAATCTCAAAACAACAACTGTGTGAATATAGTAATTGTTACAGCTGTGTATAATGGTATTTAAAACAGGATTCATTTATCTGACTTTTTACATATCCACCCTTACTCAGACCTACCTATGACCAGCATATAGTGATAGCATAAAAAAGGACAGCCTGTTATTCATTATCAGGTCAAAATGATACTCTTTTGTAACCTGTACCTTAACATAAAACGCCACTTCAATTTCAACCACTTCAAGTACATGCAAGGCTGTGATTAACTCAAGATGCCTGTACTTGCACTGATGGCATAAAATAATATGTAAAATATGCACTGTGACTGCAAAAAACAACACACACGATTCATTTTGTGGTTAGGATTGGTTGAGTCACATATATGTATTTGTGCATATCTCGCTTATAATGCTGGTACTGTACTACTATGTATTATACTGTAAAACCTCGCAACATGGACACTGGCTGAACTACTGGTATCGAAATCGTGAATTCATATGTTTGTAAAGGTACTTTTGGGCACACACATAATGGTGTCATAACTTGACAGAGATCTTCTGACACTGTGTTAATTATGATACAGTAATTACAAAATGTTTTCGTTTTCACTAAACCACTAATGTCCAAACGAAACCCATGCTAAACACAGTGGAAAATATGAGCAATGCAGGCTCGCCGAGGTGTTTGACAAGGGCCTAGGAAGCTATGAACACTGAGCCGTACAGAACATTTTTGTCCCGTAAAACAAATGCAATGCAGGTTTCAAGGGGCTCCGCACTTAGACCAGTGCAGCACATGGGAGTTTAAACACCACAGTGCGCATGCTCGATGAAGCCGGGCCGTGTCAAACCGAGCCGGATCCTTCTGGCTGTCACTCAGCTGCCCAGCTCAGAAGAGGGACAAAGAAGCGAGGACACAGACCCCACGACATTTTCAGTATAAAGTAGAAATAATACCACAAACACGGCGTACTGCTCTAAAAAACGACACCCGCTTGTGTGTTATTAATACCCCTATCACCCCGCACCGCTCACTGCATAGCTTCGCTGGCAATAAGTGACACTCTGTAGACAGTAAACAAAGGATGAAATTATAGCTATGAAAATACTTTTTTTTAAAAACAGATATGAACATTTTACACTAACTGCTGCAGAAACGTCTTACATAATCCTAACATGCTGAATACAGAAACAGAATAATCTAGAAGCGCACCAGCTGGCCTGTCACGTTAAATAAATAATACTTAGAAGAGTTTATAGGGGTACTAAAACAGAAAGAAAATAAACTAAACTACAACATGTTATAGGCCCATCCTGTCAAAATATCCGCGACTACACCGTGCACGGACAAGAAGTTGAAACAGCGGAATATTTGTATACCCCTTCTTCCGTTAACACGCTAAAAGCTTTACTGCAGATATATATATATATATATATATATATATATATATATATATATATATACTGGAGAGAGAGCGAGACAAAAATGGGCCAACTGGAATTATTAGCTGTAAAAACACATTTTGTTTGTCCTATCAGTGCTTAAATTTACCTGCCAGTTGTCTCCTCAGTAAAAGCGCTGACTGCGGCTCCGTCATGTTTTGTAGTTATGGTTTTAAAACAATTACTAAGTAATTAAAACGGGTACATAGATGGCAGCAATTGATCGAAACGTTTTAAATACCGAGACGCACAGTCAGTTTCGTGCAACACGCCAGTCAATCCGCGCAGGCGCACCAATCCCAAAGGCGAGAAAAACTCGACTCGGCCCGACGTCATGTAGAACGTGTGGTGGCATGGTTTCCTCCATGATGAGAAGGTCCAAGGCGGGCATCGAGCTCGCCATATTCAGTAGGTCAATTGCACCTGCCATGCTGATTAACCTGTGCTGAATTTAATTTAAAAAATACAAATAAAGCACTTTAAACGGAAATGTTGTAATTACCAAGGCTATCATTTTTCATTTTCTTTAACTTTATTTTCACTCTGGTGAACAACATATTATTATTATTATTATTATTATTATTATTATTATTATTATTATTATTATTATTATTATTATTATTATTATTATTTATTTATTTGGCAGACTCCTTTATCCAAGGCGATTTACAGGTGTTACAGGGCAGTACAGGATTACAATGCAAAATCTTCATGTGTTACGGTTAATAAGAGCACTTTTAAAAGCCTAAATATTCTATAACATTTTAATAGGTTATTACATGTCAATGCCACTAGGTGTGCAAGAATACTGATTACCGTATACAAGTTAAAAAATGTCTAATGTGGGGCATTGATTGAAAAAAAAAGGTTAAGAACCCCTGTTCTAAAGCAATCCCTTGTTAATGAAATACCGTGAATTGCACATATGGGTTAATTTATACTGTAGGGTTATGGTCAGATGTAGCATCAATCTGTCGCGTGCAAATCAAGTCAGCGTAGTTAATATCAGTCAATCAATATGAGGTCAGGCATCACTTCAATGTGCATCTGCTATGAAAGAGTCAAAGAAACCAGAAATAAAGAAGTCGTGCGACAGAAAACTTTCACAAGACTGTGCCGATGTGTTACAATAAGGAACTGTTCAAAGAAGCCAGCGCAGGGAGGGAGAAGAAGGGAGCGTTGTTAATTTAGTAAGAACTTCTCGCTTAAAGCTTGAGAAACATACAGTCATTTATTCTCTTTAAAAATAATAAACACTGTTTGAGATCCTGTGCATTGAAAAACGTAAGAATCAGCCTGGAATCAAACTGCAAGCTTAGAGGATTAAGTCTGCTGTACTGGTATGTAAAATAACTTCTGCTTTCACTGTCTTGTTTGAAAGAATATTCAGGAGCTTTGTGCACAGGGTTCTGCTACATTACCCTTTTAGTTCTTTATTGTGCTTCTCTACAGACTGTCTCAATCTAAAATCACATGCAAACACATGTTATAGGGATACTTCATAGCATGCTTGTTTCCCTGTTTAATATGCTATTGCATGGGTTCCCTGTTGCTGTTTAAACTCCCTTTTTTAAACCACAGTTTCAGAGGTGACAGAAATTCCAGTTGCACACCCTTATCATGTTTTTCAGTGACTGACAAGGCATAAGATAGCAAGCCTAGTAAATAATTACCAAAGCAGAAACAACACTAGCAAAGGTCACTGATCAAGGCACAACCAAACTGTTTTGTCGATTTCTTAACTCAAATGAGAGCAAGTTTAGTGAAAACCAAAGTTTTCATGAGCTTTTAATATTTAGTATCAGTAAGACTTTTTACTGGCTTCAAGTGGTCAGACTGTGCTGCAATGCCTCCATCAAGCTGGGCGCTGCTGATGAAGCAAGATATGAGTGCTTCCTGTCCCTCTTCTTCTGAGCTGAGCTTCTGCCTGCCTTGTAGAAGAGGCTGCAGGGGTCTGTGTTGCTGATGGAGAACGAGAGAGGGGGGATCCGAATGGAAAGCATGCAGGGAGGGACAGGCTCAGCTCCAGCAGCGCGCCACACTCGCTCGTATGGGTCAGTGGGAGACGACGGACCTGATGAAGAGGGACCCCCAAGAAAGGTCCAGGAGGAGGTCAAAGTCATTTCAGCCACCAGGTCCTACCTCGCTGTGGCAGTACTGTGTTATATCAACCTGCTCAATTATATGGATCGCTACACGATTGCTGGTAAGTCTGAATTTTATTGATCAAAATCTGAATTTTAGAATAATTGAACTTACAGGGACAATACAGAATTATTACAAACATTTATTAAAATAAACACTTTTTTGTGGCAATATGTAGTTCAATACATAAATGCTATTGCTATCCCAATCTATGACCTGTATAGTGAAGTCATTTCCCTGATCACTCTTTCAGGTGTTCTCTTGAACGTCCAGAGTTACTTCAATATAAAAGACGGTGATGCTGGTTTACTGCAGACAGGTTAGTGTAATGCAATATATTTAGCTGAAAGGGATACAACAGAAGGCTTTTGTAATTCTTAATGCGTTTCTAATGGTAAGATTTTACATACAATGTACGCCAACAGGAGGTTCTGCATGAGTTTTTTTTTTTCTCAATATGCATTTCTGTGCTCATTAAAAAAAATAAAAGCTGTATTGGTAGCTAAATACAATAATCCACTGTACATGGTAAGCAGATCTCAAGCCTGCCCTGGACTGGAGGGAGCATCCTTTCTCTTAGGGGGTAAGGGAGGGAGCAATTCAGTCTCTGTGCCTCAAGACTGCCCTGGACTGGAGGGAGCATCCTTTCTCTTAGGGGGTGAGAGAGGGAGCAGTTCAGTCTCCATGCCTCAAGCCTGCCCTGGACTGGAGGGAGCATCCTTTCTCTGCCTCAGGGGGTCTCTGTGCCTCAAGACTGCCCTGGACTGGAGGGAGCATCCTTTCTCTTAGGGGGTGAGAGAGGGAGCAGTTCAGTCTCCATGCCTCAAGCCTGCCCTGGACTGGAGGGAGCATCCTTTCTCTTAGGGGATGAGGGAGGGAGCAGTTCAGTCTCCATGCCTCAAGCCTGCCCTGGACTTGAGGGAGCATCCTTTCTCTTAGGGGGTGAAAGAGGGATAAGTTCAGTCTCCATGTCTCAAACCTGCCTTGGGCTCGAGATATCACCAATTTGCATAGAAGGGGATGGAGCAGTTTACCTCATTGCAGGATGGATAGGAATTGAATGATTGGTGTTTTTAGCAGCGCTGCATTGTTCAGAATAATTCAGTGTGTTCTCTTTGCAGCTTTCATCTGCAGCTTCATGCTGCTGGCTCCTCTCTTCGGCTATCTTGGTGATCGCTACAACAGGAAGTGGCTCATGGTGTTGGCAGTGTTTGTCTGGACTGTGGTGACTCTGGGAAGCTCTTTCGTCACTCAGTCGGTATGGCAACCGTGGTACTTTCCAAGAAAAGTGTAGTAAAGCACAGAGAAGACATTTGTACAGCATAGGCAACCATGAAGAGTATGGTACAGCACAATGGAATGAACAGTCCTCCCTCGATATTTCATCATTCGATAACACGCACATTCGCTTAATTCACTGTTAGTGCAGGCTGACAGTAAATTGTGCATGTTTTATAGTGTACTGTGCAAAATACCTTCACTAAATCACTGTTTTCAATATTTCACCATTTTGTTTGACAGCTAAATGAAGAGGGAGCAGGAATTAATGATGCATTAATAGGCTTACCCAAAATGTACAGTATAGTAAACAAGCATTACCACCCTCTTTATATAAACACACCTGTATATCCCTAAAGAGTACATTACATGACATTTCTTTTTTGTTTCAGTCACTTACCTTATTATGATGCGTGCAATTCAATCATTATCAAATTCTTTTATTGATCATTGTCTCTAGCCTGTGGTAAAGTTCAGTCGGAATTGTCTTTCTCCTTAGTTTCCTTATTCCTAGTAGTCACGAGAGACACAGTGAAGCTCAAAGAGTAAATTAAACATCAAGGCTCTTGCTCCAGAGGCCTTCTTCAGTTCTGTATTCAATCTAGTGCTACAGGATTGAGCTGAAGAGGTGAAAAGGAAAGATAGACTGTTATAATGATCTGTATTTTCATGACAGGAATATGCCACTGAAAGTACAGCAGTGTGCACATTGATTAGAACACCCCATTGCTTCTGTAGTTTTGATTTGTTGTGCATATGAAATCAAACCACTGGAACTGAAAAATCTTGGAAAATTGTCAAAATAGGCAAATTAGTGATTGTCTAATTTAATTGATGACTTTAATAAGTCACACATGCAATTCATTTAAAATAGTAAGAGAAAAGGAACACATAGCCACTAATGGTAAAATGCAGGAGACTTTTTAGAAGTTGTTTAAGATGCCTAATTAAAGCACAAAGTGGTCTAACATTTTCAACCATGAGTGCCTATTGTTTCTATATCACTGATTACTGACCGGAAATTGAAATTCTCACCCTCAGAGGTTTTCATGTAGAGGTATATAAAGGATATAAATGACAAATCTGGAGGTGTTCTGATACATTTGCACACGACTGTATTTATTAAAGTAACAGTATCTTCAGACAGCTAAATTATTTTGAACCAAAGGGTGTCAATACTTATGGGCCCCACAGTACTGTATGGTGACTAAGGGGAACAAGGAGGCTGTGTGGTCCAGTGGTTAAAGAAAAGGGCTTGTAACCAGGAGGTCCCCGGTTCAAATCCCACCTCAGCCACTGACTCATTGTGTGACCCTGAGCAAGTCACTTAACCTCCTTGTGCTCCGTCTTTCGGGTGAGATGTAATTGTAAGTGACTCTGCAGCTGATGCATAGTTCACACACCCTAGTCTCTGTAAGTCGCCTTGGATAAAGGCGTCTGCTAAATAAACAAATAATAATAATAATAACAAGGAAATTAAAGTGAAAGACAATTACCTTCTTAATGGTAGTCTAGCCATTCAGCATAGTGGAAGCAACAAGCACTATGCCATGGTGGATAAGGGACCCAGCATGCTTCTCTTTCAGCACTTCTGGTTGCTGGTCGTGACGAGGGGACTGGTGGGGGTTGGCGAGGCCAGCTACTCCACCATCGCCCCCACCATTATCGGGGACCTCTTCACTGGAGCTCTGAGGACGTGGATGCTGTCTCTCTTCTACATATTCATCCCGGTCGGAAGGTGAGGCCTCAGACCTCCACTTGATCAGGAATAGAGCAGGCACACAAAGAGGGACTGCTTAGAACTATTTAACACACCTGAGGGATAGATTAGGCCAAGAGCAGTTAGCTGGTAATTATTTATTTATCTATCTATTCCTGTTTATTAAGTAGAAATGCCGCATGAACGGAAAGCAGTTAATTAGCTAACTATAAAAAGTTTTGAACGGCAAACATCCCAAAAGACTACATGTGGTCAATGTCAACCAAAAATCAACTATCCCCCCTATGCAGCTCCTTGCTCACTGTACTTGGGTAACTGTAGATGAATATAAAAATCATCTGCAGCTGCCAACTTCCCATAGTCGTCATAGGTAGTAATAGAATATAACAAAAGGGAATTTGGAAGAGGTGTGCTTCATTTTCAGTAGGTGCTTTAAAACGAGTTAATGTTACAGATTCCTTCCTATATCACAGTGGCCTGGGATATATAGTGGGATCTAGTGTGGCAGACATCACTGGAGACTGGCACTGGGCACTCAGGGTGAGAGTTTCATAAAAATCACTTTTTAATTTAAAAAGCCACACGCAGTAATAATAGATAGGCTAATAATAGTTTTTTCATGACCTCCCCCTGCTGCAGGTGACTCCCATCCTGGGAATGGTCGGGATTGTTCTACTCATCGCCCTGGTGCCTGAGCCGCCTCGCGGTGCCTCTGATCTCCAGGGGGAGGCGCTAAAGGAGAGGACGTCCTACTGGGAGGACATCAAGTACCTTCTCGCCAAGTGAGTGAGCATGCTGCTGTACTACAAGCAAAATAGGGGTCCATGTTGACACAAGAGAACTCATATTAGGGCATCCGGTACCATTGATCGGCTGGGAATCTGACAGGGGCTTTGTATTGGTCCCACAGTTTGGGGTATGGTAAAGGCACAGCAATGTGTAATAAAGCACTGCGAAAGCATGGTAAAGCACAGAACAGTCCGGTAAAGCATATTTAAAAAGAACTGGCCTTTCATGGTACAGGTATGGAAAATGCATGGTAAAAAGGTTAATAATAACTATGCATTGCATTTACCATGGTGATTTTATAAGGGTACCTCCAAATTAACATTTGAATAACGGATTTCATTACATTTTGTACCCCCTCACTGTGGCCTTGTTTTTTTTAAAGCATCTACAACATGGTGAAAAAGTTGATTTGCACGTTACAGCTGAGGTGTAAGGAAATGTCTTGGTTATTATTGCCCCTGTAGATGAGGTACTTCACAAAAGATAACTACACTTATGCTGGCTACTTCCTTCCTCTAGCCTCGGTGGCTTGCCACACAATGCTAACAAGATACAACACTTACATTCAAGTTTACCCACGTGTCCCAGTACACGAAAAACCTGTTTCCCTTTGCTGAAAACCATTCCACCTTGCTGTGCATTATAGCATTTCCCTAAAGCTCTCAAATACTCCACTAAATTTCCTTAAGCACAATTCAAATTTAAATCCAGCTTACATATCAAAAGTACATCAAAATAAAAAAAAAACCTCAGCCCTTGTAAAAGTTTTCCCCAGTATTTTTGCAGTTTTACAATACTTTTCACATGATTAGACATGAATTTACTTATATGCTTTACCACAGCTCGCTCTTCTTTACAATGTTTACCTAGGCTTTACCATACTTTCACTATGCTTTACACTTTTCTATGCTTTTACTCTGGTAAACTTTTATAAGGGTATAATGAATTGGCATTTGAGCCAATTGAATTGAATAGGCAAGGGCTGGACCCAAACCATATGGTTCAAAGATGAACATCTTGCAACTAAAGAGTTCTATTGTCGAGAGGCAAGTATGGGTCTGATGCTGATATCAGTATTATTAACTAGAAGGAGATCTATTGCAACTCCCATTACAAGGAAAATCATCAAGGCCCGCTCTATTCCATTTCTGTTGGGTTTCCAGTAGCAGGCCCTCACTTTGCAGTGTCTGTCTCACACAGCCGCAGTTTCGTGTTGTCCTCGCTGGGCGTCACTGCCATGGCCTTCATGACGGGGGCGCTGGCGTTCTGGACCCCGGTCTTCCTGTCCCACGCTCAGGTCCTGCAGGGAAGCAGGGTGCAGTGCACAAAGGAGCCGTGCAGCAACACAGACAGGTACAGCCAGCGCTGGCTTCTCATCCTGCAGCAACACAGACAGGTACAGCCAGTGCTGGCTTCTCATCCTCCAGCAACACAGACAGGTACAGCCAGCGCTGGCTTCTCATCCTGCAGCAACACAGACAGGTACAGCCAGCGCTGGCTTCTCATCCTGCAGCAACACAGACAGGTACAGCCAGTGCTGGCTTCTCATCCTCCAGCAACACAGACAGGTACAGCCAGTGCTGGCTTCTCATCCTCCAGCAACACAGACAGGTACAGCCAGTGCTGGCTTCTCATTCTGCAGCAACACAGACAGGTACAGTCAGCGCTGGCTTCTCATCCTGCAGCAACACAGACAGGTACAGCCAGTGCTGGCTTCTCATCCTCCAGCAACACAGACAGGTACAGCCAGCGCTGGCTTCTCATTCTGCAGCAACACAGACAGGTACAGCCAGCGCTGGCTTCTCATCCTGCAGCAACACAGACAGGTACAGCCAGCGCTGGCTTCATCCTCCAGCAACACAGACAGGTACAGCCAGCGCTGGCTTCTCATCCTCCAGCAACACAGACAGGTACAGCCAGCACTGGCTTCTCATTCTGCAGCAACACAGACAGGTACAGCCAGCGCTGGCTTCTCATCCTCCAGCAACACAGACAGGTACAGCCAGCGCTGGCTTCTCATCCTCCAGCAACACAGACAGGTACAGCCAGCGCTGGCTTCTCATCCTGCAGCAACACAGACAGGTACAGCCAGCGCTGGCTTCTCATCCTGCAGCAACACAGACAGGTACAGCCAGCGCTGGCTTCTCATCCTGCAGCAACACAGACAGGTACAGCTAGTGCTGGCTTCTCATCCTCCAGCAACACAGACAGGTACAGCCAGCGCTGGCTTCTCATTCTGCAGCAACACAGACAGGTACAGCCAGCGCTGGCTTCATTCTCCAGCAACACAGACAGGTACAGCCAGCGCTGGCTTCTCATCCTGCAGCAACACAGACAGGTACAGCCAGCGCTGGCTTCATCCTCCAGCAACACAGACAGGTACAGCCAGCGCTGGCTTCTCATCCTCCAGCAACACAGACAGGTACAGCCAGCACTGGCTTCTCATTCTGCAGCAACACAGACAGGTACAGCCAGCACTGGCTTCTCATCCTCCAGCAACACAGACAGGTACAGCCAGCGCTGGCTTCTCATCCTCCAGCAACACAGACAGGTACAGCCAGCGCTGGCTTCTCATCCTGCAGCAACACAGACAGGTACAGCCAGCGCTGGCTTCTCATCCTGCAGCAACACAGACAGGTACAGCCAGTGCTGGCTTCATTCTCCAGCAACACAGACAGGTACAGCCAGCGCTGGCTTCATTCTCCAGCAACACAGACAGGTACAGCCAGCGCTGGCTTCAAATCCTGCAGCTACACAGACAGGTACAGCCAGCGCTGGCTTCATTCTCCAGCAACACAGACAGGTACAGCCAGCGCTGGCTTCATTCTCCAGCAACACAGACAGGTACAGCCAGCGCTGGCTTCAAATCCTGCAGCTACACAGACAGGTACAGCCAGCGCTGGCTTCTCATCCTGCAGCAACACAGACAGGTACAGCCAGCGCTGGCTTCTCATCCTGCAGCAACACAGACAGGTACAGCCAGCGCTGGCTTCTCATCCTGCAGCAACACAGACAGGTACAGCCAGGGCTGGCTTCTCATCCTGCAGCAACACAGACAGGTACAGCCAGCGCTGGCTTCTCATCCTCCAGCAACACAGACAGGTACAGCCAGGGCTGGCTTCTCATCCTGCAGCAACACAGACAGGTACAGCCAGCGCTGGCTTCTCATCCTCCAGCAACACAGACAGGTACAGCCAGTGCTGGCTTCTCATCCTCCAGCAACACAGACAGGTACAGCCAGCGCTGGCTTCTCATTCTGCAGCAACACAGACAGGTACAGCCAGGGCTGGCTTCTCATCCTGCAGCAACACAGACAGGTACAGTCAGCGCTGGCTTCTCATCCTGCAGAAACACAGACAGGTACAGCCAGCGCTGGCTTCTCATTCTGCAGCAACACAGACAGGTACAGCCAGCGCTGGCTTCTCATCCTGCAGAAACACAGACAGGTACAGCCAGCGCTGGCTTCTCATCCTCCAGCAACACAGACAGGTACAGCCAGCGCTGGCTTCTCATCCTGCAACAACACAGTCAGGTATAGCCAGTGTTTCTTTTCAGTCTAGATACACACTAGTTAGTTGCCCCGTTTTCACTTTTCCAGCCTGATATTCGGAGTGGTGACGGTGGTCGCCGGGATTGTCGGGGTTGGTATTGGGGCAGCCGTTGCCAGGCGACTGAAGAAGAGCATGCCTGATGGGGACCCCCTGCTCTGTGCAGTGGGCATGCTTGGCTCCGCCCCCTGCCTCTATCTGGCCATGGTGACAGCTGACAAAAGCATTGCCTCCTCTTATGTAAGTAATTCAGATTCCTAGCTGGTTTAGTGGGTGAATTGCACCAATCTGGCTTGTTCAAGAGTGTGATGGTCTCAGCTTATACAATATTACTAAATTCAATCAATTACAGTGTAACCATTAATATGTCCCCCTGCAACACGCTGCCTCTAGTGGTCAGAAGAAATACTTCAATAAGAAATACTGTACCATATAGAACACATTTGTTAATGTGAAGGGAAACTCTCCCTGATTGGCAGAACTAGTAAGAAATGACTTTACTGCAGCTGAAGTAAGTAACCGCACTAACAGTGCAATCTGCTGAGCAGATTCTCTGGATAATTAAAAGGTTTTGCTTGTCACATTGCCCGTTTTATAAAGTAACAGCCCAAGCCTGACTCTTCCTGCTCTTCTGTTCCTCTGTTGAACAGGTGTTCATTGCTCTGGGGGAAACCCTCCTGTCTCTGAACTGGGCTGTTGTAGCTGATATTCTTCTGGTGAGTTCAGGACTTCTTCTAATATGACACACAATAGGAAGCCTCACAGACAATAGTTCATAGACCATGGAAATAGTCATGTACAGTGGCTCATTAGGGACATGGCAAGATAAATGGTCTCTTGACTTTTCAAACACAGTTTTCTGTGCTGTGGCACCTCCTAGCTTTTGCAGGTTTAACATCCAGCACTGCACTGCAGCTGTTTGTAATGGACTGGACTGCCCGTGTCTTTCAGTATGTTGTGATACCAACCCGACGTTCAACAGCAGAGGCCTTGCAGATTACAGTCTGTCATCTCCTTGGAGACGCCGGGAGCCCCTACCTCATTGGAACAGTGAGTCAATATCAAATCCAATCAGCTGGCTTCAGGTCCTTAGTGACGGAGATCACGTCTGGTTCTGTTCAAATCTCAAGCTCAGATCCACACTAATAGGCAGGCTTATAATTCTTGTAATTGTAGGATGTTCTGCACCATGTTGACTGGTGGGTCCAATGCTGAGTCGTACAAGCATCCTACTTTTAAACACCAGTATACATTCTCTTTTTTAATGTATGAGAAACCTGACAATTGAGGAAACAGCGACATCTAGTGGAGACATTAAACTGTGCAATGTCTCTGAGTGCTGTGCTGCCTGTTCCATAGCTATAGAACAGGTTTTCAAAACGATCGTCAGTACAGAAGTTTGTGTGCCAAAAAAAGGACAATAGATACATAGAAAAATGCAATTACCAAGGTAACTTCTACAGTCAAAGACTATCGGTAAGACAAATACAGAATACATTGACAAAACCAACACTCAAGTACAGGGGCGTTGGAACTAGGGGTGCCCCCACTTTAAAAATGGTTCCAGTGCCACTGCTGAAGTGGTTCCATTGTGTTTTAAAGTACTACTAAAGTACTGGGCTTTTCACATTATCGTACAGTATAATATTAACATGATCTAACCCACTGTCTGTCAGATTTTAAACCCGCGAGACAATGATTTCACACCATGGGCCTCAAGTCAATATTTGCAAAGTATGCAAAGCCAAAACTCAAGCACTAGGAAAGCTAGCAGTCCACAGGCTGCAAGGAATTGAAATCTGTTTTCAACAGATAGAGGCAAAACAATTCAAACTCAGTATTGGAGCACAGAGAACCACTTTGAATTTTGAAGTACAGAAACCACCCCTGGTGTCTGAAGGTCATTTTCTTCCAGCACATGTGAGAGATGGTCACCAGTCTGCCCATGATAACACTTCCCCTTATCATGCCCTATCTCTGGGCAAAAATAAATATATCGGTTCAATTCATTTGAAATTTGGAGGGCGTAGTACCCTTGCCTGTGATCTCCTCAAAACAGCAGAGTGAATTTCCTTGAAATATTAGTGCCTTTACCCTGTTGAATCTATTTTGGGCCAGATCCAATCTAAAAGGACTTGACCATATATTTTTTGCTTTGTTTAGAGTAGGCCAGTGCTTGTGTCGACGGTGAAATAAAACTCCTTTCTCTCTTCAGATCTCGGACTCTCTCCGCAGCAGCTATCCCGACTCGTACTTGTGGAAGTTCCGGAGTCTGGAGTACAGTCTCCTGCTCTGTCCTTTCGTTGGGGTTTTTGGGGGGCTGTTCTTCCTCTTGACGTCTCTCTACGTTGAGAAGGATCGAACGACAGCTCGGGAGATCACTGCAGGTAACAGCCGACAGCCTGCCGTGGTCAGCTGAAAACTGAAACCCTCAAACCCTCAACGAATCCAGATCGATCCCGAAGAAATACAGTGAAAAACTGGTCCACCCTTGATCTCAGATCATGGAACTCAATATGCAGTATTTCCTTTGAAAAGGATTCTCCCAGAGAGCTACGGGGGCCTCTGATACCCGCAGACCACTGTGGCAGTCAGGGCTGCATCTTCAAAGCATCCTGTTGAATTGGAAAGCTGAAACACACAACGATAAGTTACTGTTATAATCAGTGTGTTAACTATGCTGTGATTGTATTTTTAATTTGTTATGAACATGAGGTGTTAAGCACATATTAAGCACATTTTTGTACGTGAACATTGAGGAAATAGCGACATCTAGTGGAGATTAGCAATATTGCCCTCCTTGGATGTTTGTTTGTTTTCTGATACTTTAATTTGGGATATGCAAATATTTTAAATAGAACGTTATAGATGAAAAGTAGCGTTATAGTTCAAACTCACTGGAGTGGTCTACAGCGGCAAAGAGGACCATGTGACCAACAAGCACATGTGTCAGGATGAAGGACTTTACTATAGTGTTGTATAAAATAGATTTTTAAACCTTAAATGTAATACATCACAGCTACCACTGGGTGGAGCTATTGCACTATAATTATACAACATTAAAAAAAAAAATTAAAAAAACTAATGTTGAGGTATGCCTTATTTTGTGGAGTTGTTTAAAATACAGTCAACCCAAATGGAATAAATATACTGAAATGTTAACATTAAGAAACCATTTCTGGCTCTGCAATAGAAATATATATATTAGTGGAATATATTGTTACACATTACGTGATTTATTTGGACCCTAGCTTGTTTTTAGTGTGTTTTTAAATTTTAATATGAATGGCCTCTGTACTGTGGATTGAGTGAGTTATTCCTATTGGTTGTGTTATGCCTGTATCAGTGTTTTCTGTGCTTAATTTACATAAATGTATGACTGTGTATTATTTCATGTCTGATTGTCCTCAGCCAGGTCCTCCTGTATCTAGGAGAGTGGGGGCCTGGTGGGGTTGTAGTGTGTCCTCAGCTCCTGACCTGTCTGTATTCTGATTAAAAGCGCCTGCTCATTTTACACACGGACTCCTCCTTCTTTCCTTCAAGGTTGTAATCCGCTACAATATATACTCAATAAAATGATTTAGAAATGGATGCATCATGGGTGGCATTCATTAGCCAGCACTTTGATCTGTACTTAACACTGGTTAATACATTACCCTCATTATAGTTGGGAATGTCTATTATTATTTTACCTTAAAATCTTCATCAAAAATTAAATAATTATTCACAAGCACGGCAACAAAAACTTTTCCGGCTTTCTATTTATTGTAAAGAAACGTTGAAGCTTAATAAGAGGCTGCTTTCTCTTTCTTGCAGCACGAAAACAAGGGTAGTTTATTGAGAAGAGTTTTGCGCCACAGGATGGTTGAGGTTGCCTTTACTTCAATTGATTAACTGATTACAGGAAGGAAACTGCAACCAAAAACCAGAATAAAGATTTGAACTCTACCTGGCATGGCAAAGTGAACAGAGAGAGCTGCATTAAGGTTACAAAGACTTTGCAAACATCACCATCGCGTTGAAAACATTAACCTAAAAAACTAAATCAGAATGAAACTGCACACGAGTGGAACACAATCTAATCCAAGCCATAATCTTGGTTTGCTGAATCACATATATTCATGATTTTCATTTTTTATTACAAATATTTTATCGTGTTAGTCCCGGCATTTAGGATTTACAGGCAAGCTTAAAGTCAGGTAAAGGCATATTGCAAACACCATTTTTTTTGTTTTTAGCTTATCTTTCTCTGCTTATTATCTCTCTGCTTGCTTGCTTCTTTCTTTCTTTCTTTTTCTCTCTCTCTCTCTCTCTCTCTCTCTCTCTCTCTCTCTCTCTCTTTATATCATGGTCGAGGGATTAACTGGCTATCAATTATCTAGTTTATCCCTCAGCCGCATTCTGCATGAGATTTCTTATACGCGAGGTCAACAGCCAATTTGTCAATAAATCATTAGCTGCCGACCACGCATTCTCACAGAGACGAAAAGCAAACACCGTCCCTGACAAACTACACTTAAACTACAAAAACAAACACAAATCCATTTCAATAATAACAGTAAATAATAATAATAATACAAAATAATACAGGTGCGGGAACTACCCCATCACAGATGTTAAAAGTACTGTTAAGATATGATACCTATTAAGTTAATGGGGACTATTGTTTAAAATATTAAATTAGCTATATACTACAAACAGAAAAAGGATGAAGATATATATTAATCTTGGTATTAATTACATTTATTTACATTAACTGAGTTATGTCATATTTTCATTTGAGATGATGTAATTAATTTATATACTAACGTATGTAGTAAATATCCACTACACCTCATTGGTTCTATGTTAATGATGTATTTCTTGCATACACTGTTGCAGGGGGACTGGTTAATGGTTACACTCTGGTGTACAAGCTGGGGTTGGGTTAGACATGTTTGAAAACTCTGTTCAGGCTGTAGAGGTGCTTTAAAATTAAAAAAGTTTGAAATAGTCAACAGGCTCTGAGGACTGAAACAGAAAAGGATGCAAAGCGAATCTAAACAGGAACACGTTAGTTAATTAGTTGACCAAAGTTTTAAAAAAAATATGAACCGTATCCAAGTCTCACATTAAATATTGTGTTAATCTGCTCTAAATATAATAGACAATTGGTCAGGAAATGTCTAGTTTTATCTCTAATTCCACTTTCAATATTCTGGCTTCAAAACAATACAAAAACAACAATGTGACATGAACTGAGGCCAGAGGCCTGTTCAACCCTTCAGTGACACAGGGACCAGGCCCTCTCTCTGCGAGCTGGCCAGGGGCGTGGGGTGTCAGCAGGCCTTTATCTCTCCCAGGCCGGGAGCTGCTTTCTCTGCTGATAACTGCTGGGGAAGGATGTGAAGAGGAGGACACAGAAGCCACATCCTATAGTTTTAAGTGCCAGCCAGCAAGGCTGCATTTTAGATTGCTTTGCACCGTGCAGACCACCGGTTCACATGCACTTCTATTTGAACTAGACCACAGAAAGGTGTGCTACCATATTTGGTTGTAATGTACTGCAGCATTTCTATAGATGGTGTAATGTATTATCCGCCCCCAAACACACACTCTGCATGCAAATTTTGCAGTTTATCGTGCTTAGAAGAGCCACTGAAAAATCACTTGTGTAATTGAACAATAATAGTTGCTTAATACTAAATAGCAAGTGGTTTCCTTCTGCTCTTCCAATACACTGGACCCATTTCAGAAGTCTTTCAATTAGAGTCTGCATAGGAATCATCTTTCAATTGTCAATATTATACATGTTGTACCTATTCCAATTATACAGTCACAAGTTTGAGACACAGTCCCTTTCTGGTTGGTGACCAAGATGCACCCCCTTTGTTTTAAACATTTCCTGTAGTAAAAGCATAGGAATGTGTAATAAAGCACAGTGAAAGCATGGTAAAGCATAGGAAAGCATTGTCAAGCACAGAGCGGTATGGGAAACCACTTTAATAAACATGGGAAACTCATAGTAAATGCATAGAATAACCATGAAAAAGCATGGGGAGAAACTGCAAAATGACTATGGTAAACTTTTAAACTGTACAGTTATGTAAACCCCTTATGACCCTGCCAACAAATCACAACCCCATTCCCCTGCTTTAACATGCAGTGCTTTGCTCTGCTCCCACTATGCTTTGCAAGTACACATTGCTTAGCTTTTGAAAACCACAACAGCTTATTCAATTTATAGAGCAGCTTTCATTCCAGGCACCAAGCTCTGCACAGTACAACACACAGGTGCAGTGCCAATGACAACAGAGCAGATTGAAAAGCAATTGAAAAACAAATGGGCATCTCGATACTGCTTCGATCAAGTGAACAGACCCCAGTATTGTAGCTGCTGAGCGATGAGGGGGGCTAACCTCAGCCCAATATTCCTCCCTAACCTACTGGGGACCACAAATAGAATCTAATCATTAACAAATGAAATACTCATATGAAGTCTTAATCTCTTATTCCACCATCAATCAATCTGACTTTAATTCACAAACAATGGTTATTGTGCTGCGCGCTGGGGCTGCTCAAGACTAGCACTCCGAGCTGCTGGCCATGTCCCTCTGTGAGCCTGCAAGCCGCCTGCAGACAGGAAGAGTGAACAATACCGACGCAGAGAGCAGCGACTGGGCACCAAGGCTATTGAGCGGGGCATAAATCAGTCTGCATTCAGATCTGCTGTTGAAGATATGAGGAAAATGTCAAATAAACCACATGACCCATAATGCCAATGCAAGGGCAACTTCCATTAGTATCAATATTTTGCAGTGCCATTATACTGCCATATGAGGACTGCTGTGCAATGTTTGTTTCAAATCCCTTGTGTTGCTACTTCTGGTAATGCTGTGGTCTGCTAGGGTTTCTTCAGGGCAATAGTATGCTTTTTAATAACATGTAAGTGAGAAGGAAGTACACTCATTTTCACATTAAAGTCTTGCTGCCTTTACAAAGCGATGCAGTGTCCAGCTTAGAGCTTTTCAGAGTGGAAATGTTGAGATCCTAAGAATGTGTCTGTAGGGTGAGTGAGTCCCTCTGGGATGACTGGATTCACATTGTGATCATTTAACCAGGAATGTCCAGTTAACACCATATTATATCATTTTATTTGACCAACCAAACGCTTAGTTTGATTTTTTCACCTTCCAAAAAACAGGAGTTAATTAAAGAATGGAGGAATCGCTTTGAAAATAAATCCCATAGCATTTAATTCACTCAATTTCTGAATGGTAATTTTACTTTGACCGGTGTAGTGTTATTTTCAGGTATGTGTTAAAACATATTTTTCCACCATTAAGAAAATAGTATGCAAATATTTATGCTATGGAATGCATTGGGTCTTGTAAATTTGTTTACTTGTGCAACTTTACTGTCACTTCTTGTTTTGTCTGGTTTGTTGTGAATTGTTTTTTTCTTTTAAGAGAAATTGGTTGTCTGTTTCCACTTTAAGTTTACAAAAAATAATGGATGATTAACTTTAGGATTTGCCTTACATTTTACTATTGATTGCACCTGTACCAAAATCTCAGAGCATACCACTTTCTGACATTACACGGGTCAGGTTTTGGTACGCACACCACATTTTGACGATGTATCACTTTCTGGCCCAACACCAGTACATACGTCGCCAACGCTGAAGGCTTAGTCAAAAATTCTGGTTAATTCAAACAGTAAATAAATGCGCATTAGGGATTCAGAGTGATCTTTCCATGCGGGTGGTCTTTCATTTAGGTATTAATTAGATATCTAACAAAGCCTTTGTGTTTGAATGAAGGGTAATAGACCAGAGAAAGCTGATACACTGGGTGAAGTGAAACTGAGAGATCAGTGTGGTGCTGTGATTGACTGGTTCAGATAAAGGAACGTGCATGGCTGGAAACAGAGCCGTGGAAAACGCTAACAATCAATTGAAACAGAGAAACACACACGCACACACACACACACACACACACACACACACACACACACACACACACACACAAACCTTACTTCCAGAGAGCTAATGTATCCATTAACACACTCTACCTCTGCAATTAGAGATAATGAAACATAGACTGACTTCTGTCAACAGGAAGTTTAATACAGTCTACAGCTCTGGCCACCCGATAGAATGAACTAATGTTGCTTCCAAAAAGTCTAATGAAACCTGCTGAATAATGTTACGTTAACATATTAGTGGTGCTAGCTATAGTCTTGCTGTGCAATCTTTTTCAAATAGAGCCGTATACACTACTTGTACAGCAGCCCAGACGATGGGAGTCCTGTTGAGTATAATTGGAGCAGGTGTTAGACAGACACAGCACTGAAGTTATTGCTGCATATACACGTTACAGTGGGCAGGATCACGTTTTATGTCTTTATTTGCTTGTTTTGTGTTATTAGTGTAATTTATATTAACCAATTAAATGCCTTTTAATAAATGCAGCCCCATTTCAACTATAAGATTGACTTAAAGCTGATAATCCTGAAGTCTGGATCTGATGTTTGCTGAACAGATTTAGCTGATGTTTTTATCAACTAACCATTAACCAAAAATAACATTTGTCAATGCATCACTAAGATGCTTGTTAACAGCAGATAAACTAAACAAGCGTCCATTCAAATAAAACTGTTTTCTTTAAACTTTAATGAAGAGCATATCCCAGCCAGATTTTTGATCCATCAGAAGTTGCAGTTATTACTGCATGCACACGACCAAAGTAAGGGTACATTTTCTACAGCGTTTCATTTAGTTTGAAAAAACATTAAATCAAGGTTAGACATACAGCAAGATCCCAGATTTGTTGTGAAGGTTCACACTAAAATTAGAGCAGACAGCTTCTTCCATTTGAGTTTCACTGTTGCTTCATCTGTGATTGCAGTCCACCGGAAAATATATTTTGGTGTTTTACAGCACTGATTCCAAAACTGAGGGCCACAGAAACAACTTATGCAGAATGTTTTCAAAGAGTGCACCTAAACTTACTGCATGTGAGCCCACAACATTTGGCTTTGCAAAATACAATTGGGCCTTTTATCAAGGGACAAGACCAACCAAGCATCACACAATCCAATTAAATAGATTGATTCCGTTTAATTTAGCTGCAAACTGTTTTTTAATCAACATTATTACCAGTTTGTTACTTGTTAGTCATCTAATGATTGGACCATTATTAATGCCCACTAATGTAATGACATGACAGCAATTTCATCGCTAGTGTGATTGCGAGGGCGGGAGGGAGGGGGTAGTGGCATATACTTTCTGATGTCTTTAATCACAAAATACATTTCAGTGTTTTTCTTGACAGATGAAATGGTAGCCATATCAGTCCAGAGATGATAGACAAAGAGAAGGAGATGTGATACCTTTTATTGGACCAACTAAACAATAATTAATCACAAGCTTTCAAGACCTCAAAGGGCTCTTCTTCAGAGTGAAAGTAGGAAAGAGAGATGGATGTTTTATAGAAACTGGAGAGCAGCACTCCCACAACGACAGGACACACTGAAACAATGAACTCCCAAAGGCTTTCCAAGTTTACGACAATCGTTCAGGAAGGTTTTTTCTTCTCATGGAATGTCTATTGTCTGTTTTACTCCAAGAATGCAAACACATGGACTAGCAACCGTTTAACCCTTTCCACACTGCATACATCTTAACCCTTGCAGAAAGGATTAAAAGGCAATTAGGACTAGGAGGTCATTATTACACCCAGCAGAGCCAGTAGCAGACCACAACATTACCAGTAAGTGCAATACAATGGTCTGAAGGAAATATTGATCTGAAACTGCACAAATTGCCAGTGTGCATTGCTTTACTGTTGCATTGGTGTGCTGAAATATGAACTACCATTCTAGTAACGACTCATCTCAATGACATTACCTCTCCATGCGGTGCATTGTCATTGAAGATCACCTGGTCAAATGACTTATGTTTTTACTCTGCACACATACACCCACTCAGAGTGATCGTGGCTATCGCTACCATAACATACAAATATAACACACAAACCTCTCATAGATTTTACTTCTGGGTTTGCGTAGCATCAATGACATATACAATTATTAGGGTTATGGGATACCCACAGTGAAATGATAAACCCCACAGAAAAAAATTCACATGTGCCCCCACACCCCCAAACTGAAATAATTAGCATTTCTAAAACATTTCTAAACGTTGTTGCTATAGCTTATAACCTCTGTATAATCACGTATCAATATAATTGCTATAACCCACGTATATAGTATTTATTAATAGCAGTAGGTTTGTGGCAGTACACACTTTCTGAGCTATTTTGTCTTACGGCCAGTTTTCTTTTCTTTTACAAAACGTTTCTACCTAGACAAGCAGCCCAAGTGTCCCCGATAGTGAAGTTTGAACAATGAATAAATAAGAAGTGGAAAACGGCAGTCAGTCGATGGGTATGTGCTTTGCAGAACAATGCACAATGGAGCGTGGGGCTGAGTTTGTCCGACAGTACAGGAAACTGGAGTAAACAAGATGCTTATTTTTAACACATAATGAACTTCCCTGGAACCGGCCAAGAAGGTAAGAGAAAAAAAGCCTGCGTTTCCCAGAAATGACTTTAACAATCATGTGCTTCGAGCACAACTCACACACCGGGTATAATTCACTCATTATAAGCGCCATGCCAGCGTTTTCACTTGTACCTACTGGAAAAGGAAACATAAAACTGCGATTTGAAAAAAGAAAAAAGAAAAACACAATGTGATAAATTCTTATGGCAACTCTTAAGGTCAGCATAAAAAAGAATGTATTATTTATTGAAGTTCAGTTCCATGTTGATACAGTCGGTAGATATGCAATAGAGGTGCTTCTGTGTTCCCACCATTAGAATGCTGCTGCATTTGTGTGCTCATATCCCTTATGTATGTTCAGTGTGTTTATTAAAACGTATTGGTAGATGCCTTCTCCAAAAAATATTTTATACTTATAAAAATGTTTTGCTCAAAAGAGCCAACTTCCCAACGTTTCGATATGTTTAACATGCCTTTGTCAAAGGTATTGAGTCTATTTATCCATTTATATTCATTTATTTTTCTATATTGTAAATTATCTATTAATATTTCTTCTAAAACTACAAACTAGATCCTTCATGTTGTGTTCACTTTTTATAAAGTGTTGCACTATTGGTTCATTTACTTTTTTAAGTCTTCTGTTTGAGAGGTGATTCTGTATTCTTTTGCATAATGCTGCATCTGTCTCTTCTACATATTTTATTTTGTTACATTTTTGGCAAATTATACCTTAAACAAGGTTGCTAGTTTTGCTTGACAGGTTTCTTCTGACTGATCTATTTTCTCTGCTTAATCTCACTTTTATCTGTACAAATCTATTGACATACTTTACATGTGCTCTTACAGGTTTTAATGTCATTAAATGTGTCTATATTGTTTACTGTGGACCAACATGTCAGTAAAATGTGCATCCTTTCCAAAAGCCACTACCGGCACTTTTTAAAAATATGATTTGAATTTTTTCTGAATTACGAAGTATATGTAAATGCTTCCAGACTATTTTTGAAATGTTGGGTAATAATTTAGAATATGAAAAACCTTACTAAGTTTTGGTATAATACTGCTATAGTGGCACTGTTATGTGCCGTGTTTCATATTGCCTCTCTACTATGGAATTGAACTTCAATAAATAAGGAATTGCATCACCATTCAATTTCTATTTATGAAAAATGTTACCATGAATGTGTATTACCCGGAAGACGCCCTAGCAAAACCATAAACAAGCTGCATCATTAGCAGTAATGATGATGCAATGGAACAAATATTGTACAACATGCTCCTGATGCAGTAGAAGATACAGTACCATGGAACTGCAGTGAATCAGCAGTCTGTATCACCAACTTATCTCCCCATTGGTGTGCGTAATGCTATTGTAGCTGCCATTGTGCTATCATTGCCCCGAGTATACTGCCCTACAGTACAGTGGCCTTCCGTTGTCATTTGGCATTTACTGAATATGTCCTTTTGTTTTTTTCCATCCTTTTTCCTCATGCTTTTATGCTCAGCTGTGAAATGAAAGCTAGTTTGTTTTCACAGGAAGCTCCCTTATCAGCTCCAGCTGGCCATTCTTAGAAGTAGCTCCATCCTTGGCGATAGGCAGCGAGGCAGGCTGTCTTATCTGGCAGCCCTTCCTGGGCCCTGTGCTCATGTGTAAACACAGCGCTGGTATCTCCAGGGGCTCAGTGTCGTCTCAAAGCCTGAACACCAAGCAAGGGCTGCACACAAGCGCATTCAAGAAAACCAAGAATGCATGAGAGCTCAGTCTTGAACCATCTTAGATGAGGTACACCATTGCACCAGGCAGCTTCAGTGATAATGTGTTTGTATTTTGAAACACGCCAATGGCATCCTAATGGTGTGAGGACACAATACACACTGCAGCGGTACGGCATCACTGTCAGGCTCTACCCTACCGTATCAGGACCACAGCAATAAGTTATTCCAAATCCACTGGGTTGTCATTGCTGGTAATGCTGTTCTCTCCTCATGGCTCTGCTAGGCTTTCTTCAGGGTAATGCACTCATGGGATTCCAAAGCGGGTTTTCAAACTAAAGGTTTAAGTGCAGAATAGGACAAGTGTTTACACTGTAAATCCATGTTAGTACAAGACGTTTGCACTGTACTCAACGAGTAATCCTCGCGGTCCAATTAGGATTTTACTTACCTGGGACTAATTCACTTACTTGACTTATCTTGTATTTTGACACAGGAAGTCTTTCCTTAGTCACTGGTATCAATAGTTTCTTTTTTTATAGATAGGATAGTTTTTCCTATCTTCCTATCCTAACTTTATCTAGGATATCCTATGTCTGTGTCATCTTATTATTTATTGTCATTTATTTGTGCTACAGTCATGTTTAGTGGCATTAACTGCTTTTAGTCACACTGTGCAAATTATAACACTGGTGACCTACTATCTTGCATTCTGAACCTGGAGATCAGGGATCTACTTTCAATCAATTCCACTATGTACCATTCCTAAAACAAACTACCCCATTGCTTATTCATCATCACACATTGAAATGTCCTGCCAGACACGTAATGGGATTCAATGGGGACAAGCTTTGGAAACATTACATTGAATATTATCACTCGCCAGTCATAAAACTGGTTTGCACCCCCATTTAATATCTCTTGAGAAATAAAACCCACTCCTAAGTGATCATTTCTCAAACCACCTGCAGAAGGTGGTGGTTGAAAAAGGAGATTTTTGCCGGGATAGTTAGCAAGCCTGGTAGATAATGATCTAAAAAATGACGGAGAACACACACAATAGGATATAAAACAGGTAAAAACAGAACTAGTCTGAAAATGTTGCTGGTATAGAGTGTACTTCATTAGTTTAAAAGCTGATGATAGAGTGAGATTTACTGGAGACTGGTCCTGTTGCTTCCTCTGACTCCCAGATAAACGGTTTGATTTCTTAACATCTCCACTTTGAGCGCAAGCCAGCAGCCCTGATAGCTGACCGCGCTGCCCCTCAGCAGGACAAATTAAACAGAAACTTTCATTCTCTAACAACACCCGGGCTAATGTTGAAAAGACACCTGTTTCTTCTGGCACGCAGGACACCCTATCCGGCTCCCTCCACTCTGCCAGGAGCTGCTTTATTGATACTAGCTGCTGTCCAGCAGATCTCCTTGAAGGGCAGCAGGGGCAAAGGGCTGGACTGGTGCCAGTGCGAACTGGTGGCCAAATCACTGGTTGCTATTGTTTCTTTTTCCTCTCAAGTGCACTTTGGAGGCTAGCCAGCCATCACGGACTGTTTTGAAAAGAGCTTTTGAACTAAAGAGATTAGCTCAGCTACTCGACTGACTGACTGACTGACTGACACTGAAGTGCAAGTCACTAACTTGAACTGTTAGCGGTGCAGCCCTGTTGCCCTGGAATTAGTTGGGACCCAGTAGTGCTGTTCACTTTACTAGGAGCAATTCAGAGTCTGAGCTGAACCAATTCACTTGGTCCAGTATAAAGACCATGAGCAGTTAGCTTTTAGTAATTTAGCCTTAGAATAGGCAGAAGCAGAGAGTGATCAGTTCGAAAGGGGCAGGATAGCGGGAGCACGACTGCCAGTGGGAATGAAAGAGTAGATCATTTCCTTCTAGTGTATTTCCTTCAACATTCGTGACTCATAGTTAGGAATGCAAATGCTACAAATACTGTAACTGGGCTGCCACTAAACATTTCAAGCTCTCATAATGATTTCACAGCTAACTTAGAAATGGCTAACTGCTCTTAGCCTTTGTGGCAAAATGAAAGCCCTGCCGGTGCACGTGTGTGCGTGTGCATGTGCGTGTGTGTGCGTGTGCGTGTGCATGTGCATGCATGCGTGTGTGTGTGTGTGTGGGGGGGGGGAGACTGGGTTGGCAAGGAGGGGGTTAAATTCCTGCCAGAAAACACATGGGAATGTGGCTGGAGCTGTAAATTGAATAAACGATGAATAATTAGGCTCCACTCACAGGTGTATAAAAAGGGTGATCTCGGGTGTTAATGTTAGAGTTAATGTTGGTGTTGGAGAAGGTGTGTGTTGCTCTGCTGTTTGTTCTGTATTGTGAGTGTGTTTTTATAGACCTTTTTATTTTGGCCACTGTGCCTGTTTATTTGTTAATGTGTTTTATTTAGTGTGTATGTAATTAAACGAGTGTAATTGCACTTCACTGCAGATTCTGTGTTCTGAGTCTCTCTCCCTGCCGATAACATCCTGGGTCGTGACGCTACCCTGTCACAGCCTTATATAGTGATCACGTGACATGGGTCAGCTCCTTTCCATAACATTCCCCGTCTAATAAAGGGGACACCAACCCAGTACAACAAACATACTGTACTTCATTATAAACCTCTACACCTCCCCTCTGTATGTCTATATCTCTTTGCCTCAACACCACTGCAGAAATGAGCCTGTGCACTGCAAGGTATGGGCCACATGCCCTGGGCTCTGGTCTTCTCCTCCACTCCCATTCTCTCGCTCCATTTCACAGCGGGGAATGTGTAAGTGGTTCTGGCTTCCTCCCGGGTGCTTCACTATCTTATCAATCACAGCCCTGCTAATACAAGGCTCACAGATAGGCACCGTCCATGCAAGCAGCTGCAGAGGAATCAGAGTACGGCAGCACATGTCTTCAGAGCATGAGGAGCCAGCAGGAAGCTCGAAGGTCAGCACCTTCCGTTAATGCAAAGAAGCGCACTGTAAAGACAATACTGCAAAACAACATGGGGGCTGAATCAATGGCAAACTTCCCTTCATCCCTATTGCTGCAGGTTGTTATTTATGGGTTGAGAAGATGATTGCACACAAGATAAATAATTCAGTCCAATATGTACCTGCTTTGTGTTGGATATGTACTCTAGCACCATTACCAAAAGATCTTCAATGGGGATGCAGTGGTTCTACACTAAGGGCAGCTATAGTGGTGTCTGTCAAATAAAATGGCATCACAGTGGTAATAACATATTTGACCAGATTGTAATCCATTGCAGTACCCTACCAGAGCCTGTGCCATATTCCTTCCAAATCCATTGCTTTACACAAGGACCGTAGTTCAGTTGTGACTGTCCACACCTGTATAGATCTTCTTCTTGTTAAATAACATATTGTGACCATTTAGAGACGGTCTCTTGAGCAGTTATTACGAGCAGGTTTCACTGTATTAAAACAGAGACTGTAAGGAATGGCTTTATTGAGAGCAATAAATAAAACGAATGCATGTCTGACCCTGAAGAGCTGTGTGGGGAATGATTAGCCTTAAGTGTGTGTCACGCCATAACATCGAACTCACAGAATAACAGATGAATCACTGAGCATTCTATCCACAGAAGCCTAGCTTTATATAACTCAACATCTCAATACCTACAGCTATGGCTAAACGTTTTGCATCATCCTATAGAATGAACTACTTTTGCTTCATAAAGTCATATAATGTTAAAATTGAAAAATGGGCCATTTCGAAATCTAACATGAAATACTGTACTACTATCATGGCTTCTGGTCTTGCAATATCAGTTTATAGTTTCCTTGATAACATGATGTTAAATAAAAGATCTCATTTATGTTCATATAGTTAATTGATTACTGCTCCTCTTTTAAAAGTCTCCCATAGTGAAAGCATAGCAAAGCGTAATAGTGAAAGCATGGTAAAGCATAGGTAAGCATTGTAAAGAATAGCGAGGTATGGTAAACCATATTAATAAACAGGGTGAACAAGGGTAAACTGGGAAATGCATGGTACAACCATGGGAAAAGCATGGGAAAACTGCAAAGATACCGTGCAAAAACACTGTGTTAAACCTTTATAAGGGAACAACGACTATTATACTCAAAAAGACCAGAAAAAAACATTAATAGAACGAGGCCTCCACAAACCTGTACTGTGCTGTAGGAGAGATCCGGGCCATTTTAACCCTTTGCGTTAAATAGACATTTCTCAGAAGTGATGGTGTGCAGATATAACCATTCTGAAGATGGAAGTGCCACACAGCTTTGATAGCTAATCCAGTATTTCCTCACTGGGTTATCAATGCATGGCTGGGTCTAGGCTGTATCTGTCAGGGCAGCGACCTCAACAGCCTCAGTCTCAATGTGCTCAGGTAGGTCTCCCCACCCTGACACGGCTCACAATATTATTATTTGTTTATTTAGCAGACGCCTTTTTCCAAGGCAACTAACAGAGACGAGGGTGTGTGAACTATGCATCAGCTGCAGAGTCACTTACAATTACGTCTCAGACGGAGCACAAGGAGGTTAAGTGACTTGCTCAGGGTCACACAATGAGTCAGTGGCTGAGGTGGGATTTGAACCGGGGACCTCCTGGTTACAAGCCCTTTTCTTTAACCACTGGACCACACAGCCTCCCTGCTGCATTCCACTCTCACTTTCACAATGCTTCCAGTGCTGAAACATTAGTAACTTGCCATCACTCACACGCCTGAGCTAGCCACAGGTAAGCGAACACTCTCTCTGAAAACAGAAGCTCCTGGTATCCTCTGACAAAGACCTCACTTGAAGAACTGCTTGGAGAGAATGAGAGCACAGCGTTTCCATGCTGTCAGCAGTGTGCTTGTGAGTGGGTGGGAGAGTGTTGTGTTCCTCAGTTAATTGGTGGCTCACTATAAAACTGAGCCCAAAGTGATTTCTGTTCCAGATAGCAGTGGAGAGTAGGGACTTTAAATACCCTGAAGAACAATACAGCATGACTGCAGTACAAGAGCAAGTCGGTATGGCTTTGAAATATCGTAACTAATGTTCTAGAATCACCTTTCTGCTTCAGTCATCACATCCTGGTGAGTTTTTAAAATCTCAGATACTTAAAGCACCCCGTGCAGGCTGGACAGAGCTCTCAAACATGTCTAATCTCCAACTGCAGCTAGTACACCAAAGGGTAACCACAATCGTAATTGTGTTTTAGAGAGAGGTTCGCAACAAAACATAGCGTGGACGAGGGAGCCTAAAGACTGTTCTAAATGTGAGCTGTATTCAGATCCAGCACTGTTCAGATCTTTAAAACAGACCTGAATATGTTGTTTTCATCTCCATTACAGCTCCCCCCATGTTATTACTGCTGATATGCCCAGTGCCAGCCAATGCCCGCCCTAGCTTGGCTGCCAGTGTGTCAGGTTGGCAGTCTGTGAGAACACAAAATCTGCCATCATCGCCAGGAAAAGGGACCCTCCCTTCCCTGTGAGGTCTAGGGCTGGAGACTGTCCCACACCACAGATCACTCAGTCACCTCAGTGCAAACTGGAAGGAACCACAGGGAGCTTTAAGGTCACCTTTTTGGAAGAATGACCTGCTTTACAGCGTTGGCACCCTTTAGTCCCCTACATGTCAAACCGTATTGTGTTTTAAATGGTACAGACAAGCTGTTCACTCCCTGCGTTTGAAATCGGAAAGTGCTGTGCAGTCCGCTAGTTAATTAAAGATCAGTGGTGCCAGGCTGTTTAGTCACAATGCTTCACAACTTAGCTATTCCCGCTACACTTCCATATCGCTGCCGGACACATAAAACAATCAGGACTACTATCTGTTCCCAATCCACTGTGTTGTCATTGCTGGTAAAGCTGTGATCTGCTAATGGTTCTGCTACGGTTTCTTTAATGAACTAGTATATAATCCAAATATAAGCAATCTGTGTTTCTTTCACAGATTGCTGCTCTCATTGATTTAATGGACCAAAGGATCGCCACCACTACAATGTGAAATGAATCCTTAGAATGCTGACTATTTATAAACAGAGCAGAGAAGCAGAACAAACGCAGTGGCACGGCAATGAATCTCTTCATCAACGCTGCAGTGTCCCAGATTCATGTTCAATTTCACACTAAACTGTAATTCCCTGGTGTCTGTTTACTGCGCTCTTCTATAGTTTAGTCTCATGTGCGCTGAGAAAGCCGATTTTGTTGGTTTACAGTATATTTCCCAAATTTTGCTATAGGGACCCCACCCCCCTTGTCTACTATTTGCAGCAGTAGGAGGTTATTCACGACACTTCAAGCTTGAACAACAGAGCTTGAAGATGAGATATATATATATATATATATATATATATATATATATATATATATATATATATATATATATATATATATGTTTAATAATAGTTGTAGCAGACTGTTGCTAAGAATATGGAATGTGAATTGAATGCATTGATTGCTATATCATTATTTCTAGTAATCAGGTAATTGTGTTAAATGACCATAAACACCGGGTGTATTTAATAGATCTAATGAGTCCTGCTTTCAATACGCTCTGATGATGACAACATGTCGAAATGTGTCAGCATATCTGTTTTTACCTTGTTTTAATTAATAAATTATGATTCATTGATAGACACGTTTGGGATACTTTTATTGCTCTCTTTTCTCTTTTATTATATATATATATTAGGGCCCCTAATTAACAGTTTTTGCCCGAAAATTCCAAGGGGAATTTTTGCCAAAACTGTCTTTCTGATAAAGTAAGGACAGGTAAAATGTACTAAAAGCTTCTCAGTACAGCTGATCAGTGCTAATCACCCTCCTGTGTAAATGATCCCTCTGTTTGAATCTCTCAGGGGGAATGACTAAAGACAACTGAGTTGGATCCTGACCACAGAGGACTTGTAATGAGACTGAAACCAATTTTTTGAGGTGCAGCTAAAAACATTCTTTATTTCGGTGTTTATTTTGTTGTTTTTTATAGCAGGGGAGTGCTCAGGAACCCTCCTAATCCTAATTGTGAGCATTGTCCTGATGTGACGACAGACACATCAGGAGGGATATGGTCACACATGTCACACCCAGGTGAAACAGCCCAGGGTTTTCAGCTTCAGGATCAACAACACCACAGGCCTGACCTTCCTGTCACAGTGTGTCGCACCTTCTCATTTAGCACAGTGTCCTCTTGCTCTCAGTTTGCTTGGGAGTGCACTCACTCAGATCCAAGTTCATTAGCATGACATCACGTTACAACTGGAAAGCTCACTGGTTAATCACACCAGTCAAAGGCAGCTATGTGCTTGTCTTTGTTTGGTTGTGTGAATTCATTAAGGGTGAAAGACTGCATATTTAGGTGAATGCGCCTGAACTGCTGTTTTTCTTGTTTTATTAGCGATATTTCTGTAAAGATCGAGTCATACCGGTTGAGGTCACGTCTCCAGAAAGTCTTCAGGATTCCTTATAAAATTAATTGAATGAGGAATTACTGGAGTAAGAAGGAGAACGTACAATAGTCATTTAAATTATTAATGAAGACTGTAATTGAACAAGAGTTTTAAATAGGAGGTTCCACTACCCAAGGGCCAAGTTTCACCACAGCAGTGTTGGTTTCAGCAACACCTCTTACCTGTTACTAAGGAATTACTTTATGACCTCTCCCTTTTCCATGAGCAAATCGAAAACAGCCATGACCAGTTTTTAATAAGCTACTGTCTTGGTGCTTCAAAGCCTAACCTGTGCTGGATTTCATCTTGGGATCTTGGAATGGGACATTTTCCACCGAGGATCCTTGGATACTTTGAGACATGTGACACTCAGACCACCCAAGTGACCCGCATTACGTGGGTCAGACACATGATTGTATGCACACTCCATTCATTGATGGGTATTAATTCAAGTTGCAGATTCTATCATTTTAAATGAACTAATGTTGTTCTTTTCTTTTCTTTTATTAATTAAAAACTGTATTTTAATAATTTAAGTCAGATTGTCCAAAATGTTCTGAACAGCAAATATTCTGGACCTGCATTCCACTTGATGAAACTTTGAATGAGTGTACGGGGTCCACAGATGGAATTCTAGCACTGGTTTGGCAAGCACAAGGGTGAATAAGTATTTTGACATTAGGTTATCAAAAGAAATGTATTTATGAGCATAGAGTGAGGCATGGTAAGAATGTAAGAAGTGTCTCACCTGTCACAGGCATAGCGTGTGGTGTGCAGTGTGAGTCATGCCATCAGGTGAACTCAGCTGAGCTTTCTGGCTGTGCCAGGTTGTCTTGGCTGTGGATCCGATGGGTTGGGCGTTGCATTGGCCCTGACATTCACAAAGCGTGGGGAGTTTAAATTCATCATGGACTACCTAACCTCACAACAGCAGCAGCCCCCTTCTGGCCAGGCACCTGGTGAGGTAAAGCGGACACCTGCAGCTGGCCGCCATTCTCCAAGAGCTGGTGTCTCGTCGACATTCACTGTCAGGCTGCTGGGTGCTAAGAAACCATTGGCTTGGAGGCAGCATTGAAGCCTTTTCTGTGAGGCGCTGCGGTGAGGGACCATAATTTGACATTCTAGAAAACTGGGTGTGACAGAGCATAGGCTCTGCACATGGGTGCACACTGAGATGTTTTGTGGTTTTGTGGCATCTTGGCTCAGGTGCAGAGGAACAGCCAGGGGCCAACATGCCACATGCTCAGTAAAATGTTTCATTGTTTGATTGCTTGTTTTATTGTTTAATAGAAAAGTGTGGAATGTGGCTAGGTCGGAATTCAATTACCCCTGCCCACACCCTATAAAAGAATAAAGAACATGTTTGTGAGAGAGTGTGTAGGAGTGGGGAGTGGGTAGTGGAGAGTGGAGAGTGGAGAGTGGGGAGAGTGGAGTGGGGAGTGGGGAGTGGGGAGTGGGGAGTGGAGAGTGGAGAGTGGAGAGTGGAGAGTGGGGAGTGGGGAGTGGGAGTGGAGTGGAGAGTGGAGAGTGGAGAATGGAGTGGGGAGTAGGGAATGGGGAGTGGAGAGTGGAGAGTGGAGAGTGGGGAGAGTGGAGTGGGGAGTGGGGAGTAGGGAGTGGGGAGTGTGGAGTGGGGAGAGGGGAGTGGGGAGAGGGAGTGGGGAGTGGAGTGGAGTGGAGAGTGGAGAATGGAGAGTGGGGAGAGTGGAGTGGGAGTGGGGAGTAGGGAATGGGGAGTGTGGAGTGGGGAGAGGGGAGTGGGAGTGAAGAGTGGAGAGCGTGAGAGAGAAAGGAAGGAAAACACGGTTGCTTTGGGTGTTTTGGGGATTTATTTATTTTGAAGCTTTGTATATTTGTGAATTATTAAAAGTGCATGAAAGCTCTTAAACTCCAATATCCGAGTGTGGGTTTGTATTCCTGCTGTTGACCAGCCTTGACCGTCCTACACTTTACCACATTGGGGTAAAAAAAAAAAGATTGGATACTATAAATAAAAAAAGAGAAAAAAAAGGAAAGGATGTTGCAATATCTTTTAACCTAGACAATAAATAAATGATAAACAATGTGCCCCAGCCTGCCCTGTTGATTTTTTGGTATTAAAACGTCTGCTTGGTGCTAACCTTTAAAGGTTGAGGCGTGCATATAAAAGAGTGTAATACAAGCACAGCACAGTGTCTGATCTGTGGATAACAGAGAGCTTCAGACAGCAATGTTATCAATCCAGACCCTCTGTGTGAGCGATTCGCATTAAAACGGAAAGATCTGGGAGTAGGACCCCTGACTGAGCCGCCCCTGCAGGAGATCAATCCAGACATCAGGGGGCATTCTGGGATTGATCAGCTCAGCAGCCCCTAGGAAAATCAAGGCAATAGTGGGGCAGGCTGCAATGACATTTTGTTGTGTGTGCGGCACCATGTTCACTCTGTTTCCAGTTTGCTAATCATACAACAGAATATCGAATCAAACCAGATGAAATACAGAATGAGAACATATCAGAGTTTAGAAATCCACACTCAAAATGACAGTTACTGAAAATGAAACAGGGCAAAATACTGTTGGGATTCCACAATAGTATTGTCTTGTCATATCAGCCCAATGAATTAAATAGAAAGGCCAGGGCTGGAGGCAAACCGCTAACCTCACTGCTCAAAGATGAGCGTCTTACCATTCAACTAAAGAACAAGCTCTGTAGTGGAGAGGGAAGTATGTGTCTTATGCTGATGTCGGTGATATTAACTCAACAGCCTCTCGGAGGAGCTCTCCTCAAATAAACCCTTGCAGAACCATTACTACAATATTACAGCATCACCAGCACTGGCAACACAATGGCTTTGGAACAAATACAGCACAGTGGCTCCTGACACAGTGGCAATGCCCTGTGCGGTACTGCAATACACTACCAGTGCATAGTCTGCATTATACCACTGGGAATCTATTGGCAAGTCAGAATACTAAAATACTGCTACCAATTGCATTGTCTATTCCATAGAAAAATAACCATTGCACTGCCATGATGATTACCACTGAACTCCCTTTGTGTTTTGTGATTGGATGTTAAGGGTGGGGTCTGAATAAGTGTAGTCTTTAATAAGGGTACAGGAGGCTGTGTGGTCCAGTGGTTAAAGAAAAGGGCTTGTACCAGGAGGTCCCCGGTTCAAATCCCACCTTAGCCACTGACTCATTGTGTGACCCTGAGCAAGTCACTTAACCTCCTTGTGCTCTGTTTTTCGGGTGAGACGTAATTGTAAGTGATTCTGCAGCTGATGCATAGCTCACACACCCTAGTCTCTGTAAGTCGCCTTGGATAAAGGCGTCTGCTAAATAAACAAATAATAATAATAATAATAGGTTTTGCAGCAATTTAGTTATGGTTAGTATACTAGTTCCATAAATTATGACTGCACTATCTATCATCTTTTTAAATGACATTACAGGTTTTTTTGTACAGTAGATGTTTTTGTATCAGCATTGATTTGGAGGGCTCCAGTTCTCTGTTCTAGATCTGAACATTTTAATGATCGTCCTTAGTGACAAGAGAGGGGATAATATAGCTTGTCTGAGCCCATTAAGAATCAACATGTTATTCTGGATTTGGAATGAGTCAAAGGAACTGTGCATGGCAGAAACAGAAGCGTCTCAAAGAATCTGATTGCAATCTTTTCATAAAAGAAACGCCACATGCCTGCAGATGTATTCAGAATGGAAGTGAGATGGTGATAATATGACAGATGCAAGTTAAGAAGGATACAGGCGGTTGACATTTAGGAATGAAAGTGCTCTTTTTTTTACTGATGAAATTATTTTCAGCTGTTTTATTGAGTTATGAAGATTAAAAACTTCAGATTTATAATGATGTGGGGAGCAATGAAAATGGAACTTAAGGTTTCTAAACTTTTCGCCATAGCTATATATATATATATATATATATATATTATATATATATATATGTATATATATATACAGAGGAACATAAATGGGAGTTATCTTAAGCTGAGGGAGCACAAAGCCACTTTGAGGCTTAGAACTTGGTTTCATGGCACACCAGGGGAACAAGGGAGTTCATCTGCAGTAGAAAGTTGTATGGACAGATACTGCAAGCCTAGGGAACCGTGTGCAGCTCACACACACACACACACACACACACACACACACACACACACACACACACACACACACACACACACACACACACACACACACACACACACACACACACACACACACACACACACACACACACACACGCACACGGACACACACACACTCACACACACAGCCAGACCAGCAGACAGATCGATGCCTCACCTGTTTCTACACTGGCATCCTGGGAAGATGGAATGACCACAGGGGGGAGCTCTCCTCTCTCCTCTCTCCTCTCTCTCTCTCCTCTCTCCTCTCTCCTCTCTCCTCTCTCTAGTTGGAAAGGAGCCTGGACTCCCATCTTAACACATCAACCTTCAGATCTGAGGAGGGACATGCAAAAGTAATGGAATGAAATGGAATGTATTAGACCCTGCATACAGGAATGCTGCCATGATGCTCACAGCTGATACATTTACAATAGACCGGATTTACAATCCCAACCATTCTGTCATAATGAGATTAACATTGCTGGCAGCTGTAGAAACAAAACCTCAATATCTTAATTGTATGATAAGTGTGTCCAACATTTACAACAGTCTCTGTTACAATAGGTGGAGGATGTTGTTATGCCTTTAAGGAAATCATTGATTCAGGTTTTTAGTGTCCCACAATCACAGTCCATTTTGTAATATACTGTAATTCCTGGGTGATCACAAGCTTATTTGCTTTCCCTAAAGGTAGTTTCAGCTGCTCCAGGCTGACACTGCCTCCCTCCTGGAAGTTTTCTGGCCACCCTGGGTGTCTCTCTGTGAACAGCAGGCCCCAGCTATTCCCTGGAGCTTATGAATGTCAACTGCAAACTGCAAGCTCCACCATAGCTTACAGAATCAAAGCCAAATGGAAAACTCGGATCTGGTTTATACAAGGAACACCCATAGAGATAGTATTTTCAACATACAGCACGGGCCTGTAAGGTTTAACCTTCTTCAGGTTGTAAAGGAAGGCATATCGATATTAGAGGACATAGTGAGTAATATTGAACTGGTCTGTAATGGTAAAAAATATATTTTAATAAGGCCAAAAAATACCTTTATAAGGTATAATGATAAAGTCAACCCATTGTCCTTCGGCAGTTGTCCTTTTGGATTATGAATGCGGAAGTGCTCAGTTATAGATTATGAATAAGATCATTTTAATAATACATATGAAACCTGCAGAAATGCGCGTTTATCCGTGTTGGTTTTTAAGCTTGGACTATCGATTATAAATATGTAAATCATAGCGGTATGCCATGTTTAAATGCTTTGTTTTCTTTATGTTTTTCATGATATTTTCCATGGTCCATCTTGAATCTTGCCTAAGACATTTGGGATTTGGCCATTGGGGCATTAATCACCGCTGCTTGTAAGTTTTTAGCATCAACCTATTAATTAGCACTGCGTCCGTTGTGCCAGGCTGTGCTTCAGCCAAGCCGCAGAGCTGTACTGTACAAATCGAAGGAGCAGCATCTTTCACATGGCAATCGAAAGCATCATTCTGAGTATAGAGCACTACAAAAAGAACAAAGGAATCAATAGCTTGGTCAATCACTTGGCATAAAGGACATCACAGGGAATTCTGTATAAAGCACTGGCTGGCAACTGTATCTCAGCTTCGAGCATTTATATTGCTCTGGACAGAAGCACTGCAGTATAATGTTTGACCCTTCGATTTCTATTGACGAGGAACCTCCCTTTACAGAACAATTATTAGGGTACTATAGTATACTCCTGATAAACCATGGAGGGACCACTAGCAAAACCACAGCAAACACCCCACTTCCAGCTGGACTGTACATTGATTTTATTTAACCTCCATCCTACTCCAAATGGCTGGAATACTGTAAGTGTTTCTGTATGTGCGTAAGGAAAGACAACAGCTGATGTGCATTGCTGTGCTGGAGGCTTGCTGCAGGGCTTGGGGTTTAGATTGTGTGTGTGTGTGTTGCTGCTCTTCATGTGGGAGTGGGGAATGGCTGTAGTGGTGCCTTTATAATTTAAGTTATGCAATATTTTGAATTACATTAATAGACGTGGGTTTAAAAGAAAGCGATGAAGAGATTAGTCACAGTGGTGTCATTCCAGTGCTGCTTCGTGTTTTCCGCTGTTAGTATTTTGGACATTTTTGGTATTGAATGTTGCTGAAATCTCTTCAAATGATGCAAACTTTAAGCAAATGCTTAGTTCATGTTGCCCTCAGTCCTTTTTAGCATCAATTTATACAAGGTAGTCAGCCCACATCAGCTACAATGAGCCTGGCCTTGTGAACTGAATCAATGTAAGAAAAAAAAAACTCAATGTTATGAAATCAGTTGTAAAAAGACCACTTACAGATCAGAGAATTCAAGCAAAGCAGATAAGCATTACAATCAAGAGAATGTCTTATTAGAAATGATGTATGTTTGATGGAGGTTATTGTTTGAAAATCATTAATCTGATTTCATTGCCAGCGGTCATTTGACTATTGCTAAGGGAATGGGAGGATTTTTTTATTTATTTTTTTTTTTTACCTAAAATGATCCTTAACTAAATATCTGATGGGCTGGGTGTATTGAAATATCTTGAGTATTTAAAAATTGGTATGCAATGTCACTTTTCCACTAAACTGGAATACCTGGATGAATTCTGCACCCTTCCCTGATTATTACAAATATTATCAGACATCTATTAAACAGAAGTTTTGCAGCGGTTTCAGTGGTTTAGTTTCTCCAGTATTGAGTTTAAATCATTTGCGGGTCAAACGGAACACGCACAATCAGCTGAATACATTGACATCTCTTCACTCAAGTTGTAGGGTTTTCATGAACCGCTGAAAACTCGAAATACTCAAACTCAGTGTTGGAATGGGTAAACCCCTGAAACTGAAATGTGTATTAAACTAATACAGTACATAAAACAAACGCCACCTGGTGGACAAACTCGGTAACTGCAACTTCAAAGTGAAGTCAATTCTATTCTATTTAATTTCAATTTTATTATTATTATTATTATTATTATTATTATTATTATTATTATTATTAGCGCCTTTCGTACCACAGTATCTCAAAGCGCTTTACATGTCGACTAAAACTGAAAGTCAAACCCTAATTTCATACCAGACGCGTGCCATACCATGCTTCCTTATTCTTCAGCGTTTTACCACACTATTAATCCTGTATTACTGTAACTAGGGTTTCGCTATGATTTCTGCCAAGCTAGTTTTCCCATACTTTCCCAGATACATTTATTTTAAAACAATGTATCGAAGTAAACCTGTGAATCCAATAAAATGACAGCTAGAAGGAATTGTCTTTATTATTGGTGCGATATAGTGTGTTCGCTCCGGATAATACTGCGTTTTGATTCGGCATTCCATTTACACGGGCTTCCAATACAGATCAGCCGTATCTTGCGGTAGCTATAGGAGACTAGTGACAAAATGAACAACGATGCGTAGCTTACGGTACTGAGAACAAATGTGTGCGTGCACTTACCTGGTAAACTGTTCCTTCCTATAGAATACTGGCTTGTTTTCAAAACAGTCGGAAAACGTCATCATGCCATCGGTATGTTTTAAACGTGCCTATCTGACCTCAGCCTGTAGCCCCCTGGCTTGTCCGGATATACGGTCGTGCGTCATTGAAGCTATCAGCCCACTACACCTGCGCGCATTCCTGGTCTGGGTAGGTTTGTCCAAAAAAAGGAATTTTAAGCGAATAGGATATATGAAGCATATCCGCTTCTAAAAACAGAGGTTACATATTTGAGAAAATACATTTACACCGACACAAAAGGTCGCTGTCTTTTGTTTTGAGAACTTAATACAGAATGGCCATGATGTGTATCCGATGCATATACGTAACACTGTATCACCCGAGACACATTTTCTAAATCGATGTATATGATCTACCGAAAAGTCACGTGTTTATTGACATTCTGTACCTTGCATTTACAAGTAATTACGGTTTTTAAAGTCGGTTAGAAAATGCCTACCTGTGCGCTGGCAAGACATATTATGAAAAAGACTGCCCTTTAATGTAATAGAATAATGACCGTATGTATCACGATATGAGCCGGGATTAGATAGGGGGGGTGTTCAGACAGTGGGGACGACGCTCGAGAGCCACTTGCTGCTTTCTTTGCAGCATGCTGTGCATTCTGATACAGCTCAAGTTGCAAACCCGCAACATTCCCATTCCCCAGCAGGTCCCACTTTCATCCACAGCTTTGGAAGGGATGGGAGGAGTTTATCTACACAGTGCACATTTCAGTCACACCCCTCCCTAGCCCATATACACTGTAGCCAGCTCTGAGAAAACCTTCAAGGAAGCAGATCTATAATCGCACTACATCTACACCGCTGATCAAACATGTGTAGTCGCTCTTCCGAATCTTAACAACCAAATACAACACCTCTCTCTCTCTCTCGCTATATACATGTATATCTAAGGTTAGAAGAAGTGCCTTGCCGGTTGGCTGTCTTGTGGGGATTTGGTTTTGTTTGCTGATATTGTTACCGTGGATTTGATTTCTAAAATGTGCGTGGAGAGTGATGGATGTGAAATCGAAGGTTGCAGCAGTTCGGACGAGGTGCAGACGTTGTCTGGAAGCATGAGCCCCGGCTTGAAATCGAACTCCGATCCTCACCCGTGCAGGACCGGGCACAAGTTCAGGGCTGCCTTGCTGAGGTGCCGGTCGCCGGTCGCCGCCGCCGGGATCCTCAGCTTCGGGAATGTGCTGAATTACATGGACAGATACACAGTAGCAGGTAAGAGGGAATGTTTCTCCTATCACGGGTATCATTGAATAAGGACTTGGCGCAGTACCTGAAAACGCAGGTGTATCACGGAAGGCAGACAATGGTATATTAGCTTCTTCATCGTGACATGTGTAAGTTAGAATTAGTAAAACAATATATTTAAAAAACAACCGTAAAGCGATCTGCTATCACTTCTGTCCTGCTACCATCGCCACCACCAATCCGTTCCGTGGGATAAACAGTATTAATTCATTTAAAATACAGTACTTTGATTTAATGGCTTAAATATATAATATCACGTTTGTTGTACTTTATTCAATAGGTTTCAGTTGAGTTTCTATAAAAATGAAATCTGGAATATCATAAGGATTAAAAGCGGTGGAGAATTTGGCAGGAGAGACACTCACCGAACTTAGTTTTTTTTATTAATAATAATAATAATAATAATAATAATTATTATTATTATTAGTAGTAGTAACATGCCTTTAACTTGAAGAAGAAAAAATAATATATGTTGTATTATTGAATTTGGTTAAAAATGTTCATAAGTACAAATTGGAAGTATAGGTTCGTGTGCAGGTTTTCACATGTGCAAGATATTCAGTGGTTGATTTATATTGCGTGTTGTGCTGTTATGTAAAATTGCAGTAGGACAAGCTCCTCGACTATTGAAATATTTACGGTTAGGATTGCAGAATGTATGGTAAGCAATTATGATTAATAGGCTATTATTACGTATTTATTTTTAAATTATTATAACATATTTGTTTGGTATGTGATGTAGCCTCCCGGTATACCTAAAAACCAGACCCAACAGAATTTGAATACTATTCATGGGACAAGATTATCACAGGAAGCACAACACTGTAAGCGTGTTTATTTTGAATCCGTCGGTTTGCGACGCATCGACTTGCTATTGAGTGATTGCGTGTTTAATTTTAACTACCACGTTCCATTGAGTCTGCTATTCATATACCTGCATTGTTATCCAAATTATTCATAAAAACAGAAGGGGCGCGTTTGGCAAACATTTTACACAGTTCGTCTAATGCCCCAAAGATCTGCAATAAACCGCGAAGTCTGTGGCACAGGCTAATTCTAACTCCGTGGTGCGCAGGTGTGAGGCTCATTGTCATTGTACATATAACCAGACTATTTATCTCTGAAAACACTCAAGTTTGCGTTTTCAAGAATGCACAGCTCTATATTAATTGCAAATTCCTGGGTGATTGACCTAACATTGCACCCTGCAGTGCCCTCGTGGCATGGGTTGCCTGTCTTGTGCAAACCTGGGAAAAAAGTATTATTCTACACACCTGTGTATGTGTAAAAAATTAATTAAAAATGTACGTTTTAACCCGACCCTCCTCCCCCCCAAAAAAAATATTGAGAGGCCAAATAAATATTTTACTTGCTGGTGATTTGTTTCCTTTGTGTACGTGGTCGAGGCTGCAGCCATGGTTTCCATAGAAACTAGAATTCTGTTAAGCGTTTAATTTTTCATGAGCCTAATTAAAAAGTTCCTACTACAATGGTAACGCATGATTTCTCATTAGCTTATAGCGTAGTGCTTTCATGAATGGATCGAAATGTGTGTTTTTAAATTACAGTTGCCCAACATATAAACTGACAGCGCGCATGTGTGAGAGTTTGAGATACCGCAGAACATTAAATGAAATAAGTCTATTGGGTTAGTTCTGGTTTAGCAACTCAATAGCCCTTTCTCATAACGAAAATGTTATTGACTTGCCAGTAGCCTAGTATTCGATTATTACTACTCTCTTTATATTGCTTTGTGTGGCGTGCGTTTTCATTTAGAGGTCGACATTATGGTTTACAGTCTGTAGCCCCAGGAAGATTCGGTCTGTGTGGCTTTGTTTTCTTTTTAAATAAATGTAACTTAAAATTGCCTATGTTAAGTATTTGGTTATATCTTTTCGTTGCACAGTTTTTTTTTAATTGGATGCCCAAGCTGTGAATGTTTAAGATGGTAAAATGTTTGGAGCTATCTTCGACGCCGGGGTTTGTTTATCATAGCGAATATTATTATTATTATTATTATTATTATTATTATTATTATTATTATTATTATTATTATTATTATTATTATTACACAACAACTATGTAATACTTTATTATAATGTATTTTAAAGGGAACACTTAGACTGCAGTAGGGCTATATTTTTAAAGGTACCTACACGCACTTTGGCGTAGACTTTCCACCCTTAATTCACTGCAGCGGCGCCTGTTTACAGCTACGCGCCAGAAAGGTATACATTTTACCGCAGTGAATCAGCGGGAATCTCGATGCATGGTGTTTTAAAAACAACGCTTCCCAGAGAGGTATGTCCTGTATTAAATACAGCAGTGAGAGCGCTGGCGATGAAATTTGTTGCACGGTGTACGATACCAGGGCAGGTTTTCTACTGGCAGCGCAGTCGTTTCTTTATATTCCTGTTACCCTGCTGGTATTGTTGCATACTGAAAACACAGAACACGAATTTGGTGGAACTGGTTTGCTAGTCCTGTGCGTGCGTTTTTAAAGCAGGTGGGGTGCGGGTTAAATAGGGTTTGGTTACCTGCAGTCACACAGCCAGGTGGCCTGAATGTTAGTTTTTATTAATACACCGCCATTAACATATTGCACCCTGTGTCCAGACTAATATTATATGTTTAATGCAGTATGCAGGTCCATCTACAGTATTCACCTCACGTTTTCGTTATACATTCATAGATTTCACTGTAAACTTAAGTCATGGTTTGCAGTTATACAGCAATAACGTTTGAATGGTAAAAGGATATGGAAAAGCCAATACGTTTTAATGCAGTGATATACAAACACAAGGCACACTGACAGATCACATACAAATGCACAGTGAGGCACAGTCACTTTTAAAGCCCACAATAAGGAAGGTGGCGAGTAGGGGCTGTTATAATTGTCAGGGATTCAATTTCACAGCAGGGAACTGACAGGTACCTGCACTACACAGTACTGCCATGAATTTCATGTCCCTTTTCTTTTCATCATAAAAGGTAAGCGAAAGTCATTTTTAGTTGGTGTGCGGGCGTTTGGCGTGCAGTACATTTATTACAGCAAATTGCTGTCTATACCCATTTGCTTTCAATAAATAAATACACATAGGCAAAATGTCTTTTTGTTAGTTTCTGTAGGCACTTTGTGTCAGTTTTATTCTAGCAATTTAAAGTACCGTATAAGTGCCAATTGGTGTGCTGCTGTTTCAGGTCCACACTATGCAATCTTATTTCCTAATCCATGTATTGCTTTAGCCTGTTAGTAGTTCTGCTATTTCTTATCTTGTAAATACACCCATCTAGTCCGATCAGCTAAAACTACATTCTCATCACTTTCACTTCCCCCCTGTCTGTTGGGTTACCAGAATGGATATTCACTGATGGGGACTGGGGAAATGATTAGGCGAGATTTGCCAAACAATTATTCCAGTTCCCCCCAGGCTCCTATAACAATAAGGTTAGATGTTTTGAATGAAGCATAGAGGTGTCTGGGGTGAGCAGTCTGTTCATTCAGCACCACGAGTGGAAAGAGTTCCAGTCCCACTGGCTTTGAAAGAGGAACTGGCTTTCTCCCTGGTCTTTAGGGATACAGTACGTGGGGTTTGTAATCCCACACCTGCCTCAGTAGAGGGCTGAGCTAGTGCTAGGCAGGGGAAACTGCCTAGAGAACAGACTGGAGAACCAACAATTTTACTCATCTAGGTTTGACATGAATACAGTGCACCCTCTATAGACATTCTTGAGACCAATGCATTCTCTGGCACTACAGAGTTTTCTGTACAGAGCAATGGTAGCAGTGCTGTAGTCTGCAGCTACAATGAGGTTGTGCTTGTGTTAATATTTTCATATTTTGAGCCAGCAGTGGAATCACAGTGATATGATCACACAGCACACACTGGTAATCCATTGCAATACCAGACAGTGTGCTACCATGTCAGGAAACATGGTGGCAATATATGGTTTGTACACCAGGGATATTTAATAACTTTTACAGAACGAGGTAATGTCTGCAGTATTCTCTGGTAAAAGTATAGCAAAGGTTGTGGAAGCATGGTATTGACGTGGTAAACCACAGGCATGGTATAAGCATGGGGGAACCTACTACATTACCGTGAACATGTACAGTGGTAAACTTATATGACAAACAGCCCACTGGCTCTGTAGCTTCTGGTGGAAGTGAACAAATAAAAGGCATGTTATTATTATTTGTTTATTTAGCAGACGCCTTTATCCAAGGCGACTTACAGAGACTAGGGTGTGTGAACTATGCATCAGCTGCAGAGTCACTTACAATTACGTCTCACCCGAAAGACGGAGCACAAGAAGGTTAAGTGACTTGCTCAGGGTCACACAATGAGTCAGTGGCTGAGGTGGGATTTGAACCGGGGACCGCCTGGTTACAAGGCCCGTTTCTTTAACCACTGGGCCACACAGCCTCCTATGTGCGGCACTACGGCACTTTGCTTTCAAGTGGAGAACATTTCCATGCCACACCGGAATATTCCTCCAGGCCAGGGAAATACAAGCACAGAGAATAAATGCAAAAGAGCACAAAACGAAATTCAACCTCTGTCCTTTCGAGGCAGACACATATCCACAATGTGTTTTCAATCTTTCTTGTTTTTTTATCTTTTGAATGCGGCGTAATTGCAGACGGATCCCTGCCTAATTGAAAAATATCTATAATAAGTGGTGAAGTTGTAATTTACGACCCCTTAAATAGAGCGTGTGGGAAACTGTTTTTAGCCGTTCAGGTTTGGTGTGAGGGAGGGAGGGAGGGCTGCTCCAGCCTCGCCATGTGTTTTTAAGTGTCAGTTTGGAGACGCCACTGTTCCTTAACCACTGAGGCTCTGTGATCAGGAGGGTCACACTTCAGCAGCAGTGTGCACCCCCACCTCCAGACAATCCCTATGCAAATGCTGCTGAGATTCGAGGATTATATTGAAGTCCAGTCCGCCATATGGGGGGCGGGGGAGGAGGTGGGTACGCTTTATCCTCAGTGCCTTCTGGTGCCCCCCACCCCCATCAAATTGCACCCTATATATAAATCTCATTTTTAGAAATTTTCAAATGGCTGTATCACATTAACATCAGAGTCCAGTATATATTCGTTTATGTATAATAGTTTGTGACGTGGTGGAAATGGCTCTTTGGTGTATGACTCTGTCCCTCTAGTCTCGTACCCTGACCCCCTGACCCCCGCTGACACAACCCTTTGTTCAGAGGGTGGTCTGTTGCTGCCTAAATATTCTAAACAAATCGATTGAACCCGCGTTGCTGCGGCATGCGTCTCTGTCTCTGTACCAGAGCCTCCACATCGCACTGTGTGCTTCAGCGCTCTGCAATCAGTGCAGCCCGGGACTGCCCGTGGGGAAAGCTTTTGTTTGCATAGAGTGGAGCCCACACAAAGAAAGCTGTAATTAGATGTCACAGCCAAATCGCTCATTAGTCTTGGATATATTACTGGTAGCATTGACATGCTCTGAAAAGGAATATGAGAATGTATTGCCTCTACTCTCTTACCAAATGATCTGCAGTGGCAATGCAGAGGTAAGTGGGAGCACAAGGGCAAACGGTGTGATACTGTTATACACTGGTACCACAAACAACACACATTCTGCTGCACAGGAGTTTCTCTCCTTCCTTTCATAGATCATTTGTTGGGGGTACCAGGTTTACTTCCAAAAGATATCTATATATTTAATGTAATATGGTACAAAATATTCTCAAATTAAAGAATATTTGAACATAGAAAATCACGTCTGTCCCAGCACTAGTATATAGGGTTTTTGGAAAATCAAATTAATACACAAAATGAATTTAGAACGTTTCAGGCATCAAAGCTCTCATCAGTTGCCAGATAGTAGACTGAATAATCTGTGAAGCTTAGAGTTGAGGTGCCTGTATGTATGTCACTCTTTCTTTATAACCCAGATCCTGCTGCTGCAAAGAGGAACCGGAGCCTGTCTTGTTCGGATCACAGAATGATGTAGTGACAGTCAGGTTTCCATGGGGTGGGGCTTTCTGTTCCCCTGCAGCTGAAACTATCTTGAGGAATGTACTTGTAAACAAACTGGACTGCCAGGCATCTGCAAGGGGCACAGCAGGTCACAGAATGTCGTAAACAGACCCTGAGGAATTCTGTTTAAGTCTAAAAGCGGAATCGTGGGACAGAGCAGCTATGGGTGTGTGTGTGTGTGTATATATATATATATATATATATATATATATATATATATATATATATATATATATACTGTTCTGTTTCCTAGCCTACCCTAAATCTGACGTTGCTTTTATGTTACATTTAGGTTTATGTATATATAATATATATATATACTTTCTGATGTAAGCTGACCCTAGTCTTGGTATATTAAAAGCTGGGTGGATCGCGTTGCAGAATTTATTCATATATTTCTTTTAATGAATCTGTGCAAAATATAACAACATCTTAGGCAATCTGCCAATTCAATTAACATTTAGCAATAAACTGCATTTCTAGATCAATCATATCAAAGTAAGACATTAAAAATGATCCACATTTGTTTGTTGCATGAATATGTATTTTCCTTAAAGGAATTGAATATAATTCCACTAAAAGGCATTCAGCACCTTAGCAGTTAGCTGTCAGTTAGTTAGTTAGTGACTATCAGGTCTTCAGATGAAAAAAAAGCATACGAATAAGACTTAACTGTGAGAGAATGTAGAAACGCAGCCCAGCCCCCTATTGCAGTATACAATTATGATTGCGGGACACTGCACCTTAACAGCAGAAAACCAAGTTACCAGCAGCCAAGCAGCAATGTTTACAAATAATCCTCTCACAAAGACGAGCCAAGAAATAAATCAATAGTAAAATATGCTCAACACGACAGGTAAAACTTGTCGAACAAACCCTTCACCTGTCACATAGAGAGCCTATATGCTATTCTGATGCCATCATGCATTTCCTAAGAAAAGAAGATGTGGTTGGATGAGTATTGATGTACCAAGAAGAATGAGCCCTGTACATGAAAAGAGATAAGCATTCTCTTATCCAGTATCCCTATAGTTTCATCCACCTGTTTTCAGTTTTAAAATTGCACTTGCTAACCCTTTTAGAAAGCGTTGTGCAACCACAAATTCCAAATCATAATCATTGTATACCTGAAGTTTATATTGGGTTATTTTTGCATTGGAAGCTTTCAAAGTCCTGTACTTTGTGTTGGCAGAGCGACTATCCCAGTAACACAGCAATACCAGTACATGCAGTCTCACCCTTTTGAAGCAAGCCGCATTACCATTCTAATGGCAGTATTACAAACAGAACCATTAGCAGACCAGCACTTATTACTGCTACAGTAACACAACATCTGGCACTGCACCAAAGTATTGCAATAGATGACCAGTGGGTATTGGTTAATACAACTGTGTTAAAATGTTACCACTGTGGTTATATTCCACCTAGAGCCTTTACATTGCTTTGCCATTGAAGAGCCTTTAGTAAGTGTTATACGAAAGAGCTTCCTACAGGGGTATCATCTTGACCTTCACCTGCTAGTGAGGCAGTAAAACAAAGACATGAGGGCTGATGTTCTGGAGATAAAGGCATCTGCTAAATAAACAAACAAATAAATAAATAAATAAATAAATCAGGGTTGCTGACTATTCAGAAATGGAAACGTTAGAATACAGAGCTTGGCTGCTGTTTCTGCCCGTGTGTAGTGACAGCAGGGTACAGCGAGGGCAGGCACAGCACAGGGCTTCGCCTTCACTCTCCTGCTAACTCAGCAGCAGCCTGCAGGCTCCATTCCCTGACAGGCTATTTGCATAATACAGAGAAACCGCTTCATTTTCACTGTAGCAGCCCTCCAACGTGGTTCTGTGCATTCAGTTCTGTCTATCTGTCTATTTCCACCATATCTATATCCTCAATGAAGGTGTTTGTATCCTTTTTGCATATACCTACAGAACCTCTTATCATATTGTGGTGGAACTTGGTAAGGACATTCTGTATTGTCTGTATAATAATGTGAGGGTATATGACACCGTCTGTCAGTCCATATAAACAGATATTACACAATTCTGTTTTACATATCTAGAGAAACGGTTATTCAGCTGTGAAACCTGGTAAGGACATTCTTTAAAACAAGTTAATGAGAGTATCTGGACATTTGAAGACACCTGTCCATTCATCTGACTTGCTTTTTATCTACATGCTGTGGGTGATGGTGCTGCATTTCCATGACACCGACAGCTCTAATCATGTATTTCCAGCTGTGGTGAGCATGCTGTATGTACGTTACTGATATACTTGATCATGTGCACTGGAAAGCAATGAGATTTAAAATAAATATCTGAACTGAAAAGTGGACTCAAAGGACTGGAGTTAGGAGCTGTTGCCCTTTTTGGAACTGGGCAGATTCCTGCAGCGGCTGACAGATCTACACGATTCACTTTTTTTTAATTTAGTGGTCGCCAATTATTTTTTTATTGTTTTCTCCCCAATTTAGTAATGTTCAATTATTTTTAGGCTCAGCTCACCGCTACCACCCCTGCGCTGACTCGGGAGGGCGAAGATGAACACACACTGTCCTCTGAAGCTGTTCTTTTCACGCTGCAGACTCACCTTGCAGCCGCCTCAGAGCTACAGCGTCGGAGGACAACGCAGCTCTGGGCAGCTTACAGGCAAGCCCGCAGGCGCCCGGCCAGACCACAGGGGTCGCTGGTGCGCGGTGAGCCGAGGACACCCTGGCCAACGTAGCCCTCCCTCCCCCTGGGCGGCGCCGCCAATTGAGCGCCACCCCTGGGAGCTCCGTCCTCGTCGGCAAAGAAATAGCCTGGACTCGAACCGCGACGTCCAGACTGCAGAGCGCATCCTGCACTCCACGCTGGGCGTCGATTGCACTTTTAAGCACAATATTTGTTATTTGATCAGCATTTTGTCTCCAGTCATGAAACTCCATAGGTGTTTTAGCTAGTGGAATATATTTTAGATCTCAACAGCTAATTATTTTTCACCAGCTAATTAGGATTAAAAAAAAAAAAGTAAAAGTAGTTGAAAAATAGGTCAAAGGAGAGATGGAAGTAGGGCACAGGAATCTGATTAAAAAAAACGTTGTATTAAATATGTATTTTTATTTCATAAAAGCACTCTTCAGGTTGCTAATCTCTCACGTGTTTTCAGTGCACACTACTGACTTCACTGACTTCATGCACCAGTTTAAACTTAAGCAGGAAGATGCAGATCAGTCTGGGTATGGTTTGATCTGTAATCACATTCAAAATCATCTTTTCCTTTTCCAGGCCACCTGAGAATAACAGCAGCATTGATATAAACACATGATAAACAAATGCAATCAGCCAAAGACACAAACCATTCCATAACGGTTCCACCATTGACGTTCCCAGCTGCACCGTTCTACTGCGAATGACAGTCTGTAGGAGGAAACTCCAATTCTACAAAACCCTCCCTTCACCACATTTGATATAGTCAACTCATTATTCTGTGTGGCATGCATACATATTTCATTGATATGCAACTACCCATTTACTGAAGTTCAGTTCCATACTGTCAAGAGGTGTGTAACAGGGTGACTGTGTGTATCCATCATTAGAATTGTAGGTTCATATTCCATTTGTATGTTGAGTTAAGACTTGTATCGGTCGTTTCCTGTTTTAACTAATGTTTGTAAAATGTAAAAACATTAACATTCTCAATAACAGTTTATGATCTTCAGTACTGGGCATGAATAACTGCATATGAATTAGATAGCTAGTTAAGCATTACCGATTTTGTTTCTGCCTCCATCATACAGCATGTTGTGTAGCATGCGCAGGGACAGAGAGCGGGGTTTGGCTGAGCAGAGCGGAGACTCCCCTGGACAATGTGAGTGATAGCTGTCTGAAGCAGCCTCACAAGACCTACAAGAGATCAATAGGGGTCTGAGAGAGGGGGGAGCTGGCTCACTGGGCTGCATCTTTCTTTAAAGCGACAGCGTCCCACCACAATCTCGTCCAGTTTCCTCAAAATACCATTTCTTGGTGTCTGCATAATCAATTCTTTTGTAGTTCATACATAATTATACAACACTCAATGGTCATAAATGATGATACAGTATGTCATGAGGAAATGTTTCAACTAGAAGTCTTTGCTTCATTCTCCAGTCGTGTAATCAGGGTCAGAATCTTACAGTAGTGCTGAAAATAGTCTTTATTAATTCTAGAAGTGGTGAATTTAAACAGGGCACACACACACACATAATCGCTGGGTTACACATGGCTGTTGTAATCGAAGGAGACAGTGTTCTTACTGCTATGCTCATAAAACATGTTCAAGCCTTCACTGGTGTACATCTTTGATCCTTCTTGTTTATTTTAGTTATAAACGGGCTGTTTACAGGAAGCTGTCTCTCGTAACATAACGTCAGCTTTAGGTTTCAGTAAAGAGAGCTCAGTGGATTGTGGAATAGCTGTATTGCAGAGTGGTTCTGATGCAGGAGCACCCTAACCATTATTATTATTATTAATTATTATTATTATTATTATTATTATTATTTATTTATTTATTTATTTATTTATTTATTTATTAGCAGATGCCCTTATCCAGGGTGACTTACACTTCACTGGAATGTGAAAACAGAAAACCCTAACCAATTATTATTATTATTATTATTATTATTATTATTATTATTATTATTATTATTATTATTTATTAGCAGATGCCCTTATCCAGGGTGACTTACAGTTGTTACAAAATATCAAACAAAGCATCACATATAAAGTACAGTAAAATCAGTAGCAAATAGCTAAATAATTACATTTAAGAGCAAATTTGACTAAGAGCAGTTAAACATAGTAAAAAATATTTGCTTATAAGAGTAAATTCCATTAAGAGCACGTAGTAAGTACGATAAATGGATGAGTATGATTTCAAATAAAAGCAATTACAAAAGCGTGAATACGAATACCTGTAAGAGTAAAATCAAGTACAAGATACAGGAAGTAGTTATACAGCAAGGTATGGAGCAGTTCAGTGCTGATGCAAGTACTGGTACAATAGGGTGCCATGTAATCCAGTATAGTGGAGAGCTGTGAGGTTCACAGATGCTGTCTGAACAGGTGTGTCTTGAGGAGGCAGCGGAAGGTGGTCAGGGACTGAGCAGTCCTGATATCCATGAGTGGCAAGGGTGGAGAAGGAGCGGGGGAGCGGAGGGGGGTACAGCTAATCTTCCAGTGATGGAGGAGCGAAGGGGGCAAAAGGGGGTGTAGGGAGCAATAATAGTCTGAAGATAGGAGGGAGCAGAAAGGTTGAAGCAGCGATAGGCGAGTACAAGATTCTTGATGCGAGCAGCGATAGGGAGCCAGTGGAGGGAACGGAGCAACAGTGTAGCGTGGGAGAAACGAGGAAGAGAAAAGACAGGACTAGCAGCAGAGTTTTGGATGAGCTGAAGCGGACGGATAGCAGGGAGGCAGGCCAGGAGGGAGTTGCAGTAGTCAAGGCGGGACAGTACCAGGGCCTGAACTAGGAGCTGTGTGGTGTAGTCGGTGAGAAACGGCGGATTCTGCATAGGTTGCTGAGAAAGACCATCGTCTCATAGCACTTCCCCACAGCACCCTTGCCTCTTAGTTCAGACCCTCTGCCATTGTAGTGCCACTGCAACGTCATCACAAAGTGCGAGGCTGGAGATGTGCCATTCTCTCACAGATAACTCCAGAAAGCCTGGGAAAGCTTCATGAAACCAGCACATTCTTGTGGTTAACCCTTTGCAGGCTGCAGCCAAAGTGATGTTCTGTACAGGAAGGGCCTCTTCCAAGCTAGGGCGGGGCTTTGGGAGGGAACAGCACAGCAATGCAAGGACATCAAAAAATGTCTGTGGGCAAAGCATCCTGTAAATAAGCTTTTGACTGTTTAAAACCCAGCCTAAGGGTAATTACACCCACTACAAACTATCAATACTTTGCACAGATTATACTGTTTTAATATTTTGAGTTGCTTTAAAATTAACTGGAGGAGTAAACTTCTAGGTGATGCTAAACTTTTGGCCATAGCTATAGAGAACACCACAGAGTCACCAGCTAGCAGGGATTAACTCAAAAAAATAAATATGCAAAAACTAATATAAGGATTTGTAAATCCAATATCAAATTACAGAATGGCCCTTGCTATGACACCTTGCTCTGCTTTAGAGATTTAATTAAGTGTAGATGAACTGGGTTTCAGCACAGCATGCTAACAAAGATATAGATGTATATATATATATATATATATATATATATATATATATATATATATATATACAAATAGTACAGCATCTTGTACTGCAGTGTCCAGCTCTGAAGCCTGCAAGGTCAGTAACACTGAGACAGCCTGCCAGATACTGAGAGAGAGAGAGGGAAAGACGACGGCGAAGGGCAACCTGTCATATTAGGAGAGACCTCGGCTGCTTTCACAGACCCTGATTACCACTAACCTTGAACTGCCTTCCCTAAAATAACATTAGGTAGTCCTAGATCAGGCAGTCCAACGTCAGGTTTGATCACATAAAAATATAGCTATCACCTTTTTGAATAAAACTGTCAATCATTATTATTATTATTATTATTATTATTATTATTATTATTATTATTATTATTATTATTTTCTTTTTGAAAGAATACATTCATTATCACCCCAGAAGCAGCCATGCATATAATTGCACTGCGGCAGACTGACAAGAATTTCGCTTGAATTAGCTTCAGTTTGGCTAATCTGTCTACGTTGATGCAAGCTATGTAAAATATTAATGTTCTTCAGGATGATCAGAGGGACAGGCGAGTAAGGCAGGTGCCGATCCCTCAGTGCTGAGCCCAGGAAGCGTGATCTGTAATATTAATGTTCTTCAGGATGATCAGAGGGACAGGCGAGTAAGGCAGGTGCCGATCCTCAGTGCTGAGCCCAGGGAAGCGTGATCTGTAATATTAATGTTCTTCAGGATGATCAGAGGGACAGGCGAGTAAGGCAGGTGCCGATCCCTCAGTGCTGAGCCCAGGGAAGCGTGATCTGTAATATTAATGTTCTTCAGGATGATCAGAGGGACAGGCGAGTAAGGCAGGTGCCGATCCCTCAGTGCTGAGCCCAGGAAGCGTGATCTGTAATATTAATGTTCTTCAGGATGATCAGAGGGACAGGCGAGTAAGGCAGGTGCCGATCCCTCAGTGCTGAGCCCAGGGAAGTGTGATCTGTAATATTAATGTTCTTCAGGATGATCAGAGGGACAGGCGAGTAAGGCAGGTGCCGATCCCTCAGTGCTGAGCCCAGGGAAGTGTGATCTGTAATATTAATGTTCTTCAGGATGATCAGAGGGACAGGCGAGTAAGGCAGGTGCCGATCCCTCAGTGCTGAGCCCAGGGAAGTGTGATCTGTAATATTAATGTTCTTCAGGATGATCAGAGGGACAGGCGAGTAAGGCAGGTGCCGATCCCTCAGTGCTGAGCCCAGGGAAGCGTGATCTGTAATATTAATGTTCTTCAGGATGATCAGAGGGACAGGCGAGTAAGGCAGGTGCCGATCCCTCAGTGCTGAGCCCAGGAAGTGTGATCTGTAATATTAATGTTCTTCAGGATGATCAGAGGGACAGGCGAGTAAGGCAGGTGCCGATCCCTCAGTGCTGAGCCCAGGGAAGCGTGATCTGTAATATTAATGTTCTTCAGGATGATCAGAGGGACAGGCGAGTAAGGCAGGTGCCGATCCCTCAGTGCTGAGCCCAGGGAAGCGTGATCTGTAATATTAATGTTCTTCAGGATGATCAGAGGGACAGGCGAGTAAGGCAGGTGCCGATCCTCAGTGCTGAGCCCAGGGAAGTGTGATCTGTAATATTAATGTTCTTCAGGATGATCAGAGGGACAGGCGAGTAAGGCAGGTGCCGATCCCTCAGTGCTGAGCCCAGGGAAGCGTGATCTGTAATATTAATGTTCTTCAGGATGATCAGAGGGACAGGCGAGTAAGGCAGGTGCCGATCCCTCAGTGCTGAGCCCAGGGAAGTGTGATCTGTAATATTAATGTTCTTCAGGATGATCAGAGGGACAGGCGAGTAAGGCAGGTGCCGATCCCTCAGTGCTGAGCCCAGGGAAGCGTGATCTGTAATATTAATGTTCTTCAGGATGATCAGAGGGACAGGCGAGTAAGGCAGGTGCCGATCCCTCAGTGCTGAGCCCAGGGAAGCGTGATCTGTAATATTAATGTTCTTCAGGATGATCAGAGGGACAGGCGAGTAAGGCAGGTGCCGATCCCTCAGTGCTGAGCCCAGGGAAGTGTGATCTGTAATATTAATGTTCTTCCGGGTGGAGGGTCAGAAGGACACAGGAGAGGCAGGTGCCGATCCTCAGTGCTGTGCCCAGGGAAGCGCTTAGCTGTAAGTGCCCCTTTGGAGGCGGGCGACTGTCTGGGATAACGTTGGCAGGTGCCAGGTGCTGCCACGGGAGAGGCGCTGTGCCATCTGGCTTGGGGTCCCCTCCCAGCAGGACAGTCCAGGAATCCCGCTTGTCATTATTCCAGTCAGTCTGCAGCCTGAAGACCTGCTTGATTAATAATTACAGCACTGCAGCAAAGACAGGGAGGAGCGGCCTTCCCTTTCCATTCGTACACCATCACAAACTTACGACAGGAGTTTTAGCTCAAGCCTTCCTCAGCAAGCATCTGTTCCTTATTGTCTCGAACGGATTTAGCAGTTTTGCAAGTAATTAATTCATATTGTGAAACGCACAATCATAAAAGGCCAGTGCCACCATAATTCATATTTAATCCCAATCCGTTTGCAGTGTAATTGGTATGTGTTCATATGGTGCAGCTGCAATGTCAAGTCAAAAAATAGAGAGCAAAAATCATACAACAGCAAATGAAAGACAGCAGCGTTTTTTTTTTTTTTTTAAAGGCTGGAAAGTATACCATGTGATTAAGTCTTTTCAACATTTCATTTTGGTTTTACATTGAAAATTAAGGACTCACTTGAAAAGCATATGATGAAAAAAAAAAAAGAATTATTGAGACTTGGCTGGGTGATTCAAAATAAAACCATTATCAATTGCCTGTTATTTAAAAGTGCCCTCACAACTCAGTTTTACTATAATTCTTGCTTGCCTGTTTACTTACATATATATAGCTGAGCCCCTGCATCCTACTTTATCAGACGGAAAGCTGACCAGTGTATTTACATCCCCAAAGAATTCCAGTTGCCTATAGAGAACACAAAAAGATAGTTACAATAAGGCTGCAATAGAACTGTACTTTGTGAACACATTTATTGCTGGTGTACTTTAAGCTAAGCTTGCATGCACCTTGTATCAAACACACTGCAGAAAACAGTTTTTTCTTGAGCTGTTCTACATGCTATTTGAGATTATAAAGCATGTATTTGATATTAGTAAGCACATGGTGTTAAAATCTAAATAGCTGCCACTTATGTTTAAAGATGAGGAATCCTTTAAGCTCAAAATGTAAATCTCAGGTTTAGAAGCTGCAGAGTCCCACAGTCACATTCAGTCTAAGTGTGACAGACAGGCAGGTACCTCTGTATAGCCACAGATATTTTCTCATGTTTTATCACAATCGGATAAGCGCTTCACCTTTCCTTGACAATAATATGCTATACAAGAAAAACGATCCTTAATATATAAAGGAATGGGGCACTCCATCGTTCTGGGTCCAGGTCTACCAACAGGGCATTAGAACTGCATTCTGTAGAGCTGCCCTGGTCAATGCCCCGATCAGCGACTTGCACAGAGGATTGCACACCTACACAAGCTTCACTTGGCTTTACCTTCAAATTTGCTGTGCCGTGTATTTTCTTTTCCAGCAGCAGCAGATTCCTTTGACATTATAAATCCTCAAAACGACCCTGACCAGTCAAATCACCACCTTCACAGAACCTTATAAAAACACATATGACGTCTTTATATTACATTGAAAATGAGATTTTCTCTTAGAAATCATACAATGTAGGGTTTTTCACACTTCTGTGTGAACAGGTTCATGTTACTGATTACTTTAATATGCTAATTAAATCCCTGATATGCATTTTGTAATATGTATGCATTTCCATTTACGTCTGTTTCAGTCATGATAGGCAAGACAGTGTGGTCCAGTGGTTAAATAAAAGGGCTTGTAACCAGGAGGTCCCGGTTCAAATCCCACCTCAGCCACTGACTCATTGTGTGACCCTGAGCAAGTCACTTAAGCTCCTTGTGCTCCGTCTTTGGGTGGGACGTAGTTGTAAGTGACTCTGCAGCTGATGCATAGTTCACACACCCTAGTCTCTGTAAGTCGCCTTGGATAAAGGCGTCTGCTAAAATAAACAAATAATAATAAGACAGTACTTTTAAAGAAGCCTGGCAATTGGCACTTGGTTGGCAGGTGCTTCTAGACCAGTCTCCAAAATCCCAGAACAATTTAAACACATCACAGATTCACGTAGTTGTTGCAATTTGGTTGTCAAACCCCAGTACAGTAATGTAATGCCATCCCTTTCCTTGATTGTGCTGATTATGAAAACTTCTCAGACAGGAATTCACATAATGACTCCGTTCCTAGGAATGAGGAAGCTGCATTTAAGTAGTTCTGCTACATTTGATCAGCCACACCCAAGCACTAGATTTGCATTGGAAATAAACCTACATAGCTGAATCCAGCTGCTTTTCTCTGAACCTGAGAGAAATAAGCAGCATCCAAAAACAAATAAGCAATTCCGTGGAATCTAAGCTGTTGACTCTCTAGAAGTAAAAATAGATTCTTTATTTATAAACTGGAAAAGGGAGAAGCGCTACATAATTTAAAAAGTATTTTTATTCGACAAAGCAGACAGCGTTTCATTCCGCTGGCTTTGAATCCGGGATGGAGATCTGTAATTACAGTGCGCTCACAGAAGCACTGCTACGCTCTGCCAGTTTCAACATGGAGTAATGTACTGAAGCTTCACAGAGACTACAGTGCAATCTACAGACTAGGCAGTAATGCCAGCAGTAACTCAGCTATGCAAAGGTCAGCACAGAGAGCAATACTAAATCGAATCGGATTCAATTAGAGTCCTGTTCAAATAAATCTAAAATAAATACATGGTATTAACACAAAACATGCACTGGTTATCTCTTGCAGTATCACGGTACCATTTCTGTAGCAGACATACTGTATTTGGAACTCTGGGCAATATTTATCCAAATCCATTGCACGTTGCTGGAAACAACGCTTAGAGTGACAGCAGAATACCTGAGGGCAGATTTAACATACAAATGGTTTCCTTAGCACGCACACTGTCACTTTGGTTTCCTTCTTCTGCACTGTATATATCTTGACTGTCTCATTTCTTCCCTCAGGTGTGCTGCTGGACATCCAGCAACATTTCGGAGTCAGTGACAGTGGTGCTGGCTTGTTGCAGACAGGTAGGACCCCTTGAGATTTAGTATTCATAAGTATAAGTTACATATCAGAAATCGACCAATCACAGTGAAGTATTTGCCAACATTCCAGCACATCTTATCCTGCGGACAACTGCACAAGTCTAGACCAAAAAAAATCATGGGACCAGTGATTATAAAGTCAATATGAGAAGGGTTGGTTATGACTCCTGTAACTGAACTATTGTCAACATTGACAGTTTGCTTATAGGAGGATTGTGACGGTACTGCAGTACATAGTGGCGTAATTGAATATTTTCTTAACCGTGCCAAATAGCACTGGAATGACTCCCCACAAACAAGGCACTGTAGAAACAGCACAGGCTACATTTTCCTGCCCAATAAAACGAACTGGGTTCATTTTTACGAGACAGTTCCTTTATTGAAACCTCAGTGTGAAATGCAGCCTTGTTCAGCAGGACAGAGATGCGAGTGAATGCCTCTTTTCAACAGAGGTTCATTGACGGTCCACAGTTTTAAAGCACATAAAAAAAGAAGAAAAAAAACATTGGGTTGATGATAATGCATTTACTTCTGCAACGACAGCATTGATCGCCAGGGCAGTGGGGCAATTCATTTGAACAATAAGATAAATGGAAGTCCTTGCGCTGGATTGTATTATTCAGAATACCGATGATGGCTGTTTCTTTATTTAGCTTTTAAATCCGCCATGGTTGTGAACACATTTGATTGAGAACAAACTGTACAAGGCTGTTAAATTCAATGGAGCATGAATGAAGTGCTCACCACAGAGACTATTTGAAGATGCCTAAACAGCAATGGGAATGAACTGTCACTCTGAAATAACCTTTGTTTAGATTCACATTGTGTCATTTTCTGTTCCAGTCATCATCCGGGTGACTTTTTAAAAGTTTAAAGCATCCCTTGTGGCCGTAGTACAGCTCTCAAACCCTCTAAGTTCAGCTGGTACACCAGGGTGTAACCATGAACCTGCTCCCTTTAACACTCTGCCCCCTAATGGATGTATGAAATACATCAATAAGAAATAACACACAGAACTCTTACAGAACTGAATAACTTGTTATGCAAATATGACATATTTAAAAGATGTTGCATCTCATTCAGTCATAACAGGCAAGACGTGACTGGCTGATTGAAGGACGAAAATAGACGCTCTGTTGGCTGGTGCTTCCATTGCCAAGACTGCCCAAAATATTGATGTTTCAGGAATAGTCTCAAAAGCAATGACTCTGTGGGTCATTTAGTAATGATTTCCCTCCATTCAGCTTCTTGAAGGAGTTAAAGATGGTGGTCGAGAGGAGCGGACATCCAGAACAATTTAAACAACGTCACATTGAATCACTCCTGTACTGGATTCCAGTGGTGCCCTACAGGCAGGTGTGCAGTGTATAGTGTTCAGTGTATGGAGGAAAGTGCAGAGCTTATGTGGTGTGTCTCTTGTGCTTTTGTTATCAGCGCAAGGTGGCGGTTAGTTTTCACTGAGTTTTAGACGCTCGCTCCCTCTCGCCCTCATTTCCCGTCCTGTGGAATTTGGTGCCTCGTTGCGAGAGTCAGCAGTTTAAACACATCAGCAGTGTCTGCTGGCTTCACAAAACTTTTGAAAACGAACACCAGGACGGCCTTGACTCCCTCCCGTCAGGGACAGTCACAGCTGTGTAATTACCTGCCGGCTGATAGAAGGCTCTGTTTGTTTTGAATCTCTCTGACTGCTTCGCCTCGCGCCCAGCTGCTGACAGTGCTGCTACTGGCTGGGTCTGAGAGAGGAGCAGCAGGCTGGGAGCTGTCATTCAGCTGCAGATATGTGGGGGAAGAGGCTGCTGGAAGGAGGGCTGAATCAGCAGCTCCACCTGGTTGAGAAATGTAGAAACAGCCTGGGGAAGAAATATGATAACTGCACAAGGGTCATGCTACAAAAAAGATGTCAGAAACAGGTTCTATACCTCTGAATGGTATTGAAAGCAGTGCACATCCAGAGGGTCATAATCGCACTACCTGAAAGGTTAAAATTATTTGTATATAAAATATGAATTTATTGGATTATAACCAAACACAATCCGAAACGTCTAGGCTAGGAGTGTGTGATAATAGTTTGGTGCAAAATCAAGTTATCATGATCACTATGTAAGACAGAAAAACAGACAGAGGGATTGATGGATGGACACGATCAGCCCATTTTTTTAATGAGGACCCTAAAAATCAAGAGTGACCGCAACAGACCTGCACTTAGAAGAATGTGCTACATGTTGCAGGTGTACTTTTGGGTCAGCCCCAGTACATACAGCAATAGTTAAAAAAGTCAGCAATGTACTTCTGTCCCTCAAGTGACAGTGCTGTACACAATAATAAGAAAGTGCATCACAAGAGCAGGTCGTAGCTGCACATTTACACCAGGACAGGAGCCAGGAGCCGCTGCTGGGCTCTGATCCCTTGGTACTCAAGTAGTGTTGGGGCGGAAAGACTGTCCAAATCATTAGCATTCTTCTCAGGATTTGTGACACAAGAGCAGCTATCAGAGGCGACGGGTCCACTTTATCCAACGCTAAGCCGGTGGGGTGGGGATCAGGACGTCTGGACCCAACCCAGCTCACACACTGACTCCCCAGTCGCTGGTGTACTTAACCAAATGAGCACTTGAAAGGGCCTAGAGCATGCAATCGACAGGACTGAGGGGGTTCAGTGGCTGCTGTAATGAGACGCAATTAAACAGGACTTGAGAATTTGGTGACTCAGAGGGTTAACAAAGTGCTTTAAAATCCAATTTCTTATTAGCATTATCATCCCTCTCCCCTTTATATACCTACCTGCAGAATTTCAATTTTCAGAAATATCACCAGTTATAACAGGCACTTGTGTGAAAATGTTAGATCACTTTGTGCTTTAATTAGGCATCTTAAACAACTTGTAAAAGTCTCCTGCATTTTACCATTAGTGGCAATGTGTTACATTTGTCTTACTATTTTAAATTAATTGCACGTGTGGCCTGTTAAAGTCATTAATTAAATTAGACAATGACTATTTTGCCTATTTTGACAATTTTGCCAGATTTTCAGTTCCAGTGGTTTGATTTCATGTGCACAACAAATCCAAACTACAGAAGCAATGGGGTGTTCTAATAAAGCAAAGCGAAGCAAAATTGACAGGGGATCAGCTGTTCTTTCTCAACCCGATGGGGTTTGAGTGTTTGAACAGGATGACTGAACCTGCAGGATTTCCATGCTCAGGCTTTACTGCATTTCATCCTTCATTCAGACTCCACGAGGGAGTGCTGTGTTTGTGAAGGAGCATATTGGGCTGATGCATGAGCGCTGTTCAGAGGTGTGCTAGGTGATACATGGCGAGGCAGGACTGCTGTTGACTGCCACTCACTCACTCACCCACTGGCTGGCTGCTGCAAGCTTGTTATTATTTCAATCACAATGCAGTGCCACTACAATGGTAAAGCAAGGGACTAAGGGATAGCACACTAAGGGGCAACTACAGTGGTATGGTGTTAGGAGAATGGTACCACAGTGCAATGGTAACATGTTCATATTTTGACATACTGTGGTATCACAATGGTGCATACATTTGTGCGAGGGTTTCTTAACATCTTGTGTCACCCAGACCCTAAAAGAGTTTTTTTTTTCTAAGAAATCGTCAAACAAAATTCCACTTTTGGTGTGTTTTTCTTCCAAATGGATGTTGCTGTTTTTTTTTAATTGTTTGATAAAAGCCCCCCAGTTGCTTGTGTTTCTTGGTGTTGACATTAGTTACAGTTTGAGAGCGTGTTTTAACAGAGGGGCGGCAGGCATTTCTCCGGCTGATGTTTTTTCTGACAGTTTGAAAGCTCTTTGTTACTGGTGTCTGCAGTTTGGCAGCATCAGCACATCCAAGAAACAAAAAGTAAAGCAGTGATCAATTCACTATCAAGATCCACATCGTCTAGGCCTTCTCTCAAAGGAAAAGATTGTCTTTCTGAAAGGTAAAACAAACTGTTAAGGTTACAGAACTGGTGATCATGAATGCGCTCTACAGCATACAAGCACAGAGATACCTCTTGGAATGAGCACTCCATTCTGACAACATCATGACATCATCCGCAGAATTCTTGAAAAATAACAAGTTTACTTTTCTTTCTACACAGCTGAAGAAGGGCTTTTGTCTGAAACGTCCTGAAATAAATGATTTTGTTTTCATTTGAACCTTTTGTGTACATCAAAATATGTTTTCATTGTTTTCATTTTTGTACACTGTAGTTATGCCTCCTTTCATATAGATTTGAATAGTTGTTACCTTTCCTTTTTTAAATATTCCTAATCCTTTAATACCATTTGTTTGGGATTTGAATAATATACTTTGGGTGAGCTGACATAAATACTAGACTAGTCTGTCACTCTCTTCCATCTATAAGTTCAAACACATAAGGCAAATCTAAATAGAAGTCTCCTTATAGAACTCCCTATGTTCGTTCCAGAGCAGTATTTTAAATATGATGATATGAAAAGTAAAAGCCACATTAACTGGCATTCTCGCAAGCACAGCTGCTGTTCCTTCAATAGGAAGAGGCCTAATTGCAGCTCTGGTCCCCAAGCCTGCTGTTTGATTTGTAGGTCGAGTCCCATAGGAAGGCAGAGCTGGGAAGGCCCACCACGACTGTCACCCGCCCGTTCCCCTGACTTCCCTCCCAGGAGCCAGTCTTGCCTTAAAGAGCCTTCTCTATCTAATCTGGTATCGTAGCCCAATTAGAACCCCACATTCCTCATACTAACAAATCAGGGTCTATTGGAGATAGCAGGGCTGGTGAATAAACAGGCGCTGCCCCTTCTCTTTGATGTGGAAGTCTGAAGTTGTGTTAAAAACAAATACATAGATAGAAATAGAAGACCTGTATGTATAGGCTAGCTACGGCCACAACATGCACATCTGCACGTTTCTCTCTTCCTTCCAGATGTTTCTAAAAGAGTTATGCCGTTGGGATGGCAGTTGAGTTGTCTGATCAGATGAGTGAATTTAAAGCCGTAGATACAACATCTTTATAGTACAGCATCGTTCTCCACTCCAATTTCCAACCCACTGCAGGAACCAATCCAGAGCTCTTTAGTTATTTCACAGTCTGTACAGGAGACAGGGTGGCAAATTCAGAGTGGACTGTGAAGGTGTTTCTGTAAATAAGCTGACCAACTCCAGGGCCAAGTTTCTTATTTAAGTACAGCCTGTCAATAATAGTTTTAGGGTGGCCTTGACGTAAAAGAAAAGTTTATGCTTAGAATATTCAGTTACTTTTTCTTTATATACACCCAATATTTATTTAAAATTACCGTGTCCCTGAATCATGTTCCATTGTTACACCAAATAAAACCCTGCGTGTGTTGACTGCTTGCTAGACTGGTTTGTTTGTTTGCTGTACGTTCGTCAAGTCCTCCCACCTCTTCATCTATTTAAGATGCAACATCCTCATGTTCAGTCAGAGCTGGGGAAGAACAACAGAAAATATCCTTCCTCCCACAATGGTGGTTGTACCCGATTACCTTTTATAGAAGTTGGTATTTTTAACATGGTAACAGCCTTCTTAAACAGAAACGCAGCACTGATATTAATTCAATTGGATAACACGTCTTAATATTTTATTTAACATCATGTAAGAAACTGCAAAATGAGATCGCAAAAGGCTACCCGAAGCCATAATACTAGTAGAGTATTTCATGTTAGATTTGGAAATGTCACAATTTTCCATTTTTCCACTTTTTCATTAAGTATATGGAAAACTACAAAGCGGTATGTAAATGTATATGTTAACGTAACATTATTCAGCAGTTTTCATTCAACTTCATGAAGCTAAATGACTTAATTCTATAGGGCGATGGACAACTTTTGGCCATCGCTGTACATTGGTTTAGCTGCTTAGTAATTTAAACTAAAAAACCATTCTCTCAGGCAGGCTGTGTCTGTGATTAATCCTTTGGTGACGTTGATGAAGCATGAATATATAACAGATTTTAATGACAGCGAGACACGGCTGATTCATGTTGAAACAGCCCTCTGGTAGGTAAGGCTGAGGGGACCCCTCCAGAATGTATCTAGTGCCTTTGCTGTCACAATATCCCACTGTTGTCATTGATACTGTATTGTTTTACTTCATGCTCAGCTGTTAAACTTGTGGCAGCTGTGGATTCCGCCCTAGGGTAACACAACAACTACAACTAACAAGACAAACAAAGAGAAGGGGCTGGGTGGCGCAGTGGGTGAATGCACTAGCTGACTCCGGAAGGTTGGGTTCAAAAAGTTCAGTCATGGAGACTGAACTGCTCCCTCACCTCTCAAAGAAAGATTGTCCCATCCAATCCAGGGCTGGCTTGCGGCATGGAGATTGAACTGCTCCCTCACCTCTCAAAGAAAGGTTGGCCCCTCCAATCCAGGGCTGGCTGCAAACAAAGAATTGTGGGGGGGCTTTGACTCATATCCAGAATCAAAATCCATGAAAAAATAATGAAACCAAGAAAATAGTCTAGAAAAAGGAGAGTCTTCCTTTTTTCTGCTAAATACTATAACTGAGATCTGTCAGTGCCTTAATCCATGACCACTATACAAAATACTTTGTCAAACTAGCTTATGAGAAACACTGCCTGTGTGCATTTAAAGTGGGAAGCACTAAGCTGGCTTGTACATTTGAATAATCCCCTGGATCCGATGCCTACTCTGGAGTCTGGATCTGGTTCCAGACACTGTTTTAGGACTGCTGTCTGTACCCTTTCTAATGTCCCCTAGAGACTGTAAAATAAAGACTATAATGGGGTCTAATATAATAATCTTAACAGCAGCAGACTGTTAAAACTGCCAGCCTGTAAATTAATTCTCCTGGGATGATTCACTGACACCAAATGCGATTAAAATATGGAGGAAAGACGTTTGATATTTCTGAGTTTTAAGGCAGCGTTTTTAAGCCACAGTGTCAAAGCACTGACACAGCTTTCTCCTTGGTTTGTAGAACGTAAACAACTTCCTATAACGTTTCAAACCCACCCCAAGAATCAAAACCTCTCAGTTTCCACTCAGCTATATTTAGAAATAATTTGAGGCCCCTTCTCCTCGTGGTATTTCAGAGTCAGCTCACAAGTTCTCCTCCTCTTCGATGCGAGAGAAGAAACACCATCTTCTTCTGCAATTCAGTTTTGAGCACCTAGCTGTTTTGGCTCAGAGCTATGTAGAAGCTTGCCTCTGTGCTAGTATGATTGCTGAGTCTGTCTGTCTCAAGGGAACCCGACACTCTCCCATCAACCCTGGTGTTGTTGTTACTCCGAATGTCAGGTGCTGTACCACAACTGGGAGGTCTGTGCAGCTTATCTAAGCAAAGTCAGATTCAACGGCAGGTGGTGCAGCGGGCTGGTTCCTCCTCTCTCTCTCATGCTTTTCATCTCCTGGGTCTCAAGCTAGCCTCAAGAGGAGTCCATATCACTAAATCACTTGCCAGCCACTGCTTGAGAGAGGACTGAATTGCAGGATATGTTCAGGGCAGGATTGAGCTGTGAGGGGAATCTCACGAGGCTGGTCCTGTAGCAAGAGTCACAAAATGACCAAATCATATATATATATATATATATATATATATATATATATATATATATATATATAGATTTATAACTAAACATATGATTGTTTAGCCACATTACTACAGTTCTGAAGACCATACTATAATAAGACAAGTAAAAGTTTATTATGTGTGATATTAATAGTTAGTCAGTCAGCTAGTTATGGTTATTCATGATAATGTTGTGTGTGTTGCCATGTAAAGTTAACATGCACAGAAAATCCTTGTTTGGCTTTTAAGGTGAAACTTTTTAAAATGTCCATTAAAAGTATACTATAAAATATGGTAACCACCAGAAGCAAAATGTAGCCTGTTTTTGCTCAACTACTCATAGAAAGAAAGGAACATTTCTGACTCTGCACTCCCTATTGTTCACTCAATACTCAGGGTTTCCTATGAAAAACAAGACAGAAAATGTCGAGGCACCAGCATGGTGCCAAACACCCTCTCTGTTATGTTGACTATTGGAAGACAAGAATAGGGCAGGGGGTAAGGTAATTGTTTTATGACATTGTGAAACTCTATTGTTTCCTAACTGCCTGCTTGTCCGTACAAAACATAAATCATTCACATATTTCTGCTACATTTTCAAAGGAGTGGAATTTCCTTTACCTTGTAAAAATAACCATGTTTTCAGGATATCCTCCTAAATTCACGGCAACCCCCGCCCCGCCCCCCATCCCCTTTCTCATTTACTGGTTAACCCTTCCAATGCTACTGTGGCACAGGGTAAAGAGTCTGAACAAGACTGACCTCTGTGGTGAAAGTAAAGTACTGCACCCAAAGGAAAGCCTGGCTCTTCTGTACCGCGGACGTGCTACACTATCATACTTTGTATATACTATTTGTAAACTAGGGATGTTAGTACTTAATAGTGTTAAAAGTGATTTTTATTAAACTTTTAACAGCTGTCAAAGATATGCATGTCAGATATAGAAGGTCAGCTGTAGGATGTGTACCAATTAACCAATACGTTAAACATTTAAACATGTTTATCCTAAAGTTTATATGTTAAGGAATTTTAAAATAATCAAATCTATTAATCTATTAAGCATATATATATATATATATATATATATATATATATATATATATATATATATATATATATATATATACAGTACTGTGCAAAAGTTTTAGGCAGGTGTGAAAAAATGCTGTAAATTAAGAATGCTTTCAAAAATAGACATGTTAATAGATTATATTTATCAATTAACTAAATGCAAAGTGAGTGAACAGAAGAAAAATCTAAATCAAATCCATATTTGGTGTGACCGCCCTTTGCCTTCAAAACAGCATCAAGCATCAATTCTTCTAGGTACACTTGCACACAGTTTTTGAAGGAACTCAGCAGGTAGGTTGGCCCAAACATCTTGGAGAACTAACCACAGTTCTTCTGTGGATTTAGGCAGCCTCAGTTGCTTCTCTCTCTTCATGTAATCCCAGACAGACTCGATGATGTTGAGATCAGGGCTCTGTGGGGGCCATACCATCACTTCCAGGACTCCTTGTTCTTCTATACGCTGAAGATAGTTCTTAATGACTTTCGCTGTATGTTTGGGGTCGTTGTCATGCTGCAGAATAAATTTGGGGCCAATCAGATGCCTCCCTGATGGTATTGCATGATGGATAAGTATCTGCCTGTACTTCTCAGCATTGAGATTAATTCTGACCAAATCCCCAACTCCATTTGCAGAAATGCAGCCCCAAACTTACAAGGAACCTCCACCATGCTTCACTGTTGCCTGCAGACACTCATTCGTGTACGCTCTCCAGCCCTTCGGCGAACAAACTGCCTTCTGCTACAGCCAAATATTTCAAATTTTGACTCATCAGTCCAGAGCACCTGCTGCCATTTTCTGCACCCCAGTTCCTGTGTTTTCGTGCATAGTTGAGTCGCTTGGCCTCGTTTCCCGCGTCGGAGGTATGGCTTTTGGCGCAAGTCTTCCATGAAGGCCACTTCTGACCAGACTTCTCAGGACAGTAGATGGGTGTACCAGGGTCCCACTGTTTTCTGCCAGTTCTGAGCTGATGGCACTGTTGAACATCTTCCGATTGCGAAGGAAGTAAGCATGATGTGTCTTTCATCTGCTGCAGTAAGTTTCCTTGGCCGACCACTGTGTTTACGGTCCTCAATGTTGCCCGTTTCTTTGTGCTTCTTCAAAGAGCTTGGACAGCACATCTGGAAACCCCTGTCTGCCTTGAAATTTCTGCCTGGGAGAGACCTTGCTGATGCAGTATAACTACCTTGTGTCTTGTTGCTGTGCTCAGTCTTGCCATGGTGTATGACTTTTGACAGTAAACTGTCTTCAGCAACCTCACCTTGTTAGCTGAGTTTGGCTGTTCCTCACCCAGTTTTATTCCTCCTACACAGCTGTTTCTGTTTCAGTTAATGATTGTGTTTCAACCTACATATTGAATTGATGATCATTAGCACCTGTTTGGTATAATTGTTTAATCATACACCTGACTATATGCCTACAAAATCCTGACTTTGTGCAAGTGTACCTAGAAGAATTGATGCTGTTTTGAAGGCAAAGGGTGGTCACACCAAATATGGATTTGATTTAGATTTTTCTTCTGTTCACTCACTTTGCATTTAGTTAATTGATAAATATAATCTATTAACATGTCTATTTTTGAAAGCATTCTTACTTTACAGCATTTTTTCACACCTGCCTAAAACTTTTGCACAGTACTGTATATATATATATATATATATATATATATATATATATATATATATATATATATATATATGTATACATCAGTATGTTTTGTTTTGTTAAGGAGTATAGTTTACAGAAGGCAACCGGTACAAAGGAACTCTATTTTATCATAACAAATTGACATTATTTCGAGCATAGCTAGTCCCTCCAGCTTCTCTTTGTTTGGTTTCTTACTCAGCCTCGGTTGCTATGGAAATCAGGTGGAGGTGAAGGTCATGCTGTTTCCCTCCGAAACTGACACCCAGGAGGAATTATCCAAAGAACTCGAAAGCAAAACAAGAACATTCATTTATCAGGCAACATGTCGTTGCTTGATCTCCACAGCCTGAAAGAAACTCGTTAATAAATCTGTGACAGCAGTCTAAATAAATGCAGGGCTGAAAAATGGTTTCTGTTGCAAACACATTGCAAAATATCCTCCCCCAGTTTCATTCTGCTGTGGTTGTAACAACCAAACTAATTGTAATTACACCACAAACCGATACACAATGTATTTTCGACAATCAAAAGCTGCTTTCAACAATCAAAAGCAGTAGCATTTAGTTTTGTTGACTCATTAAAACATTGTTCTGTTAATCCACACACACCCAATGTCTAATCAGTATTGCTATGATAAGTATTTGGAATGCAGTCCAAATAAGCACTGTGGGTTCTTAATTCCTGCGATTGAAACCTGCAGCACACCTCACTGTCACAGCTCTTAATAAAAGAGTTTTACTGAATTCCCAACAGCAAAGTACACCTGGTAAGCCACATATTGAAACCAAGAACAAAGGTTTTTTTTTGTCAGCTGCCATTGCAGTTCCTGCTCCAAATAGATATCATAAAAACGTCTCAGAGGAGTGTCACACCTTAAGACTTGAAAATGAAGTTCTATACCTCAAGTCACTGTCAAATATAGCACACGTTTGTGTGTACATGTTGTTTAATATTTCAAAAGAAAGACATTACATTTAAAGACAGACATTTGGACTGAAAGTCTTTCTCGGTGTCCTCAGTGTTGAAATGGGCCTTTTCTTATAAAGCTCCTAAATTATGAAAGGCTCTGCTGCCTTCTGTCAGAAGCTGAGACTCTTCCTGGTTTTAAATCAAGATTAAAAATGTATTTTTCACAAAACAACTATTTTATCTTACTTTTTCTCATTTTACAATTAAAACCACATTTTGTATCTCTTTTTAATTTCTGTTTTGATCAAGTTCTGTATTAAACTGTTTTTAATTGAGTTCCATTTTTGTGTGTGAAGCGCTTTGGTGATGAAAGACGCTACGGACGTGTAAATTGTTGTTGTTGAAATTTGTTTTGATTTGCATACTAAATCAAAACTCATTTCAACACTGAAGACACTGAAAAACAGGTTTGGTTGCCCCCTAATTTGTTTAACTTTGAGTTAAATCATTAACTGGTGGTTACAGTATGCATGTAAAGTCTCAAATGAAACACCTTCTGACACACATGGCTTTACTGTTCACTGTCCCTTCAGAATCCCTATGGAATGAGAGATAGCAATCACTGAAGGCTGGTCATGTATCTCTTCAGAACAATGTCAACACTTACATCAAGCCTGCTTACTTCATAGCCCTTCATTATGAGCTTCTAATATTTTGTCCAGCCTTACACTGATAGATTGAACTACAGCCTTTAAAATGCCTTCATCTGGGAGTTTAACACATTTCCTGCATGAAAATACAATTGCTTTGTTAGTTTCTCACTCACACATACTTACTTTTCCTGAAAAGGATGATTCACCAGGATGTTTCCTCCAGTCCTTTAGCTTTTCTGTTTGGCCTGCAACACACTAGTTTCTTGAAGAATAAACATTGGAAATGCTTACCACGTCGTCATAGCAACCCCATATAATACTTCTCATTTTACATGTGGTTAGACATTCCAGCCCTGTCACAGCATTTGTGGGTGTCACCACCAAGTCTCACTTGCTATGTTTTAAAAATAAAAATATATTTTGAAATTAAAGATGTTTAATATACATATTTAAGCCAGGCCAGATGTATGACCTGTTGGGATTTACAAGGACAGCGCCCCTAATGGCCCAAAGGGAAGAATGACCCCCACTGACAAATTGAGGATTCCGCCTTGGCAATTGCCCATAATGCCTTGCATGCTGCAGGGTTCTGGTGTAAATTAATCATCATGGCGACAATCGCACAGGATCAAACCAGAATCGGATTCAAAAGTCAGTTTGAATTGTACCTGCATGCTAGCAATCTTCTAATCTGCGTGTTCAATATTAAGTGATTAGCTCTCTGTGCCATCTTACTTCTTTACCCTCATTATAAACACAGTGTGAAAAATTACTATGCAAATCTATTATATTACACAAGGTAGAACATGGCTCTGGTAATAAGCAGTCACACACACTCTCTCAATTACGATTAAGCAGCTTTGGAAGACAGATGCCCTTGTCTAATGAATGAATGTGTTCAGAATACATGGGAATTTGTGTTGCAATGGCAAGCCAAGCAGAACAGATTAAGTTCTAAACAGTCTTTTTGAATGGAGCAGTAACACAATGAGCATGCATCTTGAGGCTCCTCGTTTCTAATCTGATCAATCAGGTTAGGCTGAACTGTAGGACCCTCGATCAGTCAGAGGGTTTCTTTTACCCTCTTTGTTTTGCTTCTCTGAGCTGCAGGGCTTGAAGATCACATTCATAACCTCCAGCTGCTGCATGTCTGTTTGGTGCGAGTGACAGATTGACACATCAGTGCAGCCCCGCTCTTCTGAAACCGAGATCAATTAGGACTGCTTCAGAGAGGGCGGTGGCTTGTGCTGCCTTTATTGGGCTTGGAAAAACCAACCAGGTCCAGAAGAAGAGGGTAAAGAAGGGTGAAACCACAGCGGTTAACAGTCACACTGGAAGCATCATTTTGCAGAAAAGTGAACTTGAACACGGTAACAACTCATGTCTGTGATCCCTGGGGTCTGCTTACTACGGTTGCTTGGCAACGCTTAGCCTGCCTGTCTGACGACGCCGCTGCAGTAACGTCACAGTGATGCGAGAGAGCGGATGTGCTGAAAACACACTGATGAAAAGCCTTCATCTTCAGTCTGAATTTCTGTGATTCATGTGGGTTTAAACAGAGATTGACACCTTGAAGCAACGGAGGAGACAGCAGAGCAGTAATGGATGTTGATTTAAACCAGGAAATCCAGTAGTAATTAACTCAAACAGCATTATCAAACTTATATCTGCTGTAACAAATCAAACCTCAATTATTACTTTCCGTTAGTACACCAGAATTAGGAGATTTACCTTCAGACAGACCATTTCAGGCAGCTGTGTGACACATTTCCATCTGCACCACGAAACCTGTTAAATCTGGTCCCATACAATGTACAGCCCAATTTGCAACCAGACCAAACAAACATTTCAAAGATCACGTATGCATAACGTTTTTGTTTTGTTATTTACTAAATGAATTTACCAGCCTCCCTCACAGTATATCATATATTCACAGCCTTTGAGTTTTTTTTCTGCAGTGCAAGTTTTAAAACCCACCTCGTCCTTTTGAATTGATGCTTGTTAGGTCACTTCCACCATCAGCGAGAGTCTGATTTCAAGTCAAGTCAATCAAATAACAGCTGGACACTTGGCTTAATTATTGCAAAGCATGATTCACTATTTTGTGCACCTGGCTTTTAGGCTAAACCTGTATGCATGCCGTGACTGATGGAGCAGGTTGCACAAGTGACCTATCTAATACATTACTTAACATGGGAAGCATTGCTTTCTCATGACCCAAAATAGCCATAATGTACATTGCCAATGTTTTACCTGTTTTGCCTGTGAATCATCACTGGAAGGGATACCTGCTGTAGTATTTTCTGTGACGTTGTTACACCCAAAGACACACACCTACATATTTCACATATCCAGCAAACCAGACAATCAATATAATTGTTTCTTAAAAAAAAAAAAACTCCCACAACATCAAGCAGCATTTCTGCTCCCTTTTGGAATGTGTAATTGTTTTACGATTTCGGATGTTCAGAGGAGCCGACTGCAGCTTGTGATTTGTAAGATGTTCCTTGTATGCCAGATACAGAAATTGAACATGACATGTTGAAAACTTCCATTTTACACTGCCCGAAATTCATTGTACACTTTTGCTGGGGAATATTAACACTTCTTAAGTCTCTCTCAGTTTGGACCAAAATACAATTTAAAAGAGCAGGGTCTTGTTCAAGTAAACAGTGTCCCATCTAAATACAGCATGCATTGAAATATTTAAAAAAAGACCAAACTTGACACTGAACTTACTATTAAAACAAGAAACACTAAAGAGACTAACACACACTGAAAGATGATTTTAACCAATGACGGTATCTAGACCCACACTGTTCATAGACCTTCAGAGCTGATATTTTTGAATGGGTTATATATGACTAGCTACCTACAGGAGTACCAGGTTGTACAACGCTAGTAATTAAACAGCAGTAGTACTTTATAGTGAGTGGAGGTATCACGTATTTGATTCTATGTGCTTCTATGAGTCTGGATGGGATTGAATGGACAGGGTCAGCGCAGGGGCAGTTTACAGTAAACTCATAGCAACCGGGCAGACAAGCCAGGGCAGTGACCTCTCGAGGGAGAGGGGAGGTCATGTCTGCAGGTTGAGGTATAACCCCAATGTAAAGAAATTGAAGTGAAATCACATTTCAAAGTGGTTTTGAAGCTTACCGCTGAGGGAGTCGTGTTATATTGTTATTTAATAGCACTTTACTGGGGTCAGACCATCAGAATGCTGTGAGTGCAGAAGCAGTGCTGGATTCTCGTTAGTCTTCTGCTGCAGTCAGTCAGGCCTGTTCTTTGCAGCTGTTTAATAATCAGGCTGCTTGCACCTTGGGGTCTGGTTGCAGCTGAGACCCTCGTGAGGCTCAATCAAGCAGGCTACCTTTCTAGGTCTCATTTTGTGCAAGAGGATTTTAAACAATAGCTCAGTCGATAATGGAAAGATGAAAAACATCTGGGTTCAGTAAAAGAAAGATCACACGAATATGAAATTTGAGCTGCAGTTATTACCTTTAGCTATTATGGGGAAAATTTGAAAAAAAAAAGTCTTTATGTATTAGAAATTGCCCAAACCATTGCTTCCAAAGGCAAATTCTACTGTGTTTTTACATTCACCTACTGACATTGACCATGTTCTCAACAACCATTGGAGTCTTCCATTTCCTCATTTGAAGAAATCATGTGACTCTGTGACCTTTCAACTCTGATAGAAGGTCATAGGTCAGGTGGAGTAACTAAGGCCTTAAAACTCTTCCTGCAGGAGCGGCTGTGCTATTTTCACAGCCCCCCTGATTATTGTGCAGTTGAACATTTCATTTCTGAATACATTATGGTCAGAAAGAAGTCTTTCCTAGTTAGAATTCCACATCCAGAGTTACTGTGTAACTGTTAGAGGCACAGAGAGCCTTGGGGAATCTAATAATTTTGACAATTTAATAATTCATAATAAAATCTGTTACTCTCCAGTTGTACTGCTTTCCTAGAAAAAGGAGAACATTTCAGGGGACCATTCTACTTGTGAGATGTCTTGCTCATTCAAATATTGAGCATATTTTTAAAGGGAGATGATGATCTATTCAGGGATAGCATGATATTTAGTATGTAAAGGTCTGAGTGGGCAATGCAATCCCCACCCCTAGGCTTGCAGTAAATCATTTGTTGTTGCCATAATTTGTGCCGGTACTGTATGTATTGAAGTACTTAAAAGAAAAGCACACACATGTGTTTTAGTACAAGAAAATACTCTTAAGAATATATTTGCTAAATGTTTAAGATGATAAAACAACGCAAAACCCAAACGCTTCCTGATCCATGGTGCACCACAAACATCAGAAGCTCAGTGGGCCGGTCGGTGCCTTGGCTGGAGCTACAATAACTTTTTTTTTTTTCCCTGTTCTGCATTGTTGGGTGACATGGTGAACATAATAACAAACCAAGTGAGTTTCCATGAGTGCACATGAGATATTGGGCTGCTTGTAATTAAACCACTCATCGAGGCTGAGACAAAAACAACAACCTGCCATGCATAGCACACACTTGTCAGCAAAACAACTGATTCACTTATGCAAATAGCATCCTTGACATTCTGGAACATTTTACTGAAACAGAGTTCATTGACACTGGTAGCTTTCTAATGACATCACAGTTTTTGAGCACAAGTCACTTTAAAACAATTCTTACGCCACAGAACTCAACAAACAGAAAACTTTTGAATAAAGAGAAAAGTTTCACAAAGTCGCAATGTCATTTCACTCTGTGAATGAAGTCAGGAGAAAATAGTTGAAATTGCCTTTTGTAGACGACAATGTAAGAGGTACTATACAGAACCCTAAGGGTACATTTCCTGTTTAAATACCTAATGAAAACAAAATGCAGCCCTCTATAGTGCTGGCTCAAATTCAACCTTAGACAATGCCTGCCAATCACCTGGCATTCAAGCAAGCTTAGTTAACGAATACCACAGACAGTCTCACCCACCAGAGCCAAGAGCACAGCAATCCTTCACCTCGCAAGAACACTGTCAGCAATTACCATCAGGTGTAACTGGAAGAGACCCATACCAACAACCTTGTCAAAGCATTCAGCCAATTACAGCTGGTAAGCAGGCAATGGATCTTGCTAGGTCGTGTGTTAGTTAACAAGCTGCGGCTGGCAGTCCCAGTTAGAGCGAATCCTCTCCACGACACAGGGAGACACAGCTGCTTGTTTTTACTCAAAGTGTTGCTCCAGTTCTGACCCACTGCGGGGTACACTGTGGCATCTCTGTACATCACAGTCTCAACTGCACTGGAGGCCAGGATGAAACCCCCTAACCTTGTCTACAAAGCCAGAACCAACCGGCTTGTAACTAGGTCCCACATGCAGCGTACATGCAGTGTGCAAATGAAGGTGAAATAGTTTTCTTGTAAAGGTCTTGTTTGGACTGAGTCAAGTAGACAAGAGTTTTTGCTCATGCCTTCTTTAGTGCTCTGACTTCTTGACTTGCAGCATCATATCTATTACAATATGGCACTGGCAACCTCTTAAAATATACAATTAGCTGTGCTATTCATATACAAAAGGGCCACTTTCATTAACGTTTAAGGCATTCTTTTTACCAGGACACACATGCAATATTGATGTTCTACAAACAATCCTCCATGCATGCAGCACAGAATTATGTTGGAGCTATTACATATTAAAAAAGACACTACTTATTTTTAATGTGAGGTTTGCTCCATATTTGTGCTATGAAAGAAAAACTGTGGTTACAATAAAGAAACAGCTAGGGAGGTTTCCTGTGTAGGGCTCTGTTCCATAACTTTACCCGTGTGCTTTCCTTCTCAAACACTGTGCCCTGGTTCCAATGCGCACCCTGGAGTATACACCTCTGATAAGTAAGGTCCAATGTTCTGCGTTATTTAAACCTCATCCATACTGATGAAGAAACAAGCTCTGCACTCTACTTTTTATCCCCAGGGAATGCTCTTATGCAAATGTGATTTCAGTAAAGCCCAGTAAAGCCAGATCTAGCTGTCTAACTTAATGCCTGGAAGAATGATGTCAGAGCATTAATAATTCAAAATGATTATTTTTTTGCAGCTACGATATTGTCTTTTATCCAGCTCCTCTTTGCGTGTGGGTTTCGTGGACTCAGCAGCAGTGGGTTTGCAGTCAAACCTGGATCTCAAGTGAAATACACTGTAGGGTCTCAGCACAGAGAGAAAAGCTCAAGGTTATGCTTGTATTAAAACTGGGAATGACTCGGTCTGCTATGCAAGTCTGACAACCATCCCTATGCTGCAGCTTTAGTGCTAGATTCACAGACCCTGTTAGCACTAATCTGGGACCACCTTACCTAAGGTAACATTAGATAGTGCAAGGTGTCTGTGGAACCAGCAGTACAGTTCTGAAGCTCTTTACTGAAGCTCTTTACAGGAACCAGCAGTACAGTTCTGAAGCTCTTTACTGAAGCTCTTTACAGGAACCAGCATTACAGTTCTGAAGCTCTTTACTTTGAACAGCCTCAGAAGGTACAACAGCAGCACTTCCCCTCTGATCCATACTGGGCCATAACCTTTGACCCTTTCCTGGGCTGCTGTACAGCATTGTAGCTTCCCAGATCTTTAACAAAATGTATTAGAAATGAAAAGCTATAGCAAGCACAAGGAGAGCAGTAAAAAGATCGGATTTAATTAAGGGTAGGATTAGCATAATGTTTTTAAAGTGCTATGTACCTTTTAAAAGAGCCCCCACCTTTTACTAAAAAAAAAAAAAAAAAATCATGACTGTCCCAAAATATTGAAAGCCTCCACACAATAGAAGCTGTCATTCTAGATGCAAACAGAGCAGGAAAATAGCTGCTGGTTAAAGATTACTGCATTTAAATCAGATCTTTATACAACTAGAGATGTCAGATCAAAGCTGTTTGTTGTTATCTGTGGACTACCAAACTGGGCAACAATAACAGCTTCTACAAGTTAGTAAGATATTTTACTAAAAGCAGAACAAATTCAGTTGCACACTAGAATATTATTCTTTGGCATCTGATTAATACAATCTTTCACCGCTCAGCCTCATTCTGGGCAGGTTTCTTTTGACTCAAAAGGCATGACTTGTTTACAATCCAGTTTGTTTGCATTCCAAAAATGATTTATTAGATCTTTCTCATCTCTGAAACCTGCTTGAGCATCGTTGCAAACCCAACAGCAGCAGGTTAGGCATGCTACTGTAACTGCATGCTCTGCTATTTCATAGAAAGCAAAACAGAAATGAACAGGAGGATTGCCTTCTTCCCCCACATGTTGTTTTGTTATGATGACAACAGATATTTTACTGGAAATACATACGCGCTGTTAGACCATTGGAGTAAAACTGAGCTGGAGGACAGGAAGTTCATATTCCAAATTGAGAACCTATAAATATAAAAGAAATAGGGGGGACTAGTGATAATATTATTGCTAGTTCTACCAAGTGGGAGGATAAACTTGATTAACAGCCATTTGAGTTTATTATAATATTTCCCAAGTGGATGCACACAGACTGCTCAGAAAAGAAAATAAGTACATGGCCTCCTCCCTTGAGGGGTGATAGGTGGAACATTTTAAGGCATTTTTTAATTTTCTTTCAATAAAGAAAACAGACATGGGAGTTTGGGGATATGCATGCCTACCTTTTATTTTCAAAAGCAGAGCTATTCCCATCCATTCTTTCTAATGCAGAGGATAGTATAATGCTGCATAAACAACACGCATGATTTCAGGATATCCTGGACTTGGCCACTTGGGAATTTGCTCTGCCAGTATCGGAATGCCTAGTCTGGGATACACTGCGACGCTAGTAGCTAATTATGGAGATAGAACCCCCCCCCCCCCACAGTTCTGTAATAATGGACATTTAGAACTTATATACATATGGAGTTAGTCTAAGCCCATCTGAGTTTGGGTGAGACAAGATTTTCAGTTGAAGGTTGTTGCTCATCAATTGTGTCGTTTAATGCGGAACAGCTCAATCAGGGCTAATGAAATATTTATTGTGTTCAGACCCTTGACTGTTAAACACTTGCTTCATTTTTTCCCATCACGAGAAGGGAGGGGTGGGGGTGCCTGTTTTGGTCTGGCTGCACGTGATGAATGAGTGTATGCAATGTAATGCCCTATTTGCCTGTGTGCGGTGAGTTCAGTGCTCTAAACACCCAGTGGAAAGTTCACAGGGGTTGGTTTCAATGGCTGTGACTGTGGGGATATCAGAGGTACACAATGTAGACCCTTTCTCCTTGGAGGGTGAGCAGTTCAGTCTCAATTCGCACCCAATCATTTGCCCTCTCTTCTTAAAAGAATGTCTGCGAAGGTTCGGAATTGTTTGCCTTGTCATCTGGACAACGCTAATGTTGATACCAACCAGCTCATTGTCATCAGTGATCCAGTTCATCTTTTAACGACCCCTGACCCCGCTCGCCCTTGTCTCTGTTTCAGTCTTCATCTGCAGCTTCATGGTGGCCGCCCCCATCTTTGGTTACCTTGGCGACCGGTTCAACAGGAAGGTCATACTGGGCTGCGGGATCTTCTTCTGGTCGGCCGTCACTCTCTCCAGCTCATTCATCACGAAAGAGGTGAGAGAAGATCGAGAGCATTGATTTCCTGGCCCTGGGAATATGTTGGGAATTTTTTGTTTTATTGTTAGTTGGGAATAATTGGTGGTCAAATCAAGCAGCTAATATCTATTATTAGTAGTAGTATTAGTATTATTATTAATTAGTTATTTAGCAGACGCTTTTATCCAAGGCGACTTACAGAGACTAGGGGTGAACTATGCATCAACAACTGCTGTAGAGTCACTTACAACAGGACGCCTGTTTTACGGCTCATCAACAGTCTTAGAATGGTGTTGCTCATTGTTTTTTGGTGTCTCCTTCTGTCAAGTTTCATCGTTCTACAGTGATTCCCAGAACAGATGCACAAAGTACCCGGCATATAATGGGTTCCAAGATTGCTTCTGAAATAAAGAGGGACTAATCACGTTGATATTGACAAACACACAGTATGTTGTGTCAAGGGCTTTATTGACTCCAGAGAATTGCTCCATTGATTAATTTGGGGGGCTCATTTGGATTGAAGCACAGTGCTGTAAGTTTGCTGTATTCTCACTCAGGGATGGTTAACAAAGCTCTAAAGGTGAGGTCATTGGTGCTTGACTTGTAAAAGTTCACTGTACCATGGAATGGTTTACGAAGCACATGCAGGGGACAGTAGAACACTGTTCTCACAGCAGCACAAGTTTGCTGCATTTCAAAGAAAGAAATTAAGGGACCCACACTATTACCATCAGGGTGGCCGATCAGTCATGTCTATGTTAGTCTGTCCAATAAATCCTGGGCTCGTAATTCATTAGAAAATCATTCAAAGCTAATGGCATGGGGGATGAAAAGCAGCTCCCAGGAGTACAAGGATGCGTGTCCTGATTCAGCAGTTACAGGAATTGGAATAGCTAGAACCGGGTTGACAGTCTTGGGGTTTGTTTAATCAGAGTAGTAAGATACTGACTAACTCCGTCATCCCTACAGAAACAGATGCCCACCCCCCTTTCTAAATCACGGGGGGGGGGGGTTCAAGGGGAGCTCAAGAAACAAGCACTTCATAAGCAGACTGCAAGCAAATGGCCTAATCAAGTGGATCAATGATGTCTGCTTGCTTACTGGGAGACGGTCACAATTACGTCATTGTAACATTTCATAGGGAGTGACTGCCGGTTATTTACTCCAAATAGTCATGTTTCAATAGTCGTCACTATTGCCATTTTTACCATGTGTATCAAACTTCAGAAACGTTCTTTATGTAACTTGTGAGTTGAAGCAGGTAGAGCCCTATATATGTGCTTTCATCACAGCAAGGAGAGCTGCTATGGCTTGGGGGGGGGGTGTCATAAATTAGGTTATAATGGGAGTACAACGGTGCATAAAACTGTTAAAGAATGCGTTCATTACCATTGTGTAGGTTTGACACGAAAGACCCTGAGCTTCACTATACCACCAGAAGGCTACAGTCCGACGATATTAATGTACAATGAATTATTACTATGGGTTTATTATTTGTTTATTTAGCAGACGCCTTTATCCAAGGTGACTTACAGAGACTTGGGTGTGTGAGCTATGCATCAGCTGCAGAGTCACTTACAACTACATCTCACCTGCAAGATGGAGCACAAGGAGGTTAAGTGACTTGCTCAGGGTCACATAATGAGTCAGTGGCTGCGGTGGGATTTGAACCGGGGACCTCCTGGTTACAAGCCCTTTTCTTTAACCACTGAACCACACAGCCTCCTATATACCAGTGTTGTACCCTAGCCCTAGCAGACCACAGCATTCCCAACAATACAATACAATGCAATACAATACAATACAATACAATACAATACAATACAATGTGCTTTTATATAGCACTCTTCATGCAGAACATCCTATGAGTGCTTTACAGTAAAAATTCTTAAAATAATAAAAAAGCCATTGGCTAATCAATCCAACTCAAAAATAAGCCAATGAAAACAAATATGTTTTCAAAACTGATTTAAAAGATTCAGCTGTGCCAGCACTTCTGATAGAAATTGGGACAGAGTTCCACAGGCAACTAAAATCCAGCCGAGAAAGAACAAGAGCATGAACCAACATCTCATCATCTTTATCAGATACAATGACAATTAACACCATGGATCTGAAACGTTACCATCTTATTTCAATAGGTTCCCAGTGTGTATTAGTTCATACCATTGCTATATTAAAATATGAACCCCTGTTGTATCATTCGTCCAAAGGCTCATATGGTTGTAGCTGCCCTTGGGCTACCACTCCACTTAGGATAAGAACCATTGCATTGACATTCAAGATCGTTTGATAAGGGCACTTCAAGGAGCTTTGCAAGTCTAATATTGTGCTGCTGTGTTTTGTAAATCACAGAGCACTACTGTAAGGGAAAGTTAAACTATTAAAGCTATTAACACTTGCTAAATTGACATTTATAGGCACACTGCAGTGTTTTGTTTTTTGCTTTGATCTGCATGTTGTGTGTTTAATCAAAACCACTTTGTGACAAGTAGTGGAGGAACCACATTGACTCAGTGACAGAAGCCTCCTGTTCAACAAGCCTACGGCTGAGGAACATGAAATCACTTTGTGTCTTGGAACTTGGTTTCAGGAGACGAGGTTTCAGGACACTGCATGGCACACCACGGGAGACTTGGGGTTTGATACAGCAAAGCTGCCTCAGACTAGGCCTCCCGGTCTCTTGGAACCAGGTTTCAAGCCACAAATAAAAGTGGCTTTGTGTTCCCTCAGTGTTAGCATTCAGAACGAAATATAGGAGATTATCCCGGGCCGGTCTTCTCATCTGTTGCCTGCTCTGAAATATCAAACAGCAGGGCATAACAGTGACCCTACCCAGTCAATTCGAAGACATGTTTGGATATTTAGTATACAGCTATCATTCCTGGTTGCTAGTTACTTAGCATCATGAGAGAATCACATTACCATGGTAACATACCATGTGACATATAGGAGACACAGTGATTGGATGCAATTACTGAGTCACGTGTATACTCCCATATTTCCAACTTTAAGTGAGCCAGACCTGCAGCACAGGAAGTTATACAGTTCCTGGAAGCAGCAGTTAAACAGTTAAATCTATAGTGTTGCATTTGAAAATGTCATATTCCTAATTAAAACTAAATAAACAGTAAAGAACAAAAATATAATCATCAGCACACAACCATAACCAGAGAGATAAAGTTGCTATTGCCACAGAGAGATAAGAAAATGGTTATCTCTCCACCAACACAGTCTTAAAACCACCCTGAGTCATTCACAATATCCTCATCTTGTGTCGATTTGCTTTGTATTGGAGCTCAGCTGCCTCCCCACAACTCGCTCAGATCAGAGACGGGCCTGTCTGCTCAGGTGGTTCAGAACAACAGTGCAGACTGCTTCCCTAAATCCCAGGTCTTCGCTAATCCCAGGGGCGTGAGGCTGTCTGGGGAAGGTCTTTAAGACAGCCTGCAGCTGAGTTCAGTCTAGTGAGAGACAGATCCAGACAGCACTTTCCTGGGGTCCCGACCGTGCCTTGAATCACAGCCTGCACTGCTACCTGGTTTGATGAGCCCTCTCCACCCACACATCATTACAGCTGCCTTGTCACACAATCATCTTCCAATCCCCTCTGAGTTAGGGTTCAGTGGTGATCGTTTACTGCTCTTAACCCTTCTTGACACTCACTGTAGTTCATCAATAAAGGCCTTGTTGGCTTTCCGCTTGGTTTACATCATACAGTTTACAATCAATCTCTCCTTGAAGCCTTCTTCTCACTTCAGGGGCGACTTGCAAAACAGAAATGGTTTTGTTAAAGATTTTATAGGGAAGCACTGATTGAGAGCTGGTATTTTCAACACTTGCTAGTTAGTAAAGACTAGTGGTATGGGAGACTACACCTTTAATAAGCTTCAGTAGGGATACTGGGATAGCTTTTACCTTTTCTATTTGTTACTGTGTATCCCTTTATAAAAGTTTACTGCTGTATATAATTGTAAAGGCATAGTAGGGAATCTCAGTGCATGGTACAGATGAAGTACAACATGTGTACAGTAGTAAGAAAACATGGGCCTGCATCTTTTAAGCTTATAATTCTGAGAGTTAAATGCAAAACAAAACTGAAACCAATAATCACGCGTACACAGCAAAGAGGAAAGGGACTTTACTATTACACATTTCAAAACCACATCACAGTAAGAACCTTCACACAACATGACCCCATTTCCAGTCAGCACAGATTCCCATCACATAATCCCTTCTGAATTATGTAATAAAGAAGTAATAGATTCTTATAACTGAACTATACTGGGAATTGTCAGGTATTAAGAATACTAAAATGGAATGCGGTTGTCTCCCCAGGCACCACCCAGCCGCTATTTGAACAATTTATGTCAAATATTGATCTGTTTTCTATTCATATCTGCTTCCTCTACACAGCTTAGCCGCACAGCTTTATGTAAGGTACTGGTACTATAAGATGTACCATTTGAACAGCTGTCCATTATAGCACAACTCAAATCCAGTAATGGAAAATGTGTTTTAATTAGTTATAAACCTAGTTCTCTGACCCAGATATCTTGAAATGTCAGTTCCATAACAAAATAAGAACATAACCAAAGTTTGGGGACACAAAGAGACTGTTCGGCCTATCAAGGCTCGTCCCTTTCTAACACACCATTAGCTCCTATGAAGCGATCTTTAGTAGGACAGAATGTAATCCAAGTGTTTTTGATGGTACTACTTCACCTGGCTGGATATTACATACAGTTATAAACTTACTTTCACATTTATGTCCTATACCGGTAGTCACTTGGGCTAACTGTATCTAGACCAGTTCCACTGAGAGAACGGTGAACTAGTACATTGAGAGAAATGATTATGAACCATGGTTAGTTAGGTTAGTTTAATTTATTTTTAAGTGTAGCATACAAGGTCATAAACATCAAATTCTAATGAAACGAAGCTTGCCGAATTGCTCATGTTTAAATTGTGTATGGCTATCTCCAAGTTCGCTGTACAAAGAAGTCGTTGCTATTATGCACAGTTAACGATAAAACCATTTTACTACCCATCACTATACAGGTAGCAAAACAGAAAGTGTTAGTCGTGGCATGAATGCTACTAAAAGGGAAATAAAAATAGTGAAGTAGTCGTGGTAGCAAAAAAATGCATTATATTGCACAATTGGTTCTTATAAAAGGAGCATGCAAACTTCAAAAACATTGTCTTAACTCTGTAACATTTTTACCAGTGGTTTGAAATTGGAGAACTCAGAGATGCGTTTTAGTTTTCAACCCACGTGTTTTCTTAGCACATGTTTGCAGTTTGCATTTTGTATACGGTGCAGTAATATTTAATTAGACAGTTTCTTTCAAAGACCTACACTAATGAAGCCCAGCTTTCTCTAGTGTGTCACCTGACTGCTATCTGAACACCTGCTAAACACAGCACCGCAGGCACCAGAAAACAGCATTAGCAAATAGGAAGCCGTAGGCACAAGTGCATGTTAGTGTAAATCTGTAAGGAACTGCTGGGGTCACAGTATAGGAGGTAGTGACTGAGACCAGTGTGGCAGTGAGGCTCCATTTACTCAGCAGAGAGAAGCTTCTTTCTATTACTCAGCTTTCAGAGATACTGCATCACAAAGTGTAGACTCGCAACTCTGGTGTCATGTGTCACGGAGTGAACCCTCTGAGCGGAGGTTACAGTATCCCGTCAGAAATTAACTTCTAAATCATTATTAATCAGAAACTTCTGAAGAGATTTGGGTAACACTTTACATTAAGTGTCTCTAATCACTGTGTATTTACATAGTAGTTACCTAGCAAATACATGTGTGCTTACACATCACCATGTTATTATACATAGTTACAATGTACTTAACACGTAAATCTTTTTGCACGATGTATGTAAGTACACAATTGTATCAGAAAAGAGTTAAGGTTAGGGTTAAGGTTAAGGTTAGGGTTAAGGTTAAGGTTAGGGTTAAGGTTAGGGTTAGGGTTAAGGTTAGAGTTAGGGTTAGGGTTAGGGTTAGGGTTAGGTTTAGGGTTAGAGTTAGAGTTAAGGTTAAGGTTAGGGTTAGGTTTAGGGTTAGAGTTAGAGTTAGGGTTAAGGTTAGGGTTAGGGTTAAGGTTAGGGTTAGGGTTAAGGTTAGGGTTAGGGTTAGAGTTAGGGTTAGGGTTAGGGTTAGGGTTAAGGTTAAGGTTAGGGTTAGGGTTAGGATTAGAGTTAGAGTTAGGGTTAGGGTTAGGGTTAGAGTTAGAGTTAGGGTTAGGGTTAGGGTTAGAGTTAGGGTTAAGGTTAAGGTTAGGGTTAGAGTTAGGGTTAGGGTTAGGGTTAGGGTTAGGGTTAGAGTTAGGGTTAGGGTTAGGGTTATGGTTAGAGTTAGAGTTAGAGTTAGAGTTAGGGTTAGGGTTAGGGTTAAGGTTAGGGTTAGAGTTAGAGTTAAGGTTAAGGTTAGGGTTAGGGTTAGGGTTAGGGTTAGGGTTAGGGTTAAGGTTAGGGTTAGGGTTAGGGTTAGGGTTAGAGTTAGAGTTAGAGTTAGAGTTAGAGTTAGAGTTAGGGTTAGGGTTAGGGTTAGGGTTAGGGTTAGGGGTTAGGGTTAGGGTTAGGGTTAGGGTTAGGGTTAGGGGTTAGGGTTAGGGTTAGGGTTAGGGTTAGGGTTAAGGTTCGATTTCTCAAAAAACAGTGCCTGAAAAACAAATCTTTAAAAATGGCAGCGGGTACTTCCAAATATATTATCAAAGATATCTTTAGTACTTCCAAAGACCTTAGCAAAAGAGCAATTGGAAAGTATACACAATATTCACAATATCTCAGAATTAAGAAAATTAGGCAACTGGCAACATCTGTTTTTTCATGGCAATACTTCAAGTTTATCTTATCATCTTAGTCGCAAGTCAGCAGATTTTTCTTTTTATTCAACGTATTTCTTTCAAACGGTATCAGAAAATGAACAGATGTATCATACTTTCTCTTCGGCTAACCTAAATAAAATAGCTCAAGAAATTGCATTTCTCTTCGCTCAACTAAATAAAATCACATCAAATAAATTAAATACCTTTGTAAGTCTGAAACTTGAAAGCTTTACGGTACCAAAACCGGATGTGTTCAATCCAGTGTTGTAGGTTGTTGTGCAGCTGGTAATTCACAGTAATATATACACTCTTGATGTCTTTAATCTTTTAGACATGGCATTTGGCTGAAGGAAACGCAAACAGGCAGTACAGCTCAAAAGAAAATGTGCCTTTCAATACAATTTCATATCACTAGCAAACAGGTGTGATTAATCAATTAATCGATCATAGATTGGATTATTCATCGATCAATAGAAAACGTCCAGATTAAACCCCCTAAAATAAAAGCTATATATACAGTTTTATACAGTGTTACCAAAAGTCCCACTTATCAAATATTGTTTAATATCTTAAATACCACATCCAATTGCAAATAACATTTGAGCAGTATAGAATTTGCAGTTGTGGAATTGTAGTACGGTCTGCTATTGTTACTCTATACAATTGTAACATAGCACAGCATAGGCGTGTATGCAATATAAGGGCCAGTATACTGTACCAAGTTGAATACCAGTACAATGCACATTGTTTTGACATAAAGGTAGGAAGGGTAGCTGCTGTGAGAGAATCCATTCCCAGGAGGTTAGTGTGAGCAGAATGGGGGGTGTGGGGGATTATGAATAGCCCCTAGACATGTCACTTAGGAATGTCCCTCAGTGAATATACAGCTCATGTTCTGGGGCTGGCAGCGAGGAGCTGGGTGGACTTCCTATCCCTCTTTCAGCGCTCCACAGTTGTAAAGGTCAGGGCCCACCTTTTTAATTAAGGAAGAGTTCATATCCTCCCCAAAGCCTGGCCTTTTCCTTTCCTGTTCACCTGGATATTTGGCAGATATTTAGGGGAGAGATACCACTTTTACTGTGCTAGCACCTCACTTCTGGTCAAAGTGCCGTGTGTGGCCAGGGCTTCCTTTTCAACTGAATATAGAAGCACTGGAAAGAAGTAAAGTGTTGCTCTACCCGTATCTTAATGAATATATTCATATTCATTTAACACATACAGTACTGTGCAAAAGTTTTAGGCAGGTGTGAAAAATGCTGTAAAGTAAGAATGCTTTCAAAATAGACATGTTAATAGATTATATTTATCAATTAACTAAATGCAAAGTGAGTGAACAGAAGAAAAATCTAAATCAAATCCATATTTGGTGTGACCACCCTTTGCCTTCAAAACAGCATCAAGCATCAATTCTTCTAGGTACACTTGCACACAGTTTTGAAGGAACTCGGCAGGTAGGTTGGCCCAAACATCTTGGAGAACTAACCACAGTTCTTCTGTGGATTTATGCAGCCTCAGTTGCTTCTCTCTCTTCATGTAATCCCAGACAGACTCGATGATGTTGAGATCAGGGCTCTGTGGGGCCATACCATCACTTCCAGGACTCCTTGTTCTTCTTTACGCTGAAGATAGTTCTTAATGACTTTCGCTGTATGTTTGGGGTCGTTGTCATGCTGCAGAATAAATTTGGGGCCAATCAGATGCCTCCCTGATGGTATTGCATGATGGATAAGTATCTGCCTGTACTTCTCAGCATTGAGGAGACCATTAATTCTGACCAAATCCCCAACTCCATTTGCAGAAATGAAGCCCCAAACTTGCAAGGAACCTCCACCATGCTTCACTGTTGCCTGCAGACACTCATTCGTACGCTCTCCAGCCCTTCGGCGAACAAACTGCCTTCTGCTACAGCCAAATATTTCAAATTTTGACTCATCAGTCCAGAGCACCTGCTGCCATTTTTCTGCACCCCAGTTCCTGTGTTTTCGTGCATAGTTGAGTCGCTTGGCCTTGTTTCCACGTCGGAGGTATGGCTTTTGGCCGCAAGTCTTCCATGAAGGCCACTTCTGACCAGACTTCTCCGGACAGTAGATGGGTGTACCAGGGTCCCACTGTTTTCTGCCAGTTCTGAGCTGATGGCACTGCTGGACATCTTCCGATTGCGAAGGGAAGTAAGCATGATGTGTCTTTCATCTGCTGCAGTAAGTTTCCTTGGCCGACCACTGTGTTTACGGTCCTCAATGTTGCCCGTTTCTTTGTGCTTATTCAAAGAGCTTGGACAGCACATCTGGAAACCCCTGTCTGCCTTGAAATTTCTGCCTGGGAGAGACCTTGCTGATGCAGTATAACTACCTTGTGTCTTGTTGCTGTGCTCAGTCTTGCCATGGTGTATGACTTTTGACAGTAAACTGTCTTCAGCAACCTCACCTTGTTAGCTGAGTTTGGCTGTTCCTCACCCAGTTTTATTCCTCCTACACAGCTCTTTCTGTTTCAGTTAATGATTGTGTTTCAACCTACATATTGAATTGATGATCATTAGCACCTGTTTGGTATAATTGTTTAATCATACACCTGACTATATGCCTACAAAATCCCTGACTTTGTGCAAGTGTACCTAGAAGAATTGATGCTGTTTTGAAGGCAAAGGCTTGTCACACCAAATATGGATTTGATTTAGATTTTTCTTCTGTTCACTCACTTTGCATTTAGTTAATTGATAAATATAATTTATTAACATGTCTATTTTTGAAAGCATTCTTACTATTACAGCATTTTTTCACACCTGCCTAAAACTTTTGCACAGTACTGTATGTGAATACATGGGAAATGCTGATGCAGTAATTGCCATTTTATGACCCTATAGTGGTGTAGCATTGGGTTTTGAGTGTTGAAATTAATAAAAAGCAGCTTTGTGTACGATTACCCCCCCTCCCCTCTTCATAACCCAGCTTGCTGACCTGAACCACCTGCTTCACAAGCCAATTATAGAACACAATCTGCATTTGTAGGAAACCGTATGAACTCGCTGAAACAATTCCACGCGGCATTCAAATGTGCTAAAAGATTGAAGCAAATTGATTGAGGCTGGGGGCGTTTTTAAATGAGTTTGGGAGATCACTTGGAGCTAACGCTGCTCTGAAAAGAACATCCTGTCTATCTCTTACTCTAGAAACACAGAATACATTAGATTAATTAGTGTCTCTTATTATTGTGTATTTGCATAGTAAATACATGTGTACTTACACAATTACAATGATATTATGCATAGTTACAATGCACTTAAAATGTGCATTTTTTTGCACGATATATGTTAGTACATAATTGTATCAGAAAGGGTGAGGGTTTAGGGTTAGGTTTAGAGTTAGGGTTAGGGTTGTATCATGCAAACACAAATTATAGATTAAGTCCGTTGTAACTACGCATAATAACATTGTAATTATGTGCAAGTACACATGCATTTACTAAGTAACTACTATGTAAATACACAGTAGTTAGAGACACATCATGTAAAATGTTACCTAGAGTGCTGTGATTACGAGATCTGACAGCATGCTTGTTTGAGTAACACAGTAAAATGATTCGATAGAGAAGGCTGTGTGATTTTAAACTGTTGCACACTGTAACCATGCTAACCTCCTTCCTCTCCCTGCCCCTGTGTGTTTTCCCTGCAGTACTACTGGCTGTTCGTGCTCTCCAGGGGGCTGGTGGGTATTGGGGAATCCAGCTACTCATCCATTTCACCCACCATCATCGGAGACCTCTTCACCAACAACACCAGAACCATGATGCTCTCTGTCTTCTACTTCGCTATCCCTCTGGGCAGGTACTGATGCGGGCTGCTGTAGCTGTACTGGCCCTGAATTTACAGTGTTGGCACGCCAGCATTGCCCTGTGTACAGAGGCTTGGGACCAGCCTACAGGCGATGGCAGCCTATGAAGGAGTAGCAGTAATGTAGCAACTAGGCTTGCCAGATTTTCAATTCATTGATGCTGAAGCTGTTACAATAACTGTATATAATAATAACACAATCATCGGGTGTATTTATTGTATGATTGTAAGTATTCAGTGGCTGCCTCTTATCAAGTGTATTTCTTGCACACACTATCAACTTGATTAGAGGTAGCCACCGAACACTAACAAACATACAATAAACAAATCATTCTTTGCTTTTTGTCATCTGACCAAAACATGTTAAATGTACAAAAAGCCAGGTTAGAAAAAATAGATCAGCTATTACCATTTGAACGTGTGATTTTTTATATATATGGGATAAAAAATGAAGGCTGGGGCAATGCCAGCTTTCCTGGGTCTTCTGGTAACCCCTCGTTGCAACTGAAGTTTCATCTGTGGGTTTTAAATGTACAGGTTTTTCAAATATGAATCCTCTTGCTCAGTGTTCGAAAATGTTCGATTCAGAGTCCATTTTTGTTATTGATCATATGGTAGCTCTCCTATTGCGGCACTGTATATTTGATTTAATTCAGGCGGTGTTATTAGCATGATCTGTTGATCGTGGTCAATTCAGCGTTTAAAGTTTAGTACCATCACGGGCAATTTGTAAACAGCCCCACATAACAAGTAGAAATAAAACGTTGTATAATCAGTGTGTGTAGTGAGCCACTAATTACTGCAGTGTCTTCAGTTTGTCAGTGTTTGTGCTCTGGATTCTCTGCAGGGCAGTGCTGGTAATGGATTGGGCAGAGCCAGGTTCTTTTATTCTCGACTGTGCTGTGTGTGAGGTTTGGACAGGTGCCCTGTATAAATGAGATTTTAAATAAAAGAAAATACAGTACAGTCTAGCGGTTCCATTGGGGGACTGGTAAATGAATCTGTTGATCATTTCTTCAGCCTGCTTTGAGACTGTATGGTTGTAATGCACAGATGTAGTAAATACATACATGCCTCAAGATATTATATACTTGATGACTTTGTTTGATACTGTTCATATATACCAGTAGTCCAATGTACTCCGAATATTGTGTAAACAAAACAAATGTGGACATTTTTTATATGAAATCAGTTAATTCAGGAATTATTTTTCCTGGCAGATTTTTACCTTCATTTTCAACAGACTGTGCTTCAACACAGATTTCAAACCCTGTTTATTAACCTCTTCGCAACTGTCTTTTTAGATAGAACCTTGAGCTCAGTCTGTCAATTTCAGCAGCACACCACTGGATCGGAATGTAAGCAGACACATTCAAAACTAGTCCCGGTAAGCACGTAAATCCATTACCAACACTGGCAAGTGGAATAACAGAAAATGTATCCCAAGCTAAATATACCCACGCTTGTGGTATAAATATCATTAAAAGCCATTGTCAGAGGAAATAACATTGTGGGGTCTTGCAAAGTGGGGTTTGCTCTTGAACCGCTGTCAATAGGCCCAAACCCCCTATTTTTCCTGCTCTGTTTTGAACAGAAAAGTCTTCTGTTTAGGATATTTAAAGTAACCCAGATCTTTATTTAGGTTTTATGTAAAGAAAACAAAAAACATCAGTCTGGCTGTAGAAACAATAGGCACTGATAGATTGGAGCTCATATAGGAAAACTCAAAACATCATTAGCACTTTCGGCCTTGTTTGTTGTTTTATGGGTTTGAACTGTTTCCAGGAAGTGACCTCAGATTGGGGAACGCTCAACAGGAAATGGTCTCCAAGGCAAAATAAACACACACTGGCTAGCCTGTCTGCAACCTCTTGGCTTCGGGGGTTATCTGTTTAAAAAATGAAGCCAGATTAGATCTCCCGGCCTAGTACATAATGGGAGGAATCAGATAAGAGATGTTACTCATTCCATAGGAAATATTCTTAGCACAGGGTTAATTAGGTGATAAGTTACTGTTAGTTTTTACAGCATATGCCTTTGCGGGGACGACAGTTTAAGGAAGAATTCAAAAACACCTATTTGGTTCATCTGTTCTTAAAATGCAGTTATGGAGTGATTAGGTCATTCCATTTATGCCCAAGGCTGCAGGGACACAATGATGTGCAGGTTTGATGCCAAGCCGCTAGAATTCCTGGGTTGCATGTGTAGCGTGGCAGTGCAATCGCCTCGAGCTGTGGCACAGGCGCATTTTGAGCTACACACAGCATGCCCGGGCATGCCCCCCAGTCAATCCGGACCTCCCGATCTGCTCAGCGCCGGGTGAGCCCACCTGCTCAATTGGTTGCCTAGCAACGCGTCTCCTGTTCCGTGTCCCAGCTGCACACATCCGTGCAAGAACCAGTGACAGGGCTCTCCCTGTCACACAGCCATTTTTATAACTGATTTAAAATGTATATATACACCCAATGTTTAAATTACAATTGTGTTATTCTGTACAGTAACTGCTTCACAAGTGCTACAGCTTCAATTAATTGAATACACATTTTTTCCCCTGTTTTTCAGTGGAAATCTGGTAACAGGTTTGTTTTTGTCTTTTTCCTGCATTCTCTAAGCAATCTCTTAGACACGTAGAGGCAAATGAATGGGAGCCAGAAGCACTCAGAATGATTACAAACAGCAAACAAACAACAGCATTCAAATGGCAGTGGAAGCCAAACTCCCTTTAAATGGATTGATGTTGGTGTTTTCAATATAGAGGGGCATCACTCATTCTAGGCCTAGGCGAGGGTTGAGATCAACACAGATTCTTCAAATGTACTGGTCACAGTTCAGATGCGGTAGCAGCTGGGTTGTCATATTAATTCTCATCAGCCACCCTCTCTCTCCCCAGTCTGGCTGCCCTGTACTGTACTGTGGAATCCCCAGCTGTTATAGAATACTTAACAGAGGCTGACTGGGGATAGGGCTGGGAGAGCACTGCCTGATACTATACCCCCTCTGCCCCTCTTCTGAGCTACTCAAAGATGTGGTCTTTGTAGCGCAGGTGGGCTTTCGAAACTGGTCATTAACATGCCAAGGACCTCTTCTGAATCTCCTCCTCCACTTGCTACCCTTTAATAAACTAAAAAATATTTTAACCAATATTTTTTTGGAAAATGTATGCATATGTAAACCAGAGTTTCACTAATTAGTGCCAATTAAATAAAATCTCCAGCTGTTTTAAGGCATGTTTCAGTATTAGCGAAGGCCTCCAGAAGGAGTTAGCAATACTTACAGAAGGTGGCTACAGCTTAATAATTTACCTATAATATATAGATGGTAACTAGAAAACTATGCATATTGAAACTTAGGGGAACTGCCTGAATAATTGTTGGTGTCTCTGTATTATGATCCCTCATAGCAAATTGGGTGACCTCCTGCAGCTATGTCTGCAGGCTGCCAGTGAAGATCATTCCAGGCCTGACTGAGCTGGGCAGACCATTGCTATGTGCAGTAGTGGAACACAGACACTGCAATACATGTGATTCTGACTGCAGTGCATCACCTCATTTAATGTGCTGGCCCTGAGATGAATCTTTAATGCATGTCATTTTGGATGTGAATATTCTCTCTCTCTTGTCTCTCTTCCAGTGGGCTGGGTTACATCCTGGGATCGAGTGCTAAGCATGCAGCTGGGGACTGGCACTGGGCATTGAGGGTAAGCGCTTTCAATGATTGTCTGTACAAATACTGTAGAGCAGTGAGTCTCAAGCTAAAGGACTAGGAGGCCTCAGTCTCTTCTAAACTAGTTGTGTTGATGAATGCTCTAATAGTTCTGTTCTTGCATCTTCACAGTCTATTCTATCACCACCTTATCCATGCTCACAACCACAACGATTGTAGTTGGGCAAATCACATGGTGTGTAGCCTGCGCTGTGATTGGCTACAGCCTTCAATTATGACTTGAAAATAAACCTGATTGGCTAATGTATATGTCAACAGCAGGTCCAACCTACCGTAGTGAATACTACTGTATTTAAGTGACATTAGACAACAAAGCAGATTTCATAACCGATAGATATTATAGACTGGCTGTAACATGCCATAAAATACTGGCTTACAAAGTTTATGAGGAGCACTGTCCTGTGGGTCTCTCAGCCTGGTCTACACATTCAGCCATTTACCTCCATGCAGTTATACTGAATTAGGTGAACAGGCACTGAAACCAGGATGAGTCAGGCTGTTCGACATTCAAACAGGGGGTGATTCTTCCAAAGTTTTTCTGAAAGAAAATAAAACACCCTTACAGCAATAGATAATTATATACAACTTCTAAGAAACTTCTAAGAAATAATCACAATTATAGCCTCCACAATGGGAATAGCCAGGTTTGGAATAGAAGGCTTCATTCCTGCCAACAATAACGCTCTGTAATCTGTGGTAAATCCCTCCACAGATGTTCATATTGGGAGCTCAAATAGCCACTTATCTGCCTTGCATGTGTTTGATTCATATATAATTGGCCATATACCAGTACAGTACAGTACAGTTTAACTGAGACAAGCATTCAGATATATCAGGTAGCCATGGAAACTGTATAAAAGCACTGGGCACTTTGAGGGTTAATACTAGCCTATCATTTACTTACAAAGGAAACAAGGGAACGATTTTCTCACTCATCTGAATTACTGTAACACACCTACATCATGTTAGATAGATAGATAGATAGATAGATAGATAGATAGATAGATAGATAGATAGATAGATAGATTATCGTATAGGGTCTTTCTGACCACTATGACCTTGAGTGTGATGGGAATCAGCTTACATTTTACATTAGATTGTTTTTTTATTAATTAACATAAAATAAACAAGAAGCTTAATATGACATAATTTCCGTCCGATACAAACTATCTCAAACAAGGACATTTGAGACGGCTGTTTGAGATCGATATCGCTGAAGAAAAGGTATTTTAAAGCTTCAGCTATCAAGCACAGGTTTCGCCAGCGACATCCTGCTTTGAGGAAAAAACAATCCGTTCCATTTTCCGTCTGTTTTTCTTGAGCCGAGACGCTCAGCTTCCTTCTATTAAACCTCGGGGGCCTGGTAAGCTTGGGAGGGAGGAGCAAGGAGAGATATCTTCTACAAAGAGACCTTGCGAGACTGCTTCATCACCTCCCACCTCTTAATTAGGAACAGGAATCCTTTCCAAGCAGAGAGACTGTTCTGCACCAAGATCTCTTTCCTTTTTAAAACTAGACTTGAAGGGTGCTACTCAGGGGACAGGCCCATTCCCAAGCCCTATAAAGACATGACTAATTCCACAGACCCCGATTACAACTAATCTTGGATGACTTTACTTAAGGTAATATTAGGTAGTCCAAGATTAGTGCTAATTAAAAACATCCTAGTTGAACAAGTTAGGAGTGAGTAATACCTTTCACACACTGGCAGATCATGGAAACTTGTAGGCAAGATGGCATTAACGAAGGCGGGCCAAGTTAGCTCCACCTGACCTGACTGCATGCAACAAGTAGATTGATAGCAATAACTTGTATAAATATAACATCAGCCAAGGCCAAGTACAATGCAACTGGGTTGCGATCTTCAGAGCACCCCTGAGAAGCTCGCCCAAGATGTAATCCATTTTCAGCTTGATTCCATTTGACAGGTAGAATCACTTTTAGTGAGAAGAGAAGCAGAGTGTTCTCCTGGCCTGTAGCAGCCCTGCTGCTGATGGAACTCTCCCCTTGCAGATAAACGCAGTGTCTGGATCATAAAAGATAATAACACCAAGATGATTATACTGCAGCCCCTGAGGGACGAGCTCAGCTTGCAGAATAGCTTTTAAAGAACTAGGATGTTTTCTTTCAATTGCTTTTCATCAAATCACACCACAGAACCGAACACGCAAGCAGCCCATCGAGAAGACACTGGGGATTCAGTTGTAAGATATTGTTATAACATTCAGGCTCCAGATATTGCTTAGCATAGACTTAAATGAACCTAAAGTAAGTTATTTGAGAAGAAACAAATACATGACCTGTGCAATATTGATATGGACTCCGACCAGAGAGAGAGAGAGAGAGAGAGAGAGAGAGAGACGAAAGCATTGGCTATTCATGGTATGCATGGAAATGTACTGTTTAACAACCAGGTCCCATGTGTGGCCCAGCGCAGGGGCGTCAGAAAACTGAGGAAAGAGTGCATTCAACCATCTTCTGAGCATATGGGACCACAGACACACACCCTCAAAATACCACCAGTCTAAAAGAAACGTAATAAATTAAATTACAAACGTTTCGACTAGATGTCTTTTCAAGTCGAAACGTTTTGTCATTGAATCGATTACGTTTTCTTCAGTATTTCCAGTTTCAGCAGTATTGAGTGTGTATTACGTCTGGATGCGTCCAGTCAGTGAACTGCATTGTGTTTCTGCAGGTGTCTCCAGTGCTGGGGATGACGGCTGGGACCCTCATCTTCTTCTTTGTCCCAGAGCCCAAGCGGGGCAGCGCTGACCAGCTCGGGGGGAGGCTGAAGGCCAGGACGCCCTGGATCTGTGACATGAGAGCACTGGCTAAAAAGTACGCAGGGCTCAGTGCAATGGAGGCTCTGGAGTGTACAGTACAGCGAGGCTATAGAGAAGGATGCTCTGGAGTGCACAGTACAGTGAGGTTATAGAGAAGGATGCTCTGGATTACACAGTATAGCGAGGCTATAGAGAAGGATGCTCTGGCGTGCACAGTACAGCGAGGCTATAGAGAAGGATGCTGTGGAGTGTACAGTACAGCGAGGCTATAGAGAAGGATGCTCTGGAGTGCACAGTACAGTGAGGTTATAGAGAAGGATGCTCTGCAGTGTACAGTACAGCGAGGTTATAGAGAAGGATGCTCTGGATTACACAGTATAGCGAGGCTATAGAGAAGGATGCTCTGGCGTGCACAGTACAGCGAGGCTATAGAGAAGGATGCTGTGGAGTGTACAGTACAGCGAGGCTATAGAGAAGGATGCTCTGGAGTGTACAGTACAGCGAGGCTATAGAGAGGGATGCTCTGGAGTGCACAGTACAGCGAGGCTATAGAGAGGGATGCTCTGGAGTGTACAGTACAGCGAGGCTATAGAGAAGGATATCGCATTAAAAAAACTGTAGAACTTCCTTCCCAGGGGATGTCAGGGAAGATGTAACTTGGACCACATGAAGACACACTAGTTTTCACTGGCTTAATAATATATACCCCAGACCAAGGACAGTGTTACACACACTGTGCGCTGCTCTGATTGTGATGAAGCTTGGTGTGAACATTCCTTAGTACAGATTATTGAGGGTATCAGAATTTAGACCATGGTGAGCTAATGAATCACTCACTCCATAATCCATCCTGTGTTTTGTACAGGAGCTCCCACCTGAGTAACACTGGTCTTAACGATTTGATTCTTTAGTGCTTGAGCTCTTTAATGAAAGGTGTTTGTTCTGCATGTGCTTTGTGTTGTCTGCTGTTTGCTGAGCTCAGCGTTCCTCTAACCTCCCCCTCCTCCCCCTCCTCCTGACAGCCGCAGCTACGTGTTCTCCTCCCTGGCGTCAGCAGCGGTGTCCTTCGCTACGGGAGCCTTCGGCATGTGGATCCCTCTGTACCTGTTCAGAGCTCAGGTGGTGCAGAAGAGTGTGGTGGCCTGTGACCAGGAGCCCTGCAGCATCAAGGACAGGTAGGAGGGAGCGGTCTTCTGATTTACAGCCCTCTTCTGGAGCAAAGTCTCTGAAACACAGCCCTCTGCAGCAGATTCCATTGTTGAGGGTTTGTTATTCAGAAGCCACAGGAAGTCTAATAAAAGAATGAAGGAGAATTCAGTCTCCAGTGCAGCTAATCCAGAACATACATGAATGCCAGGAACACCCTTTGTATCTGCACGCCATTAGCCAGTTTCATTGTGTCTGCTGATTGTGCTGTCATTATTATTATTTATTTCTTAGCAGATGCCCTTATCCAGGGCGACTTACAATTGTTACAAGATATCACATTATTTTTACATATAATTACCCATTTATACAGTTGGGTTTTTACTGGAGCAATCTAGGTAAAGTACCTTGCTCAAGGATATAGCAGCAGTGTCCCCTACCTGGGATTGAACCCACGACCCTCCGGTCAAGAGTCCAGAGCCCTAACCACTACTCCACACTGCTGCCCAGTCATGTAATACAACAGCAGTCATACTGTTTTCCTTCGTTTCTATAATTTCCAGAAAATGTAACAAAAATCAAGGCCTGGAATATAGGAATGAATGGGAATAAGGGGGTTACAGAAGCATTAGACTGACTGCCACTGAAGTAAGGTTATTGGACTGGATTCCAAAGTGTACGTTATGCTTGTGTGATTTTTTTATTGCAATCTCAGCGGATAAATGAATTTAATAATAATCATTACAGTAATAGCAGTCATGAAATGGGCTGTGATGCCGGTGTTGCTCTGGACACGGTCACTGGGATCTGATCTCTTCCCTCTGTCCATCGCAGTCTGATCTTCGGCGCGATCACCTGTGTGACGGGGTTCCTGGGGGTGATCATTGGGGCGGCCGCCACGCGTCTCTGCCGGCTCAAGACGGAGCGTGCCGATCCCCTGGTGTGTGCCGTCAGCATGCTGGGCTCCGCCATCTTCATCTGCCTCATCTTCGTCGCTGCAAAGAAGAGCATCGTGGGCGCTTATGTGAGTCGCCGTCACAGTGTTTTCTTTTTGCCTGCGCTCCAAGGAGTTCAAATAAGCCTCTTTATCTTTACACTGAACACTTTCTTTGTGTTTTAAAGTAAAAGGAAAACATCATGTTACTAATCCCTTTTCAAGTTCACCAGTTAAGGCTTTTCAGTTAGTCATTTCCTCTTACTCTATAATTAGAGTTTCATAACAGTACTAAATGATGTTCAGGGGCATTTTCATGGTTCTGTACCAATGGACAATGGCAGCCACTGGTAGAATAATCAATGATCAAGGGTATCACAATGGTATGAATCAATGGACACTGGCTGTATAGTGGTACCATATCTGTACTAGAGAGTGTGGCACTGTATCATTGTCCATTCTGCTGCCATTGCTGGTAATACTGTGGTCAGCTTGTGCTTGTGCTAGGGTTTGGTATCCCAACGGTATTTTTTCAAACTAATTCTCGAATTTTTACTAGCTTTAGTCACCACTACCTTCCTCACCTCATTGGCTTCCCAAATTGGAAAGCACTGATTCTAAAAGCTCTTATTATAGCCCAGCAATCTTGAGGACAGATTGGGTTCCAGAACTCCCTCAATCAATAATATAATTATTGATTCCCTTATAACAATTCTTCAGCAGTGACCAAAGCTGGTCCTGGAGAGCTGCAGGGTCTTCTGGTTTTCGTTCCACCAGAGTTCTCTTAACTGAACCAATTATTTTCTTAATTTGTCAACACTAAAAAAAATGTGCATATCTTGCTTGGTCACCCCTGGATTATGGTTATACTGTATTGAAGACATTGAAAAAGACCTCTAGTTGAAACCTTTGTCGCTGAATTTATTAGGTTTAATTTAATAATTTCTAGAAACTAATAACAGTATATTCTCACGCACACACACACGCACGCACGCCACAAGACGCCAAGACACGCACTCACGCACGCACGCACGCATGTACACACACACCTCAGCATGCAGTCCCCATAGTCTTTCAGCTGGATGCTGCCACCTCACACAAACTCCTAATTCATCACTAAGGTGGAAGAGGCTGGCAAGTTTGTATTTTATTTTATCTGGAAATGAGGAAGGGTGCAGCTTTATCAGGAGGCCCTTCTGAAACAGTCTTTGTGAGGAGGCAGGTCACAGCCAGGCGCTGCTGTGTTTGGCACGGCACTCGGAGGAAAGCCAGTAGCACTTTTCACTTATACAGTTTCCAATTGTTCTTGGGGGGGGGGAAACACTTGTAAACCTTATTTACTTCTCTGTAAAGAGAAGCAGTCTGACTTTCACATTTAACTACTGTACATGCCTTTATAAAAGTTTACCACAGTCATTTTGCATAGTATGTTTTGCAGTTTTCCCATGCTTTTCCCAGGGTTATACTGTGCATTTACCATAGGTTATCCTGGTTTGCCATGTTTATTAATATGCTTTACCATACCTCACTGTTCTTTACAGTGCTTATCTATGCTTTACCATACCTTCACTATGCTTATTACACTTTGCTAAGCTTTTGCTTTGGGGAAACTTTTATAAAAGGGAGTTCTCATGAACATGAAATAATTCAACCGTAAAAATATGCAACCTTGACATTCCTTCTTTCTCTGGGTTCAAATGCAATATCTGTATATAAAGTAGGCACATATTCCCAAAGGAGTGCTCTTTCGACACCGGCTGCAGTGCAAATGGAAAAAACGTGTAGCAAATGAACAGCAGACTTAAACATTCATCTCTTTATATCCACTAAGCCACCGGCAAACATGATTTAGCAAGTATCAAAGAAGAAGGGAACTTCGTGGATCCTAAACATCACAAGCTCAAAGCGCACTGCAGATCAAACAGGCAGTATAGCAAGCCGAACAAACACTGCACGTTTAGTAGCATTATTTTAACAGACAAGCAACAGTAATTGATCAAAGGCAATATTCAGTAACACAGAACATGCTTTCAGTTACAGCGTGCATATTAGATATATACCAAGTAATTTAGCATCATTGTAATGAGGTCTTTAAGATTTAACATTGTTTTAACACTTAGTAATATGCTACATTTTAAAAGGTATCTCATTGAAGAATAACTTTACATATTTATTCAACTAGATTTCTCCCCCTAAACCATAACCCCAATTGTGCAAATCTCTAATAGACAGTAGTGGTATCCCTTATAAAGGTTTACCATAGTAAAAGCACAGCAAAGTGTAATGAAGCACAGTGAAATCATGATAAAGCATAGGTAAGCACTGTAAAGAATAATGAGGTATGGTAAAGCATACTAATAAACATGGCAAACCAGGGATACAGTATCAATTATATGAGTAACAGAGTCTGTTGGCATTAACATGAAGCCGTCACGTGTCACACACACACCCCTTCCCCGCAGCTGCAGATCTGAATATGCACGACAGAGCAGTGTTTACATTGAGGAGAGCGCAATTTCACACAGCCAAGTGTACCGCCTGCTTTCCCCTGGGCCGCTCCCAGGAAAGATTCATTCGCATACTGCTTTATTTCCAGCACACTGCCCTCCTTACAATGTTTAGCAACCTTTAATCAAAATCCTTCAATAGATGTGCTGCTGCTCAAGCGATTCTCTCACAAAGAGGTCGAGAGCAGCAGCTTAATAGGAAATCTGAAGGTTATTATTTTTTTGTACAGTATTTGTGATTGCTGTGATACTGATGAATCCTAAGATACAAGTTTGACCATTGGGATACCATTCTGTGTAGTACACTTAAACAGATGAAGTCTCTTGATGTTGGCTCAGAATTAGGGCAGAGGCGTGGGTAATACTAATTTCTCACTCCATTAGACAGCTGTGTTTATGAAGCCCTATTGCCAGCACCAGCTGTGTGTGCGGTGGTGAAGGGAGGCAGGTTTGTCATTGGAGCGGGCCTGTAAAAATAACATTAAAGACTTGAAAACAAGTGTCATTCGAATTCAATAAAAGCAGAGATGCAAAATCGAGATGGAATTTCTCACATAGACAGCTGCTTGAAATTGAGACATCTTCCAAAGTCTTTGAAGCACTGGAGTTTAGCTTGGAAAATAAAACAATTAGTTCCCATACTGCTTTAACAGCTCATTTACTAGAAACATGAGAAGAAGTGTTTGTAACTGGAAACTGTATGAACATGCATGTTTATTTTGAATGCCTTTTCTCTAATTTGTTTCTCTCTCTTTTTTTTAAACAGATTTGTATATTTATTGGTGAAACGCTGCTCTTCTTAAACTGGGCCATAACAGCGGATATTTTAATGGTGAGTACAAAACGATAAATCAGAAACGAATAAAACACGTGCACATTTAACAGGCAGTGTGCTTCGTGGGGTTGCAGTTTCACAAATCAGTGGCACAATGGAAACTTCTACGACGGGAGCAACGTTCATTTATAACTGATGTTTCTGCTGGCTTTTTGCTTTTTTAAGATCTTCAGTTAGTTGTCACTGTTACTGATCATTGCTGTTGCAAGACAGTTTTCCTCTCTGTGTGTCTATATGTATGTATTGCTATGTATGGTGTTTCCAAAAGTTGACCTATCTGGGAGACTCTTGTATGCAAGTTGTTGCAATGCAAGAGTCTCCCCTGATAGACAAGTTTAAATGAATAATAATAACAACACTCTCCTTTCCTGATTGGTGCTCTGTTTCTCTCCCCTGCAGTATGTCGTGATCCCAACTCGCCGTGCAACTGCAGTGGCTCTGCAGAGTTTCACCTCTCACGCCCTGGGAGACGCGGGCAGCCCCTACCTGATCGGACTGGTAAGCACTGCTCCCCACCTCATAGACCAGGCGCTGGCGAGACTGAGCCTAGAATACTGGTTTCCAATCTGGTCACCACTTCAGAATCCAGCGAAGAGCAACTAGACTAATCCCAGAGCTTAAAGGAGAGCTATGAAGACGAGGGAACTGGATTTATATAGCCGAGAGCCAAGAAGAATCAGGGGGAGACTTGACTGAAGTCTTTAAAATCTTGACAAACCCCAGCCAATACTTTAAGTGCAGGATCAGAGGACGGTTCTTCTATAATCCTTATGATTGAGTGTTTAAAGTTATGGATAAGCTACTAATGGCTTAACAAGATTCACGTGACACAAGAAACAGGTAATCCCCATAAAGACCAGGCTAGTTCCAAGATGTCGCTTGTACCTGTCTGCACTAGCTATGAGCAGTAAACACACGTTGAAACCATGTGATTACCATTCACCTCATTCTCAATCCGTTTGTTAGATCTGATGATCGCACATTGTATAGGTGGTTTGAGTGGGGTGTCCGTTTATATTTCCTCTGTCTGTCATCCTGCAAACCCATGGAGGGAGCAGGACGTTGCTGAGTCCCAGAAGGGAACCAGGAAATGAGTTCTTTCAATACAAGCCCCAGATTCACCTCGGCTGTTTATTTCAAGGCATGTCGTGCGTTACACTTCTCTCAGCCCTCAGGGCCAACAGGAATGCTGCTAATGACTTCCCGGAATGAGTTCCTTAATCCTGAGTAAAATGTATCTCTTGATCTTCAGTGTATTACAATGTATATGCAATGGAAGCAGCTACAATGTGGTGAGCCACTGTGGTAAAATGTCCATGTTTGGACATACCAATGGTATGACAATAGTACATAGTAATATATTAGTAAATACATTGATGAGCCAATACTGTATTAGTCCTCTACAGTGTGATGGTGGAATTCTAAATCTATTTTGTCTCCATTGGCAGTAATGCTGTGATCTGTTATGGTTCTGCTAAAGTTTATTAAGAGAAGTCTAAGTGCTATATTGTGTGCACTGGAAAACAATGCACGTTTATAACAGATATTTAGTCGGTTGAAACAAAAACCTGGACTGTTGAAGGTACCTGAGAAGCAGAGATTATAAGCAGGTAATACACTGGTATTGTAATGGTATATATGTTTCTCTGAGGCCTCGTACACACACAGCCTAAATGCGGTTGCGAGTTCAGCTTTTGCTCTTCATACGGTTTAAGTACACACACAGTTTGGTTGCAAAAGTCAGCGACAACTGCACTAGTTAATCCTGTTCAGAACAAGTAGCGACTTCTATTCAGTTACTTAATGTGCAGCAACTGTGTGTGTGTATTAAAACTGCACTAACACAACATCAGTAGGTGTTTGGTGGATTTCTGCGCAAGTAATGATGTCATCGCTTAGCAGACATTTCTGTGTAATAAACATGGCTAAAAAATATATATATAGGTGTCTGATGAGCCAAGTTGATTTTGTAATATTGATGAATAGTAAATTTGTTACAATAGTAAATAGTGCATACATATAATATACTTTTGTTTTATTTAATCAAAGTACAGTTGTATAATATTCTGTTGTAAGAAAAAAAAAATGTGTTTTTGGTTTTGCAACTTAAATAAAACAATATGGGACAATTCGTGTCCCCAAACGCCACAGTGAGACCGATACCGAATGTCTCATCTGTGTGTTTTGGCACTCCAGGAAAGGTCTCAGTGAATGACAAAGGCGCATATACGACTCCTTAGACATGCGTACATTTTCAATCCACTCATTTGAAGAGCACTCAAGTCGTTCCCACCAGCCTTCTGGTCGGCCAAATGTTTCGATGTACCGTCATGGTACTGCAGATCGTCACCACTGTATTTAGCAGTGCAGAAAAAGCAAAACGGCGCCTCTGCTGGCAGAAAAGAGCATAGCTTGACGTGTTCTCAATTGATTGCGTACTGTACTTTCTTCCAAAAGCATAATCAAAAACACAGCCTCCATGCTGCCGCCACACAAACCTAATGAGGGGCCAAGTTCAGTTGTTAGTTTAAACAGGGAGTGCCTCACTTCAGTAGTGAAAGGCGTGTGTGTACAACACACAGCCACAGCGAGTACGGTTTGCTAATACGATTGTCTCACTAAGTACAGTGTGTGTGTACGAGGCAAAGGGATGTGTTAAGTTTAAACACTTAAGTTTTAAATGTGTTTTCACAATAATCGACCCAAGTGGAGGAATTCTTGTCTGCTCTCAAAGACAGAGAGAATGCACTTTTTATTCAACTCTTTGCACATCAGCGTTTCTGAATCTCAACACAGAATTGAAAATCATCGCTATCATTACATCGCCTACTTTAATCTCAGAGAAGAAAATACAAGCTCACACCCCCGCCTAGATGAAGAAGGGTCTTTCGAGTAAAATCAATTATTAAAGGCTTCCTGGGATAAGAATAGAGCAGCAGAATGGAGCCGAATAAATCATCAGGCAGGTCCCATCAGGAACAATGACATCCCCTTGTAGCTGCTAATTTAAGGGAGTCATCAGTCAGGCAGATTGGGCCACCTGTGGAAGATGAAGGATGTAATAAGATGGACTTTTCAAACCAGTGATCTTTATTAAGACCAATAAAACAAGCAATGAGAACAATGGGACAAGTCCCACAAAACAATACCAATGAAATCCCATTAGAATACCAGTGAAGTATCACGTATCATTTGCAGATCCCAGAATGAACAGTAATGGCAGCACACAGGCTGGCCCACACTGCAGTGGATTGCCATTGTATTTCAGTGCATGCTACTGTGATAGTACTAGGGCTACCCATCGCTGGCTCATACCATTGGAGCTGCTACTATTAGTACAAAACCATTGCATTGAACAATAGTTTGGTAAGGGTTAATCTGAAGACTTGTGTTGTATCTCAATATGTTTAAATCCACACAGCTCACCAGACAGTAATGCTATCATGATACAGAGGTCTGTTTTATGAATATTATAACGTTAGGTGCTAAAAGGTCATCCTGTAGTATGTACACAGTCCCACTCGCACACAATCTGCAATTCAAAGAACATTAACACACATAGACCACATATTAATAAATGCCTCAGTAACATGCTGAGGAGCGCACTCTAACCAGACCCAGGGAGGTAATGAAGGAAAACCTGTGCTTAGGAAGACTGGGTTCAGAACAAAGCTCAGCCAAGTGGTGTCCTGCCCAGGGCTTCATTGATCAAGCATTCATTAGAGGGCTGCTAGGACACCGTGTGAAACTCCTTGCCTTCACCTGTGTTAATCTGCCTTTCTCTCCAGATCTCGGACGCCATTCAGCAGAGCTACACAGAGTCGATCCTGTGGCAGTTCCTGAGCCTGGGGTACGCTCTCATGCTCTGCCCCTTCGTCATCGTCTTGGGAGGGATGTTCTTCCTGGCTACAGCCCTCTTCTTCCTAGACGACCGGGACAAGGCGGAAAAACAGTAAGTGATGTATTGAAAGTCTTTACAATGTAATGGAATGCAATGCAATAGACATACACTACAACAGAACTGTAAATAAGGCTTTGAAATTCCTACCTCTTTAGCGCTGTTGCATTATCTCGAGCCCCGTTCTCCGGTGAGCTTTTGTTTCTTTCCATACCTGTCAAAAGTCAAAACCTGCAATCGTGTCACCTACAGCACAGGAACTGATTATGTCCACAGAACAAACAGTTCAGCTGTAGCTTTGTTTTATAAAAGCAATTTTGCCTCGGTTTGTTAAAACTCAAGAGAACTTCAACACAATAAAAAGGGGCAGTGATAATATTGACAGTGCGAATGAGAGGCATGGATTTGAAAGTCATGATCACGCTTGATTGCTAATTTAAAGAAAAACAAAACCAAGCAAAGAAAAAAGATCTGTAGCACATCTATAAGAGAGTCTGTAATAGTGTCTTCAATGGTGTCCCCTTCTGCAGTACCCCTGTTGCACACTGTTCTGATCTATCCCGCTCACTCACCGTCGACCTGCATTCAGTGCTTGGACTGTTGTATGTATCGATTGACTCTCTCTAGATGTCAAGCTTTTTCTTGATTGACAGAGCAAGGTGCTAGTTTTGCTGGCTCTGGGGTCATGGGAGCTGCAGGTTTCCGCTGGCCTTGTCTGCCCGTTTCACAAACCCTGCTGTCTGCACACACTGCCTCCTCCCCCAGCAAGGTCTATCCTTCCTCATTCCCTCCCAGTGTAAACTGGCGTTCCTTTGCATATTCCCTCCAGTAGGGGAGAATGGTGTGCTGACAAGGGATGAGCCTTGATGGGACGAATGTTCTTTCTTTCTAAACCAACACCGTAGACCCACAAAACTACTAACACTGTACTTGTTTAGTGGAAACTTCAGTACAGGTAATATTTCAATGTGTGCTTGTTAAATAGTTTTCTTGAAAAAAGGCAAAGCTAAAAAGGCTTTGAGGTTATAGTGCAGAATTAGTTTTAAATGGGCCTTAATATTTGAATAGGGGTGTGAGAGTTGGCGGTGTCACCTTTTAGGGTTATAGAAAAAACTGTTGCAAACAGTACGTTTAGATCATGTGAGTCAAATAGGGGATGAAGTGGTCAGTATTGCTAGAAGGTGAGACCAAACAGAATGGAAACAGTTCGGTCAATTCCAAAAGTATTCTATTCTTTTTCAGTGAAGGAATAAACAACAATTTGTAATGAGTGATCTATTCACAGAGTCAACACTTTTTGTTATTAAATGAAATTAAATGTGACAGTGTGAAGGGAAATGCATTGCCTAAGGTGGCTGAAATCAGCTTAGGAACCAATTTCCTACAGCAATACTGTATATTATAGACCCAAAAATCCCTCGCAATATACAGGGGTGGATATCCAGGGGTTTTTCCAAAGGGAGCGAGGTAGAGAGATTGCATTATTAAAAACCAATCCGCTGAGAGGAGGTTATCTTATTTGTCCTTTGGGAAGTTGCAGAAGCGATGGCAGAGTACATGTTCCACATTATACAGTCAAAACAAACTGATTAAAAACATGAGGATTGACAGACACAGCCTCAATAAGACCAGACCCACAGGTTCACTAAGATTCAGAACAGCAGGGTGCTGTGCGATCCAGATCACAGCCATAGAGAAAATCAAGACAAATGTATTTTAGGTACATTCAGCAATGCGATTTTGAAACTCTAGGTCAAGGTGGAGGAATTGTCTGCTACAGAAGCTCTCCTAATTAACAAGAGACCTACAGTTATATTTATATACAATTCTATGTATGTTCACTTACAATCCATCCTATCTCTGTCCTCACTGTAGGTCTAACTAATTTTCCAAATCAAAAAAGGACCCAGTTGTCTGACAGCAATTTGCCCAAGTAAGTTCGAAGCAAAGTATGCAACGTGCTCAATCAACACTTTAATTTTTCGTTCCCCCAGGCCATGGAAGTTGTCTACTGAACCACTGAAAGAATGAGTTCAAATATACAGACACCCATTTAATTGCTGTGCAGCTCTGGATCCATTCAGTCAGCTGATCTACTTCCACAGTTTGACACCCAGTGAATCCCAAAATTCAGTTCCGAGATCTCCCAGTCTAAAGACTGTGGCATCTCATTCCTATGTGAAGTGACGCATCACTAATATACAGTCCTGTATATTTGAAAGGAAGATGCATGTATAGTTAATCTGCAGTAGGTAGGCAGGCATGAGTGTATAGTGGACCTCACTTCTGTGGATCCCTTTAACTGCTTGCACTATCATAAGCACCAAAAAAATGATATACTCTTACCACCACAGCAAAACAGCAGTAATAGACATGGCAAGCGATTCCATCTCCGGTTGGCATACTAACAACATAGACTGTTGTAATTCACAGTGCTCGCTGCACTTCACAGAAGCATCACAGCCAGGGAGCCATCCTCTGCACTCTTAGAAAATCGCTGACTCTGCCTGTCTTATTTGACCAATCCTTTCGGTGTCTTTGGCAGACCGGCCCGGTATTCCGCTCCACAGCGTTCTCGCATTTCCTCGTGAGAAATCAAGCCCAGGTTCATTTTCAATAGGAGGTGATTATCAGCAGGCATGGGGGATCAGCATAGCCACCCTCCGGCCTTCCACAGCAGGATTCCAAACCGAACAAGAGGCAGAACACACACAGCTAGCTGCTGGCATATGTTCAGTTCAATGCAGTCACCCTCTTTTCTATTGTCGGGACTGAGAGATCAGCTGTAGTTGCCCAGTATGGGGTTAAAAATAGTTTGAAAAAGGACAGTGTTTAAGAAGGTTATTTACCTTTAGAAGTCCATGCGGAAGATTTAAAAAAAAGGAGCTAGAACTCAATTTGAAAGTGTCATTGATACTGCATTGGGAGCGTGCCTATTTGGCCAGCAGTGTGACATAGTGTCAAGCAGATTTCAAAACTGACATTGCTGATGTCTTGTTACACGAGGAACAGTCTGAGCCTCCCTGAATTAAAAGTGTGACAGGCAGCAGTGCTGTGTGATGCACGGCCGTTACAGATGCTGACCCCTGTAGGTGAGATGAGGTTAAAAGCACTAAAACCACACCTCTTCCCACCAAGAAACAGAATCTCCTTCAGAAACCATTGAAACACCTTGCAGACCAAATCAGTGCCCACAGTGGCCTCACGCCCTATTGATAATGCTATGGCAGGTGTTTCTAATATTTTGTCTACCCCAATAGCCTCTGCAAGGATATTCTGTTTACCATGGCGCATTCAGGAATCAAAATTCAATTACAAAGAGAAGCAATGCACCCAGATACAAGATACAAAGCACAACACAATAGGTTACAAGCTCCAAAAATAGCTTGCGCCACAAAAACAACCCAGCAAAACTGGCTACCCTTAACTAGAAGCTATTCAAAGGTAAGAGGCGCCATCCAGATGCTGTTGTTGGCACAGTTTCCTTTTCAAGGGATGTTTATATGTATTTAAAAATAATCAGGGGATTGAATCTGCTCTTTCCATTCCCATCCACGCTGCTTGCCCCCTTTCCACAAATTCTCAAAATGACTTGTTTTTAAAGGCATTGGATCTCAGTGCGAGGTGGCAGTCTGTGTCTCCACTGAGACAAGAAATTCCATCACTGTCCGAGTCTTCCCATGTTCGGCATGATTTAATACAAAAACAATATGGCATACTCTGGCTGTGCTGTACACACACACACACACACACACACACACTGCACCCAAACCACCAGAGGACCACTGGCTAGCAGCGTCTGCAATAGGAAGCCAGTGTCTGGTGTGTTTGGAATGCTTTATTTATTTAATTATTTATGTATGTCTTAAATTTAGTAATCGCCAATTGTTTTATTATTTTCTCCCAATTTGGCATATCCAATTATTTTTTAGGCTCAGCTCACCGCTACCACCCCTGTGCTGACTCAGGAGTGGCGAAGACGAGCACACACTGTCCTACGAAGCGTGTGCCGTCAGGCGACTGCTTTTTTTCACACTGTGGACTCACCTTGCAGCCACCTCAGAGCTACAGCGTCGCAGCTCTCGGGCAGCTTACAGGCAAGCCCGCAGGCACCCGGCCAGACTACAGGGGGCGCGGTGAGCCGAGGACACCCTGGATGACCTAAGCCCCACCCCCCTCCGGGCGGCACTCGGCCAGTTGCGCGCCGCCCCCTGGGAGCTCCCATCTACAGTCGGCAATAGAATAGCCTGGACTCGAACCGGCGACCTCCAGGCTATAGGGTGCATCCTGCACTCCACTCGACGTGCCTTTACAAGATGCGTCACTCTGGAGCCCCTTGGAATGCTTTATTAATACCTGTAAGGGGCAATGCTGGATGCTCAGAAACCAAAAACAAGACACCTGCCCTCCACTAAAGACCAGGTTGATGAAGTATCAAGTTGTTTTGCAGACAAACCTGGGCTTTTTAGATAATCTATACACAGTGAATTGATTATGTCCGTGACAGCTAGTAGAAGTAGTAAAGAGAAACCTCTTAGCACATCATGTACTGCAATTAATTACGGGGGAGGGTTGTGTTCGTGTTCGTCTTTCCTTGTATTGCTTTTTGGCATGTAATAACTCCTGGAGCAGTCCATGGAATGCACGGTACAGTGCTGTGTGTGGAGGGCCTTCAGTGATCTGGTGTCCTATTTATTGTGTGGGCCCCAGGGGAAAGGTCACAGCGGGGTTATGACTTAGGCAATTCATTAGCAATATAGAGAAGAATGGTACATTTACGTCTATAGGTGGCGCTGTGGTGCTGGGTCTGAACCAGCGATCAAGGGAGTCTTAACCGCTGTACAAAATACCCAGGCTCCTCTGCGGAAGCAGTTACAGGAGAGATTATAGGAGAGGGTTCAGAATCTGTAACAGCACACAGCAATGCCTATCACACTAGCAGATGCAGAGAATGTATAGGAAAGTTAGTAAGCTGTTGGGAAACTAGTTAAGGGTGTATTTACAAAAACACGAAAGGCAAAATAGCTGCTTATCGGGTAGAATTCATAAGAGGAAGTTATAGAGTGGAGATTGAGCCGGCTGCATGCCGTGGGTGTAGGCAGATACAGGACTGGTTTGTGGGCTGTAATCTCTCACACATGGTGCATCCATGCCTGATAAAGCTCATCACATTGGACGTTATCACATTACAATAGACACTGTATTCAGTTAATTATAGAGCTAAAGCACAGTGCCATAAGCCACAAGTGTTTTTTTGGGGTGAACTAGTTTCATTACTAAAACAACCTCTTACAAAAGCTCCCTCTTAATAACAATGATATGCTGCTATTGTAACGGGCAGTGCTGTGTGATACACTGTTGTTCCGGACTGTCCCTGGTTGGTGAAATGAGATGAGGTTAAAAGCTATTTCCCAATGTGGAGTCCTTAAATCTGCCCCAATTCCATGATGCTTGGATTTCATGAGCTATGAATATTCAATATCTCCTGCTTGGGGGTTGGGATTTCTATTTTTGTATCAATTCATTTGTTTTCCAAGAGCGGCCAATTATAGTCCAGCCTGCCAGCCAGCTGTCGCCCCCCCTGCAGCTCTCTCTCTTTGTCTGGCTGTCGAGAGGATGAGAAGATGCCCTCGCCCGGGCACCTCAGCATACTGTCTGACCTGGTGTGACATCTCAGGGGAGCTCACAGGCCACAGATCACATTGCTGCTTCGTGCAGTCTTTGAAGTTGGTTTAGCTAAGCCCTGCCCCCACACCTCACTGGGTGTTAACCAACTGGGGCTGCATCATTTAGGGCCACCGCCTGACCCCTTTGAGAGACTTCACAAGTCAGTCCCTTTAGGTGGGATCAGTCTTGTTTCGTGCATTGGCGTTCAGCTTTGAAGACAGTAGCGATTACTGTCCTGCAGAGGAAGCTGTGTGACCTTGTGGTAATAGCCAGCATTGAGATTTCAAACTGACCGTCACCGCTGGTGCTCTTTACAGTGTGTGTTCACCCACTGCTAGACCTCCAGAGAGTCGGGGGGGGGGGGCTCTTGATCAGAACACTGTTCCTCACAAAATTCTGCAGAGGGCCACGTTAGTAATTAAAAAATGATTGGATTGATTTTTTTTATTTTTTAGAGAGATAAAGCTGTTTATATGAACTATATTAGCTACACAAAGTTTGAAAAAAAATGTAATACAATAATAGCAGTACAGTGTTCTGACATGTTCTGACCCAGGGGGTTATGAAAGGCGTAACTGCTTCAGATTTGCAGGCTGGGTAAAGTGGCTGCTGCTAACCATGTAGATATCCAAGCTAGATGGGGTAGATGGGGCAATACCATGGGTTCCCAGGGGCCTTGTTAGACCCACTGGCTGACATTTAGCAAAGCCGAGATCCAGCTGCTATGCCTGTACATATCAGAGTCTAGACTCTAGAGCAATGACCATGTATCGATCCAGGCTGAGAATGAACGTAACTCAGTTCAGTACTCATGCTAGTGATGTGCCAAGGTACACAGAGCACTATCATTTCATAGCACTATAAAATAACATTGGATATTGATAGCGTCTGCATTTTTCTCCGACTGTGAGTTTGATGACTTAGTGGTCTAGTTATATGTTTCTGCCAGTCACCAATTTGACCTCAGACTGTTTTAATAGTTTTAACTATTATACTGCAAAGACATGCTAACTTCAGAAATTCAAATCCTCTCTCGAAACTTCATTTGCTCCAGAATACTTTTCACACGATAGGGAGTTATTAAAGTTTTAAAATCCATTTTCCTAACCGTAATTAACTTCAGTACTTTTTCAATGGCTCCCAAATCATTTTGTAGTTAAACTAATTATTTGCTTTGCTTCTGTTTTCAGGTTGAACCAGCTGACATTGTCTCCATCGTCTGTGAAGGTCTGAAAAGGTGTGTATGAAAGCACTGTACAGAGGACAGTACTGGGGTTTCTGAGAGCTGGAAATCCCAAGACTGAGAGCTAGGAACAGGTCATTTTAATACAGTACCACGCTACGCGGCTGCTTCTTGAATTGACTCCCCTTTTCCTTAGGGGTGACGCGGGGCCCAATCCAGACAATGTTTATCAGGAAAAAAAAAATTCAGGAATATAGAAATCTCAAACAGTGTGAATGAGGAGCCCTACTTATTGTTTAACACATCGTTGATAAAGAACGATAATAAAACAAGATATAAATTTGATTTATGCATTGAAGGAATTTGTATTTCCCCCCCCAAAAAACCTTTCCCCTGCTAAAAGTTAATTGAATAGGAATTGAAATGATATATATTATATATATATAAGCTGCTCTAAGAACACTAACGGTATATGTAACAACAACACAACAACGATAATAAGGCAGTTCAACTAAGACACAAGTTCACCACGTCTTAATATAATATTAAGCATCAGTCTGGAGGTGTGCAGATTGGCAGGGCAAGAACTTTGAGTCTGTCATTAATCCCTTTGTCCAGTGACTGCTCTGAGGGCTGGATCCCAGCCAGACCTAGCAAGCTTCCGTCTTCCTTATCAGAGCCGAGCACTCGCTGCATGGAGCCCGGAGCCTGGAGTCCTGCACTCTGAGAGGCACTAAGGAACTCTGCAGCAAGCCAGCCTGCAAACAGCACAATGGGCAAAAAAACAGGATTAGGCACAGGGCTGAGTGACAGCACTACAGACTGTTTGTATATCAGGTTATCACACGTGTTTTAAAACAGGACAAGGGCATCACCAGAACCCAATATTGGTTTAGTTTGATATTTACCTGTACTTTGCGAATAGCATGAATAATATTTTATAACAATCTCCTATCTGATTGCCCTCTACAGTCTAAACTCATGTACTCAGAACTGTCGTCAAAGGAATGTGACACATACCTGAATGCAGGTGATTTAAAAATGGGATTATTTCAAACCCATTTTCGCTCATTTATTTGAAGCCTGAGCGAATTTCAGTTTAGAATAAAAGTAAATCTTTTTTTTTGTTTGTTTTCCTATAGCCAGGGTGATTACAGTTTCTCAGTGATCCATCCTCCATGCTAATCATCACTATTGAACAGAATGACGGGCCTAATGAACGAAGCTAGGAAGAATCTGTGATGGCAGCAAACCGTTATTTGAAAAACAAAACTGAAACCCTGGTGGCTTTTTACTTTCATAGGTTCAAACAGCCCCAAATTCAATAAAAGGACTTGGAAAAGCAATGCTAACAAAATAAACACTTTGCAATCAAACACCACTGCTCTAAATCTGTGAGAGTTGTAGCTTCAATAATTAATAACCCACAAACCCAACGCCACATTTATCAGCCGAAGAATCTATTAAAAGGATTTAACCTGCTTCTTTTATTGCAGAGCTAATAAATAACGTTTTAAACCCTGCAAAGTATGCATGGAGAATAATGAAATTGCCGCAGACATCATTTGGTGCGTTTAGGCTGTGAGAGTGTAGGGCTGAGCTGAGGGGAAGCAGAAGGTACCATCAGAGTGGCTTTGAGAAGTAAATTGGGTTTAATCTCTTAATGTATCAGCTGTTACCCTGTGGGGCTACGGCTTCTGTCAAACTCAGACCACCAGCTGACCACATTCATTTCAACCTAATGGCTTCTGAAATTAAGTTCAGTCAATTTTAACTCGGTATATTTAGTACTGAAGCCTGTAAAGGTATTCATTTAAGCTGTGGGTTACAGTGCAGTATTGTTCAAGGTCTACAGTGGCGGCTTTGAATATAATGCAAGACTATTTATTCTTTAACACAATTTGCATTTTTTTTGTTATTGGTAATTCAACAAAATATATGTTTCATATCACCTACATATGAACCGCGACACAGGTACCTAGTAATCAGATGACCTTTTAAACTCACATTTGTAAACCAGAACTTAACTAAATTGAAAGCATACAAGTGTCCATGTTTCACCAGGCTGCTTGCTTATTTGATTTTCTAAAAGTCCCCCCAAAAAATACAGCTGTTTAATCATGAAATCCTGTAATCCTGGGCTAATGCCAATTATTTCTTTATCCCTGCTAGTACATAAAGTCTGGTTGGAAATGTAGGTAAGGATGTGAACAGCAGGATCCTGCCGCACACAATCAGTAATCTCTATTGTTAGAAATTGCTCTCATGATAAATGACTGGTAACAAATGAGCACCCAGACCAGCCTCTTTATAAAGGCAGCTCAGTATATAGGTCTGTCAAGCTGGGAGGTGTCGCGCTAATAATGGCTGTAATGGAGTGTATTTTTGTTGGCTGTTCCAAATTAGATTTTCATGCTTTCCTTACTTTGTTTTTCTTTGCTTTCCAGACATTATGGTTACCTCCATCATCTTGATTTTGTCTCTACCCTATTGTTAATCCCTTTCAAAATTACCACAGTATTTTTGCAGTTTTACTATGCCTTCCCCATGGTTATTATACCATGCATTTAGTTTACCCTGATTTGCCCTGTATATTAATTTGCATTGCCATACCTCACTATTAGAATGCTTTCCCGTGCTTTATTTCACTTTGCTATGGTTTAACAATGGTAAACAACGGACCGGCCCATTGTACAAACAACACACCCTGACCTCTTCCCTATCTTATTTTCCAGGCCTCAAAGTGGGGAGATCTGCTGGGACCGTTCCAAAAAATCCTCCAAAAAAAAACACAACAAACTCTGCAGCTTTGAAAAAAAAAAAAAAAAAGATGGGACGCAGCACTTCAAGTCAAGGAGCATCACACTTCTCCAAAGATTCCTCCTGATTACTGCCCACGCCTTCTGTCATTCCCGAGTGCAACGGACCTTCAGCGGCAACCCAAGTGATGTGGCTGGAGCAGGAGGTCCATCTGTTAAATAGAATTCAAAAACGATCAAAAATGAATAAGGAAGGAGGTGTGGTGGCCTTGTGCCATCCTACACACTGTGATGAGTGACTTTATCAAAGCAGCTGAACAAGAACGCACAGAGAGACCAAGATCAAAGACCAGTAAGGACTCTCAGCAAAACGGACACTAGGGAACCAACAATGATAGACTTAATCGGGTCCTGACTATACAGCCGAGGTAGAGGATAGTGAACTCTGGGATTTGAGTGGTTCATGTGACTGCAAGGTCTCCAAAGAACCCTGCAAGGTGTCTTTGCTATGCACAGCTGTAGTGGATTATCACGTTGTGGTCGGCTCCGATAAGCCACAGTAACAATCCTGGCACCATCACACTGCAGCCGTTGGGTATTGATTCATAGTGTTGCCGCTGTGGTACCATTCTACCCATGGCTTATACCACTGCAGCTATCATTATGTTTGCATTGCCTATTAATCATTTGAAAAGTAATGGCGTGGTCAACACCAGAGGAACCAATCAAAACCACGGATCCACCAGCTGCTCCTGCCCACAGCTGTGTCTCGGTTCGTGTGTTCCTGGTCCTGATTGGTCAGAAACCGAGGGGAGTGGCAGGGTTTAAATGAGTCTGTACGCTCCACCTTGAGCTAGCTGGCCTATTATAAGCACTAGTTATTTTTGTTCTCTTTTGATTAATAAGCTACCACATGTATATTACTGAGTCCAGTGCCTCCCCGACCTCCCACCCCATTGCTTTCTTTTCTGTACAAAAAAACTAAAAAAAACGCACCTTAAGTTTCCAACGAAAGCATTACCTGAACTGACCAGCCGTTCAGTCCAAGAGTTTACATCACTGCGTTTATGTTTCAAGCTTCTTTTGTGATTGTTTAATGGATGTTTTTACAGATATGAGTTTATATATTATGCAGCCATTTTTTTAAATATTGTATATTATAACCTATAGTTGTATAGAAATGTATTTATATATATATATATATATATATATCTTTATTGTAATGATTAAGAACCCTGGTAAGAGAAGGTGGATCGATTCGGGGACTCTTTCATTGGGGTGTGCAATCAAAAGCAGTTGGTTCTTTTACAATGAGATGTGAGAGATCCCGAACAGTTTGGAATAACAGGCTGTGCCAGATGAAACAAACCGAGGCCGATGCAAAAGCACGTTTTGAATATTTTTTAGGGTGTAGTCCATTTTCTTTCAGCAAAGGAACCAACCTCATTCCTTTCACTGTTTTGTTCTAAATCCGCTTGGTTTAGAAATGAACCGTTTGTGAAGGACCTATATAAAAAAGCCCATTAGACCCATTTTTCTGTCAAATGAAAAGAAAAATAAAACTACCCTGGGATGCATTCTGGCTGAGAAGGAAAGCAGCATTGGCACAGGCAAAAAATCTCTGTACCGCTGAGTCATGGCATTGTCTGTATATGTATGCTATGTAATGGGATTATAATGGTGCTGTGATTGAATTATTATTATTGTTATTATTTATTTGTTAATTCCTTTTAATCTCCAGTGCAGTAGCTAATGCTTTCAAACTAGAAGTTAGTGCCTGTGAGGGGTAATTTGATCACATAAAAAAACAATTACCACAACATGAACAGGCTCTTATTCTCTCAATGAAGACGCCTGTCTCTGATGTGAAAGATACATTCATCTTCACCATAACAAATTTCAATTCTATTTGCAAAAGCAGCTTCCTCAATGAACTGCTTCAGTTGCAAAAATATTTCCATTGGGGTGACTGCAGTGCCTTTCTTCTCAGCCAGGCACTGAAGTAGTCCAGGAGGAGGATTTTTAGTTTTTCTTCTCTTCTGCAAGCAGGGAGTTTGGCTTGCTCTGAAATCTATTGACCTTCCCTGCAGAGAATGCAGAGTGCTTGCCAGATACCGTGTGCTCAGAGCTAGGCAGCATTTCTCTATGGGTTACTAGAAGGACAACTGGACTGGCTTGGGGAGTAGACTAGGCTCTTGGTGAGGTCTGGGGGGCTTGATGGATTTCTTCCATCCTGTTTCAATTGAAAACTGCTGCTCACGATCCTGGTGGCATTCTGCATTTCTCATGTAGGAGGAGATCAGAATCAAAATGGACATCTCTGTTCATTGGATTTCTGTAAAACAAAACAAGCACCATTGCATCTGCTATGTATTTTTTTTGACAGGGCTTGACAGTTAAATCACTACGGCATGGCGTTGTTTTCATTAGAAGCATGGCACCATCTGTCTCATTTCCAGCTGTAATAGGCTGATCTTCCACCAGACAGCACTTGTTACAAGATACACAGCTCTGAAGCTGCAGCATACAGTAATTAAAACCTGGCCTTTTAATTGGGAATGCTTGACATACAGTAATAGAGATCTATCTCAGTAGCATCTTCCGTCAGCCACACCATGTGCCTGTCTCCGGCTGTTGATTTGACTTGTTATTGGAGATAGACTGTTTATAATAAAGACCTGTCATTCAAGAACATTTCAGATCATTAACAATGCCATAAGGTCTAACATTGCCATGGGTTGCTCAGATATAGAAAAAAAGTGAGATAGACCGCTTTGCATCCAAACACATCATTTATCATTAGGTGTAGAAAAGGCAGAATTCTATTGGCTTTGAGCACTGAACAAATTAAGAAAAACTTTTTAATCAGTGCCGTCTCAAAAGTAGAAATCCTAAACTTGGTGCTGTATCAGCCAAGATCAAAATTGGAGTACAGCTGGTACCTACAAAGAGATTACATTATGAACATAATTGTGTTGCTTCACCCTAGCTTGCACAAAAAACAAAATGTGTATTGCAACGTTGTGTTAAGATCTGGATCAGCATTAAAAGTGTTGCAGAATGACCCGTTCTGTAAGTCGTAGAGATTCTGCTTCATGCCTGCCTGTTTCTCAAAGCCTGAAACCACCCTCTAGGTATCTAGCTTTTCATAACTTTTCATAATTTTTTTTTGTTTCAAGAAAGGTTATCCAACACCAAACCATCGTGGTAGCAAAGGATGCTTACCGGAGTGGGCTTTTTCTTGTCATACAAGAATTCTGTAAAATAATTTTTCTGATGTCACGCAGAAAATAGAAACTATTTTATTTTTTAGAGCGAGTGGAATTCAGAGTTATCTAGGAAATAATTGTGAACAGAAAGAAATGTACACCTATATGTAAATTATTAAGTAAACCTTATTTAATCAAAGTGTTTTGTGTTTCCTTTATCTGTGTCTGTGAGAAACATCTCTGGAAATCAGTGCAGAGTTAAGAAACGCTAAAAGAAAAGTAATAATTTCAATGACAAACGATGTCTTCCATTAACATTGAAAAATTCTTCTGGTCGCAATGTTTGTCACTGAAATAACTGCATTTATTTCAGTATTTCTAAATTCAGCACTGTTGAGTTTAATAATTATTTATGATATTATTACACAAGAAGAAGACTTTAAATGAGTCACAGTCAAGGCTTAAAAATTAATTTCGTCCCTGTTTTCCCCATTAGCAGTATTATTATTGCCCCCCTCCCCCTAATTTTGTACTTACCTTTTACCTACCTTCTCACTTCCTGTGCTGTAGGTCAGCCTCACTCACATGGCCAGCTTGAGTCTGGGACAAGGAAATTGAGGCTGAAGTATCTACATAGTTGTATACTCTCTGCAATGGAAGGTTCCAAGCTTCTACCTGAATGTAGTCAAAACTAGTTGGTATCGCAAAGGGGTTACATTCCTTTTTTCGCCAGACAGCCATTCAGCAGCTGAATTCTGGTACAAAGCTGCAGTCTCAGGAAATGTTTTCATTCAAAGCTTTTTTTTTTATTATTATTATTATTATGATTTGCATTGGCTTTTTATGACGTCTGTGCTGTATTGTTACTCCTTAGGCTATCTATACTAAAGCACATTGTCAGGAAAAAGCACAAAACACTGTCTGAAAGTTCATTGTGCTTCATTGAAATGAAGCTGCATTGTGTCACCTCTGTATCAGTACCTGCCATCTGCCATACGAGCAGAGACAGAGACAAGCTCAGGGAAGAGCTGCGCGAATACTCAGAATCCGTCTGGCATCGAACTATAAAGTTTTATTTGATTTACTGTATGCAGAAAAGAAAGCAGCACAGTGCTCCCTAAAGCTATTGTCGAGGTTCTGAACCTGTGAACAACGTCACTGCAGCTAGGAACAGAAGATTACGTTTCACTTCATCAACGCTTCACCTTTAGGGTTAAAGACTTTTAAACTTGAACATCATTTGGAATTTTTATAACCCACCCAAAGCCAGACAAGCCCCCGTTTGTATGATATACTGTAACATGAACGTCAGCGAGACTGTGTGTTCAACATCTATGTGAATATGGAAAAGACTAAATAAATACTGAATAAAAACTTCCCACACACACACATACTACTGTAGAAACTGATGTCGAGTAAGTTACTTGACATGCTTATCTTTGACAATGGTAAACCAACATAAAGATTAAACACAATTCTAAAGCATTTTAAAGGTGTCAACATTGTTATCAGTAATTTACAACAGTAATCTAGAGATAACCAGTTACAAAAGAATTACTTCTACAGTACTAGAAAGTAAATTACTTTCCAGAGGCCTTTTGTTATAAACGACTCTTACTTAAAATAACAGCCGTGTCTGTGGAGCAGTTTATTTAGACAGGCCCCTTTCCTCTGAAGTGTTTCTGTTTACTGAAATATATTTTCTAACAGTACCCTTCTGTCACAGCCATTTTGCAACATTAAATGGGACAGCTCCACAGCAGTCATTAGATGGCAGATAGTCTCTCAACAGCTCAGGAACAAGAGAGGCATTAATGGTACCTTGGTGTAAAGTCAGAGAATGTGGGGACTCTTTATGGACAGATAAACATGCTGTATGCTCCAGGTGTTTCAGTAGATACTGGAGTATTTTCCGGTCCTGGTGAGAAAACTAATGAGGAGCAACAGTTATTATCAATTAAAACCAAATTGAGTCAAATTAAGTAATGTAAAAGCTTGTGCAGTGCTTCATCGACCAGCTCACACAGTTTACTGAAGAAAAAAAGAAATTTTGAATCAGATTTTTTTTCAAAATGACTTTAAAAGTAAACTAAAAAGACATGACTACAAAAGAACGCACAGTGGACGCAAAACTGGATTGGTATTTGGCAGCGAACGATTTGCAACAGGGAACGATCTGCAACAGGGAACAGGGCTTGGCTGTGAACAAGCAGACACTCCGGACTCAAAGGGCTCTGTTCAAATAAGACACTACAAATAGCCCGGCTCAGATAAATGTTTGAATTGTGCCTTTCAAAACACATGCAGAACAAAGCCCTGCTAAGACCCATGGCCCTCTTCTGAAAGAGAGAACAAATTACATGGAAAGAAAGGGCTAAGGAACACAAGTCTTTTTTCTTGTTTAATTGTAAGGATGAACAAACGGACCTACAAACAGAGACACACCTGGGTGGGGTTCAGGGTCACCCCTCCACATGCTCACACGCAGCAAGCACACACATACAGCTGTGGCCAAAAGCTTTTCATCACCCTATAGAATCAACTCATTGTGCTTCATAACGTTGAATGAAACCTGCTGAATAATGTTACGTTAACATATTGAATTACACACGGCTTTGTGGTTTTTCCCATATACTTAATGAAAACAAAAAAACTGGCATTTTGAAATGTAACATTAAATGCTGTACTACTATTGTGGCTTCCGGTAGACTTTTGCAATATCATTGTCTAGTTTCTTTGATAACATGATGTTAAATAAAAGGTCTAAATCCAACCCTAAAATTCTAGGTGATGCACGCATAGACACACAGCACGCACAAACTCACACTCACACACTCACACACGCTCACATGCCTAGCAAGGGCAGACACTGCAGAGAATGCCCTCCAGGGCTCTTACTTATAGAGTGCCGCCTCTGTTGAATGCAGACACCACCTGGAAGGCAGTGGCTCCTCTACTCAAAGCACTGCCACAGCAGGTGGAATTCTTGACACACACAAACCCGACATGTTCTGTTTGTCTGATGTGAACAGGAACTGTTTTTAGATTTTATCAAGCAGCTGGACTGTTGGGTCGAACAAGCACAACCCATTCCAGAAAAGGTAGCTGTAACAGTTTCGCCAAATCAGATTTGTGTCTTTAAAGCATTTCTCCAACACAGGGAGGCGAGTCCACAGTGGCTACAACTTGACAGCAGGTCCGAACAGCATCGCCAGCTCTCCCAGTAGAGCTGCAGCAAGAATCGGAGAGATGTCTCGCTGGACTGAATCACAGGTGCAAAGTATTTTTAAAGCGCACTGCCCAAATTTTCTCTCTCAGTAATGTGTTCAGTTTCCCTTTTCAATATGGATCACTTTCTTGGTTTTTGATGCCCGTACTTCAAACAAGCCACCTGCAAAATGAAAACAACAAAACAAACAGACAACTACATTCTGAACGAGAAAGCAAAACAAAAGCCCAAACCGTCCTTTTGTAACATTTTTACTTTTTTGAAAAAGGCAAACTCTTTATAGGATTACATTTAGTTGCCTAATCAAACATTACAAAAGCACATTACTGTACAGATCAGGTGGCAGGTTCATGACTTGAAACAAGAGGACAAAAAACTTCAAACATCCCTTTCATTGACCTGACCCGACCCGACATACATGGCAACCAAGCAAAAAGCCATGTTTGAGTAAATACATAAATATAGAAAGCCAAAAAGAACATTTTACATTTAAAACTGGTATAGTGGGCTGCATTTATCAGTTTGTTCTGTTGTAAAAACAAAGCTACAAACAAACTACTCAAACCCGCTACTAACTCTTTGTCGTTCTGACCAGTTGTGTTTTTACAAAAAATTGTAAAAAAAAACATTTAAAAAAAAAGGATGGCTTTTTATTGAATTTTTATGTGATTAGCTTCATCGCATTGAAACAGTGCAATGTCGTTTTCATTATCACTCGGCCCTGTCTCTAAACAGCATCAAGGTCCGCCCTATTCTCCAGTGTTAACCCGCCAGTTCCTGTTTCGCTGGCCTTCACTCTGCGCCTCCTCTCTGCTGCTTCCCTTTCTTATTCTTGGGCTTGTTACCAGATTGAAATTTGCCCTTCTTTGCAGGCCAGTTGCTCTCTCCCATTCCTGCCTCGGCTTGTTTTCGTTTGTTCTTATTCTTGTTGTTCTTGCCTTGCTTTCCCTCCCAGTCGGCCCCCTGTCCTGGCTCGGACGGCTTCCCTTCTTCCACCAGCACCTTCTTGCGGTTTTTGCGTTTCTTCGTCTCCGGCAGGAACCCCTTCTTCTTCTTCTTGGGGGCTGTTTGCTGCTCCTCAGCCGCTGGCTTCTTCACCTTTTCCTTCTTTGGTTTTCTGTTGACAAAGACATATATTAATTGCCAGCAATGCATGTAGCATAGACACAGTTTAAATACTGTTCAAGTGTGCACTGTAATACTCTTTGGTAAGCCTTTTGGGCACTACCTTCATCACAAACAGATCCTGTTGACAGTCTAGTATTGATACTCTCAGGTCTCCACTCATCTGGGTTAGTGGCTTTCTACATTAGAAAGTATGACATGCGCATCCCCGACAGGGCAGAATAAGGGGACAGAGTTTTAATAAAGTGGTGATGTGTAACAAACAGGCTGTACTTTTAACACATGTTTACAAGGTAACAATCATATGAGAGACCAAAATGATTTCAATACATTTTCAATAAAATATCTAACAGTCTTTTCAATCATCCATGATATTTTCTTTTATTATATATATTTTTTTGCAGTAATGAGGGTTTCTTCAATTTGAAATGGCTTGTGAAATTGACAAGAGTATCTTTGATTAAAATAAACGCTTTCACTCCTTCCCATATTGGTAGAATTGATGAATGCAGGTCATTGGTCTAATCTATTCCAGTACATCAGAGTGCTTCTGACATGTCAGGATCATTACCTTGGGTCTGTTCAGTTCCCTGTTAAAAGGATAGTAATTTACTGCATGAAACTGCATTCATCACTCATTCCCAATGGGTGTGGCAGGACAGCTCTGCAGTGCTACAATCTGTCGCAAGAACACTGAAACTGCAAAATTCCCAAACCGCAAGAAACACTGGATGGCTGATTCATGTTTGTAAATGTGCATGCCACATAAAAAGATGCATTTCAACACAATATGCGTATTACATAAACTATCGTTGTTTGTTTTTTAATTAACCATTTCACTTCTGTCTTTACAACCCCTTTTGAAATGCCCGATTCGGATGTTAACAAGATACTGAACCCTGAAGGCAAGGGCCAATCTGGGAAGAGTCTGTCAGGGATTGTGGGATTGACAGGCACCTAACCAGCAGGGGTCACTAAAAACTATCCCTGCCCTAAAATCATTCACAAAGGTCAATGCGGCGCTTCCTGATCCCATGTTGGTAACTGGGCACAATCGGGATTTGAACCACAGTCCATGGCTCTCCCTGCACCTCACGCGACAGTGCTTTTACCTGAGGAGACACTATTCACTCATGTGACAGATTTTATCACCTAAATATGACTGTACTGTTAGACAAAGTATAGAGAGCTGGAACTGGGCTCTGAGAAATGTGTTTCAACAAGACCGACAGTAAATGATCAAAGTCTCTATACCTGCATGACCATCACAAGCGTCAGCACAAGACTGTATGAATGGTTCTCCGAGCGCCTACACTGCAACTCTGTCGCCGGAGGGATAAAACTAAGCTTCTCAGTGAAAGCATAAAAAACATATATATTATTTCAGAAATGCACACGGATGGCAGGGCTAAGACTGAGCAAACAGTGTTGTGCACATTTCATTACACTAATTCAGCCGTGAGTGCTTCAGGATTGCTCAAATATTAATTCAGTCACAGACACTCCTGCTGTTTAGCTATCTAGGCCAGTCCTCCTGCTGAGCTGGGGCTTACAGAGGTAAAGTGCATTAGCATGCTTCCCTTGAAGCACCATCACTGGGTATCAGGGCAGTTGGGTCGCCTAAGCATTGAGTCCACTTCTGTACAACAACAGAGACACCAGAGCCATGTTTCCACTGCCCAGCGTGGACCTGAATGAACCTGCTTGCAGAGGGAGGGAGGGCAGGGCAATACAGTTCTCTATATCACTTCTATTTACCCAGGTGTAAGTGAATATCAATCCTTGTAACAGGCTTTGACATTCAAGTATTGCCATGTAATACTGCAGGATCCCTTACTGTACAACTCCCGATTGAAAAGAGCTTTGAGCTGGCTTGTGGTGAATAGTGGCGAGTAAGTGAAGAGTTGCTGCTTAATGTGTTATTGAATCCTAACTTTGCTACAATGCTTGATCTACAAGCTGCACAACAGTGTAAGGCATTGGCAGTGGAATGGAGCATCCTGTGTTCCTGTTCCACTCCTGTGTTTTCTTTGCTGATTTAGTCTGACGTCAGTGAAGGGTCAGGTGCCTGTAACTTTGTATGCTTAAGATAATGAATAGTTCTTGCATGGATCCCTACTGTGTGAGGATCAGCCCTCTGCACTGCTCTGCTCTCCAGCACCCCCTAATGGCTAAGGCAATGGGGCTGATCATTGACACTGCAGTGCAGTTAAAACATACCTGTTAATGATAAAAGAGGCATTGTATCGCAATAATGTTCTGCTCCATACTGAAATGACTGGTAGAGTGATAGTACTTTATTTTATTTGATCAATTTTAGTTTTTCTACCCAGTTTGAAATGACCAATTTAATGCCAACACACTCTTTTATCAGAAAGCAAGGTGACTTTGCCTAATTGCAATAGCCCAGTCTCTTCCAGTCCAGAACCTTGTACAAACCTTGTCCTTCATTATTTATCTGAACAGAGAGCCTGGTTCCTGCTAGGTCTTTAACAGACTGAAAGAGCTACAAGTTGGACCCACCCATTTACAAAGACCATTACAGTCGTGTGCAAATGTATCAGAACACCTCAAGATCGGTCATTTATATCCTTTATATAACTACCTGCATGAAAACCTCTGGGTGTGAGAATTTCAATTCGCGGTCAGTAATCAGCGATATAGAAACAACAGGCACTTGTGTGTGAAAATGTTAGACCACTTTGTGCTTTAATTAGGCATCTTAAACAACTTCTAAAAAGTCTCCTGCATTTTACCATTTGTGGCTATGTGTTCTTTTTCTCTTACCATTTCAAGTGAATTGCATGTGTGGTCTAAAGTCCTCAATTAAAATTAGACAATCACTAATTTGCCTATTTCGACAATTTTTGCAAGACTTTCAGTTCCAGTGGTTTGAGTTTATATGCACAACAAAACTACAGAAGCAATGGCGTATTCTAATGCATTTGCACACGACTGTATACATCATAAAAAAAGGAACTTTAAAAGTGGAGACTTACGAGAAGCCCAGCAGCTTCATCACGTTCCAGTAGGTGTCATCCACATGGCCGGACTTGCGGAAGCCCTCCAGCTGGCTCAGGGACTCCAGCACTGGCCCCAGCTCCGTCACACTGACCGCCAGCTTCTGTCAAAGTCAACACAGAGCAGTTTAGAGCTTCCATTCGTAGCACACGCTTGTTTCTAGATGGTTATATAAACCTTATATCGTTCAACATGGCTCAAAACCAAATAGTCGCTGCAGTGCTGTACAGAGGTGAATGTGCTGCACTGTATCAATGATCCATAAATAGCAGGGTAACCGTTTCACAGGATCAGCTCCAGTTCCTGATAGCAAAGCTGTGCAACTTAAAATAGAACTGACATTAGCGTGAATACTTTCGGTCCCATCTCACACCAAAGGTGTTGAATTCTCACCCTCTGAAATTGTAAATCAGCAGCTTAAAACGTATCTGTTTCAAATGCAGGGATGGAAATAAGACTCCTATTGCACAGCCGTTTCACCGGTGTGTCTTATTAGATTCGTAGTAAAACCAGGAATGGATCAAAGCGCTATGCAATGGGAGTCTTATTTCTATCCCTGAAATGCGTAATTATAGTTTCCATTATTTAAATACCACATATAATCACCTACACTGTACATTTGAAAAATGCACGCATGTTTGCTTATCCAAAAGCATTTTGTTTTTACATGTATTTAAAACAAACCCCAGAAAATGTACAGTGAGGTTTGGTGAAGTGCAGGATGCACCCTATAGCCTGGAGGTCGCAGGTTCGAATCCAGGCTGTGTCACTGCCGACCGTGACCGGGGGTTCCTAGGGGGCGGCGCACAATTGGCCGAGCGCCGCCCGGGTAGGGAGGGCTTAGGTCGGCAGGGCAATCCACGGTTCACCGCGCACCAGCGACCTGCGGTTCTGCAGTGGAGCCATCAGATCTGTGTTGTCCTCCGGCACTATAGGTCTGGTGGCCTCGCTGTGGATCTGCAGTGCGAAAAGTGACGGATTGGCAGGAACACGTTTCGGAGGACGCGTGTTTCAGCCTCCGTTTCCCAAGTCGCCAGGGGCTGCAGCGGTGAACCGGGATACAAATAATAATTGGGCATTCCAAATTGGGGAGAAAACCGGGGTAAAAAAAACATTGGCGACGACTAAATTAAAAAATTAATTAAAATAAATTTTAAAAAGTGATATTAAAAAGAGACTTTACAGTACAAACAGTGCAGCAGCTTCTACTGGTTAAGATACTTATTGAAGACACTGAAAAAGACTTTTAGCAATGAATTTATTAAGATTCTTTTAGCACTTCTAAATTTAGCATTCGAGTGTTTTCAAGTACACAAGCTGACATTCGCAGTAAAAGGAGAACAAAACTGTGACTAATTAAAAAAAGGGTGTTTTGCTGTGTGCAGAGAGTGTGTTTCCTGTTCGCAGACTAATCTGATCACACTGATGAGCTCCACTGAAGAGGCACTCCAGCCAATGTGACCAAGATGATCCATTGCATACTTGGCATCGACATTACGCTCAGGAAACACCAAATACAAATCAGTCACAAGCCCACAAAAACACCTGTGAACACATGTGGACACGTATACAGCCCCCGCAGACACGGGCAAAACACACACACACAAATGGATTAACTCAAATACAGACATGACACTGATAACAACTCATGTTGATGAAGGAATAAATAAAAACACACACAACCACAAGGCTATAAAATGGATGTCATTAATCAGTCCCACACTGTACAGCTCAGTTACACACTGTGTGAGCTAAACATTTGTAACTTGATAAAACTTGTTTGAATATTATAAGCTGTAGGCACTAAATTCAGAGCTTCGAGCATGATGAAAGATGAGATTATTATGTAAGTGTGTCAGAAGGACAGGCACATACACATGCATATACTCATCCCCAGATGTGCAGACACACACACAGAACCCGGTGTGTTTTCTCTTGTGTATTCAGCCCTGTAGAGGTTTTCATGCGGTACAGAATGGGGTTCCAAACAGAAGAGCAGCCAGAGTGTGGAGTCGTCTTACCTGCTGCTGAGCTGTTCTGATAAGGAATCTGGTCAGTTCCAAGCACTGGATCACCTTCTCCTGGTCCACCTTCACTTTGAATCCCGTCACGGTCTTCAGACACTGAATGAGAGAGAGAGAAGAGAAAAACAAAAACTTCAAAAAACGAACAGCATGAACCAAGAGCCTCTTCTGTGCCACGGTATGCAGCACACATGGATATCGGCACTGCCTGAACCAATATCCAACATTATTAGAAGATAATTGTCAGACCTGCTTTAGGTTATAAAAACCCCGACTGTGCAGTAAATTCATTCTCTCTATACAAGTTGGTTGTTGCACTCATGATGTTATCAGCTCCCAGTGCATAATGAAGCTGTAGTGCTTGGTATCAAATTAAAAAGGTAGTCTTTCTCCCCCCCACCCCATGTGCCGTTTGCAATACTGGTAAGGAAAGCAATCAAGTTGAAATGCCTGTTTCAAAAACTAGAGGCGCAGCAAGACATTGGTACTTACCTCTGTCACCTGACCAACAGCTCGTCCAATCAGCTCTGTCCACTGTGTGTCTGTCATCGACTGTCGGACTTCACGCATCTGCAGAGCTTTCTGTACTAGAGCACAGGCCTGGCCCTGCGAAACAAACAAGCCATTCCTTTAGTCACATCCAGGGGGTTTGAAGTGTTGATCTAACGCCACACAGCGGTTAAGGCTGTACATCTACATTCAACAGATTGAACATTTGAACCTTGTGTGTAAACGGTCGAGACAAGGAGAAGCCAGGCAGTTCCTTCATTGGATCTTGTCAGGGACATTGCAGGCTGACTACTCATCTCGCCATCGGCTCTCTGTGTCTTTCCTGGCCGACAGACACGCCAAGCAATGGATCCAGAAAGGTTTTCTAGACTTCTAGGCTTCAATGGGTAGTGGGGATTTGATATCTTGATGTATCGGTAGGTCTGGGTTGGCTACAATCTTACTGTACTCTTGGAGTACGGCAGCATCTTGCCTGATGTTGGAGAATACTGGTAGCCAGGACAGTGGTGTAGACTGCAGTGCACCACGGACCAATCACAGAGCAGTGTTGATTTGTGTGTCGACAAACCTCATGTACGGGCTGTTCCACAAGACAGGAGATCAATACTGAGGACCATTGCTTGTGTTGATGGAGGGTATGAGCATCTTTACAACCTTAAAAGGGAATTCAGAATGTAGAAGGGTGACCTTAAATATATAACTTAGTTGTTAGATTCAGTTAAATGAACAGATGTTTTGTCGTCTTCAAAAAGCAGAAGTAAAGACTGAAGTTAAGGCTTTGAAAATGTGGTCCATTAAGGGGTCTCATGTCATGTGATCTTTTTGCTTGACAGTTTATAAAGATTTTATTGACAAAAATGCTTGCTGTATTAAATTGGAAGCAACCCAGACATTGTTTGATACGTTTCCTTGATTTACATTTTTATAAGCCGGTATTAATACAAATACTAAACACACAAGATGCTCAGCAGAACACTCTGCAGATATCTACTTAATTTCTGCAGTTTTTTGCATAATTTTCCCGCAGAGGGAGTCATAGATTACATCTGAATATTTGGTCACTAATCTGAAAGCCCAAAACAACCTCCATAACCCAGCAAATATAAACATCTCAAACCACATGCTTAAATTACATTTCCGTGTCTCTGTAGAGCAGGGGTCTCCAACCCTGGTCCTGGAGAGTTACAGGGACTTCTGATTTTTGTTTCAGCCGAGCTCTCCGTTACTTAACTGAACCAATTATTGGCTTAATTAGCCAAGATTGATGTAAAGACACCTATAAAACCTGCAGGATTGGGACCCTCCAGGACCAGTAACAGCTAAAGCAGTGTTCCATTTTATCAATACCCTTGGCACAAAACAGCAAGCAGGATATGACAGACTGGCATCATGTTTCAAACACTTACAGACTACCAACTACTGCTCAAGCTGCAGCAACACATGCATACGGATTTGCTAAACATGAGGGGTACAGCCAGAAAACAAAGCTGCATTGCCACTGTTCTGGAACCCCCTGTCCTCCCCTCCCTCTGCTCAGTGTGGAGAATGGTTTGTCTGCTCAGTGCAGGGAGAGGCATGAGAGATGGGGTGGAGGTCAAAGGACCAATCAATATCGCCCTTATTTTTGCGTTCTCATCCCAGGTTTCTTATGCAGGACAGGTGTGCGCCTCGCTGCAGTTAGACATGAGGAAATGGTCTCAAAGAGAACATGGCGGAGCACTGGGCAACACTCTTCAGCAGAAAAAGAGTTTTTCATCCTTTCAGCATGACAGCTGCTCTCAAAAAGGGATGATGAATAGATGTTCAAAAGTGTAATTATCACCCGCAGAGGATACAGTGGAGGTGGGCGTACATACATACATACATACATACAGGGCATCCATATATAACACTTCAGAGATGCATTTATAACTAGAGATTACAATCTAGGGGTGTATGGAGGCGGTCTGACTGTCTTACATTATTACATACAGTAGTGTGTAAATGTATTAGAACACCACATTGCTTCTGTAGTTTTGATTTGTTGTGCATATGAAATCAAACCACTAGAACTGAACATCTTGGAAATTAGTGATTTTCTATTTTAATTGAAGACTTTAATAGGCCACACATGCAATCAGTTTAAAACAGCAAGAGAAAAGAAACACAAAATGCAGGAGACTTTTTAGAAGTTGTTTAAGATGCCTAATTAAAGCACAACGTGGTCTAACATTTTCACATGAGTGCCTGTTGTTTCTATATCACTGATTACTGACCGGAAATTGAAATTCTCACCCCCAGAGCAGGTATATAAATGACAAATTTGCACACTGCTGTACATCTGATGAAACGTGCTTGTTTTTGATAGTATTAGGGTACAGGGGTCACTAGAGGTTTCCTGTTTGTATGCCACACTTGCATTCTTAGATTACATCTAGAAAACAGTCCAATTGAGATGGAAACAGTTTCACTTGCACATCCACTCTACTGGTTTACAGTTGGTAATAAAAACTAAAACAATGTATTTGTATATTATGCATTATGGATTTATGTTCACAATAATAGAAAAAACCACCTGTGATGAAACGGATCATCTGCCTCCCTGGATAGCCTTCTATTCAATCTGCTGGAGCTTGTTTTAATTAAGACTTCAGTCTGAGGTGCAGAAGCCAGCTTTCACGATGCTATCAGAGCAGTTTTCCGATACTGGAAATGAACATTGATCCTGCATTTGCTGAAAAAGTCCAGGACTTAGACACAGATGCGTGCACACACAGGCACTATACTTTGGAGCATGTGGTTGAATACATTTATGTTAGAGTGGGATTATATTTGTGTACAAAAGCCTAGTGGCTCATATTCGTAAATTACATTCGGACATTTTCCTGCCTGCCTGGGGCCTCCAGAAAAGAAAAGTCTATTTGAAGAACGTTTTTTGTCCTTGAGCAATGTAAAACACATGCACCTTTCACTTTGATTTCTGAAGTCAGAGTAACTTCAAAATACTGTTTAAAAAATAATTGCAATACAAGTACAATTAAAGAAAGTTTCAAAATAGGCAATTTGCCCAGCTTGGTTATTTTCACTGAATAGTACAGGGTTACACTGTCAGAGACAAATACCAAGACTACAAGGCCATTTAGATGCTATTATGAATTTGTACAGTATGGCTCTGGATTGCAACACACATATTTACCAACCACTTAATCCCCAGGATTAAAGCAAGCGTGTCTATCTCTACTATGAGGAGATTATCTCAGCACCTGGAAAAGCAGCTCCCATCAGTCACGTCTCACACTCTCACACATCCAACTCGGACAAGCAAAACACGTGTGTGTATGTGTCTGTGTGTCGGTCTCTGTGTGTGTCTGTGTGTGTGTGTGTGTGTGTGTGTGTGTCTCTGTGTGTGTGTGTGTCTCTGTGTGTGTCGGTGTGTGTGTGTGTGTCTGTCTCTGCGTCTGTCTGTGTGTCTATGTGTGTCTGTCTGTGTGTGTGTGTGTGTGTCTGTCTGTCTCTGTGTGTGTCTGTGTGTGTCTCTCTGTGTGTGTGTGTGTCTGTCTCTGTGTGTGCCTGTGTGTGTGTGTGTGTGTCTGTCTCTGCGTCTGTCTGTGTGTGTGTGTGTCTGTCTGTCTGTGTGTGTGTCTGTCTGTCTCTGTGTGTGTCTGTGTGTGTCTCTGGCAAATTCAGCTATATATTCCTTATGCACACAAACACATGCTTACTGCTTTTCATTACTGCTCTAGTGCAAGCTATCCCTTCACATGCTTGCAGCATTCTTCTTTGTCTGTGCATTTCCCCTTTGAGTCTCGGTTTGACCGCTGTGTTGACCTACATTCGCAGCACAAGCTTGAACTTCCTGTAACAAGTTTCATTGGATTTGGGTTAACGGTTCTCATAGCCTGCATTAGCCCAACCCATCAAAATCTAAGACTTTGATTCACATATCCTTTAGACTTGTGCCACGGAATGCCCGTACCAAGTTTGTATTCACGCTTCTCAAGATGTAAAAATCTGAGTGTAGGGTCACCATGGGAAGCCAGGACTGCACTGCTGCAACAGAATGCAAGGATTCAAAATAGTTCTGCATGGATACAAGACCCTCAAGCAGTCTTGGATATGGAAGTATCTAGCTATTGAGCTTTTACTATCCAACATCAAAGCCTGTCACGACTGCAGCCTTACCTGTCATGACTGAAACTAGCTTGCAACTGTTATACATTACAGAATACATGCCGGCAAATATATATATATATATATATGAGGATACACATCACTTATGCTATTTGAATCAGTCCTGCTGTAAAGATACTGCATTTACACAGGTGTTTTCTACATACTCAATATTTCTGTCCAACCCCTCAGTATACATGGTGATCTCTCATCCATTGCTAATGGCCACCTAAAGAGTAATTCAGAGCTGCACACCTTCATTAAAGTCAAAGACTTGAAATAGGAAACGCTTTCCCCATCACCTAGACCTGCGTGCAGGGGCTCCAATGAAGCACTGAATTATATGACTACAATGATGATGACTAACAGACCTGTCCCAGCATAAAAAACAACACTGCAAGAGGAGGAAGTCTTCAAGCCACATGTCTATCTGAAGCGAGCAGGTATTGTGGCTGGACATCAAATCAGTAAGCAACAGAGAGGAAACACTCGAGACAATACACTGCGTGTCTGGTACTTCCAACATGACTTGCAGCAGCTCCGATCACCACAGGTATCTGCCCACAGAAACACCTGGGCTCCTCTTAGAAATGACAAATCACTTTGGAATGCTTACAGAGAAGCTCTTGGTGTGGCTGTGAAATATCACGCTCATCTTAATGTATTGCTCTTGTTGTTTTCAGTTCATTTTCTGTTCCACATCCTGGCGAGTCTCTGCTGTTAGATCAGCCCATTAAACAACAATTCACATTTCTATAGCACCTTTCATCACAAAATACAGACCCAGTTCCAATCTTTCAGGGTTCATTAATATCCAGAATGCCCCTCTGCCCCCACTGTAAAGAGCCATGGTCAATTAGGCTAATTACAAAAAGGAGAAAATACGTCAAGTGATGTATTAGCTGCAAAGTGTCTCTTCAAGCAGGAACAGACCTGACGGTGAAATACAACCTGTTACTGTATAATTAAAGGCTTTGTGCTCATACGGGTTTTACAAAGAATACTTCAAGGGTTGTTGGCTTATAAGCCAGCTTTGAAAATGATTAGGTCTATACAGGTTTGCTGGAAAATATTACAAGTATGACAAATATTGAATATTGAAAAAAGGCAGTCCCCTAATTTGTTTTTGAGTTTGAAAGTGTAACAACCTCTAGTTGATGATGTTAACAAACTGGACTGTCAACCAGACTGACATGAATGTGAGATACTAAAAGTTACAATTCCATTTTATAAATACATTAAGACCTGGGCTATCGTATGCCAGATACAAGCACAGCAAACAGTAAAGCAAATGAACCTGAAAATGTATTCTACAAGCCAATATTTGCAGATGCAGTCTTTACCCCCGTTGTTCTCTGCAGCATTCACAGCAATGGACATACTGTGACAAGCACGCAATTATTCTCTGTGACGGTTAAATGAAAACAGCACCTCGGGGCATATCATTGACTCTGTTGCAGATCCGATTTCAAGAAGGGAGACAAAGGATGGGGTATCTGAATAGCACTAGAATCAATGTGAACAGGACTCTGAGCTCGCTGGCCTCTGTGAGCGAGAGGACTTGATCCAGGGAGGATTTGAACTTGCTGTCAATTGAGCAAACAACTTGTCATGATAAACTATTCTGGCTATCCTTAGAGGCATGATGCTCCCTATTGACAGTGTTATGGAAGGTTCAATACTGTATCACTAAAAACTACTGTGTGTGTGTGTGTGTGTGTGTGTGTGTGTGTATATACAGTACTGTGCAAAAGTTTTAGGCAGGTGTGAAAAAATGCTGTAAAGTAAGAATGCTTTCAAAAATAGACATGTTAATAGATTATATTTATCAATTAACTAAATGCAAAGTGAGTGAACAGAAGAAAAATCTAAATCAAATCCATATTTGGTGTGACCACCCTTTGCCTTCAAAACAGCATCAAGCATCAATTCTTCTAGGTACACTTGCACAAAGTCAGGGATTTTGAAGGAACTATCGGCAGGTAGGTTGGCCCAAACATCTTGGAGAACTAACCACAGTTCTTCTGTGGATTTAGGCAGCCTCAGTTGCTTCTCTCTCTTCATGTAATCCCAGACAGACTTCGATGATGTTGAGATCAGGGCTCTGTGGGGCCATACCATCACTTCCAGGACTCCTTGTTCTTCTTTACGCTGAAGATAGTTCTTAATGACTTTCGCTGTATGTTTGGGGTCGTTGTCATGCTGCAGAATATATTTGGGGCCAATCAGATGCCTCCCTGATGGTATTGCATGATGGATAAGTATCTGCCTGTACTTCTCAGCATTGAGGAGACCATTAATTCTGACCAAATCCCCAACTCCATTTGCAGAAATGCAGCCCCAAACTTGCAAGGAACCTCCACCATGCTTCACTGTTGCCTGCAGACACTCATTCGTGTATGCGCTCTCCAGCCCTTGGCGAACAAACTGCCTTCTGCTACAGCCAAATATTTCAAATTTTGACTCATCAGTCCAGAGCACCTGCTGCCATTTTTCTGCACCTCAGTTCCTGTGTTTTCGTGCATAGTTGAGTTGCTTGGCCTTGTTTCCACGTCGGAGGTATGGCTTTTGGCTGCAAGTCTTCCATGAAGGCCACTTCTGACCAGACTTCTCCGGACAGTAGATGGGTGTACCAGGGTCCCACTGTTTTCTGCCAGTTCTGAGCTGATGGCACTGCTGGACATCTTCCGATGGCGAAGGGAAGTAAGCATGATGTGTCTTTCATCTGCTGCAGTAAGTTTCCTTGGCCGACCACTGCGTCTACAGTCCTCAGCGTTGCCTGTTTCTTTGTGCTTCTTCAAAGAGCTTGGACAGCACATCTGGAAACCCCTGTCTGCCTTGAAATTTCTGCCTGGGAGAGACCTTGCTGATGCAGTATAACTACCTTGTGTCTTGTTGCTGTGCTCAGTCTTGCCATGGTGTATGACTTTTGACAGTAAACTGTCTTCAGCAACCTCACCTTGTTAGCTGAGTTTGGCTGTTCCTCACCCAGTTTTATTCCTCCTACACAGCTGTTTCTGTTTCAGTTAATGATTGTGTTTCAACCTACATATTGAATTGATGATCATTAGCACCTGTTTGGTATAATTGTTTAATCATACACCTGACTATATGCCTACAAAATCCCTGACTTTGTGCAAGTGTACCTAGAAGAATTGATGCTTGATGCTGTTTTGAAGGCAAAGGGTGGTCACACCAAATATGGATTCGATTTAGATTTTTCTTCTGTTCACTCACTTTGCATTTAGTTAATTGATAAATATAATCTATTAACATGTCTATTTTTGAAAGCATTCTTACTTTACAGCATTTTTTCACACCTGCCTAAAACTTTTGCACAGTACTGTATATATATATATATATATATATATAAATGAAAGTTTTAAAATGATACAAAAAAATCAGTTTCAGGAGGTTTCTTTCAATAAGTGAGTTTTCATTTCAGTAACATTTCTAGTGATTGATGAGTATCCTGCTGGATCCTGATTCTATATCTATATCCTGTTCGATATAGAGTTGCTTGCTGTTTTATCCTCTGAATTCTCTCGCTCTTATAAAAATGGACACATCAACAGCACATGAAGAAAAGGATTAGGCTCAAGTTCTGCCCTCGAGTGGGGGAAAGGTCGCTTGGTCAAAGTCACAGAAGAAAAACGAAACCCTAAAACTAAAAAGCCCACACCTCCACCGCCAGCACAAGCTTGCTATCTAAACAGGTCACGCAGTCCCACAAGCCAGCTCCATCCTCCTCTGCACTGTGCTTCAGTCAATGCTGTTCTGTGTGGGAATAGCTCTCAATATCAGGCAGGAATAATAAATAAAGAAATAAAAACACTGCCTTCCTACCTCTTAAAGCCCCCGGGATTAACAGAAGCCCCTTTTTAACTCTGTTTCTATGCACAGTAAACAGTGTTTACTAAACAGAGAATTCTCTGTCTCTGACCCACAGCTGCAGCGCACTTCACAAGAAAGGCCTTTGAATCCCCCCTCGTTGGGACCATCTCCTCATTCCCTCTATTTATAAACTGGAGACCTCAGGGCTCTGTGTAAAGTTACTCTGGCTGTGGCTCCTGGTGCAAAGCCACTTTCCTTCCCCCCAGTTGATATATAGATAAGGGTATTAGGCAAGGCCTTGTTTTTAACCCAAAATAGCCAGGTGAGTTCACATGAAAAATACCCGACCGCAAAGTCTTGCACACAAACCACTTCAACTGTCTGCAAATCCCTGAGTCACGACTGCTTTTATTCATGAGAGAACACAACTAATGCATCTATTGTACCTGCTTTTTTGAATGCCACCCTTGTAAGCAACCCCTTCACTGTTGCCAGGCGCACTGTTGTACTGAAGCACTTTAATAAGGCTTGAGCTGTTGTCTGCAAAGTCAACTTTACCCCTTTGACCTAGCGACAGACTGCAATTGCAAACAGAGCTAACAAAGCAATTCAAGAATATAGGAATATGCATGCTTCTGGTATTTTTCTTGATTGGGGAAGGGGACTGTGTATTGGAATAGGCCAAACACTCAAAGGAATATTAAATCTGTTTCCACCTGAAATAGCACAATCTGAGGTCAAACAGAGCTTTGAAAAATAAAAATTACAACACCCAACTCGTTCTAAAATGTGATTGAATTATTTTAAATGGCTTAAAAATAGCTAACTACAAAACTACAAAAACCAGCCCCAAAACAGCAATCTCTATGACAGGGAGGGTTCACAGTATCCTGACTTGTGAATCCTCTGCAGTGTAAAACACCTACCTGTGTAGGTGTCAGACCTGAGCAATCTCCTCCATCAACACCCTCCACACAGTGGAAATTAGTCCCAGCAGCTGTCTGCATTCAAACCTCAGAGCAACACGCTGGCTCAGTAACCTCCAGGAATGGAGAGGAGTTAATACTGAACTCGGTCAATACAAGGTTATTATCATGCAGTAGTTTTTCTCCAGCTTGTTTACTCAGGTGCAGCCAGAGCGGCTCACCATCCTAATGCAAGATCGCCACCTAGATGGATTTCCGTGGTACTGCAAGTCAAGGATCCAGACCCTCTGTTCAGTTCTAATAGAAACTGCGCTTTCGAGGAACTGTGCATGAAGTTTTTGGTTGCATAACAGCACAGCAGTGGAATACATGAATGAATAATAGAAAAAACAAAGAAAAAAAATCTGATTCAGTTTACCTGCTGATGTTGTCTTACTCCTTCTGTGATGTATCTGACTGCACTCTCCAATAGCTGAACACACAAGATCTAAAAATGGAGGTAAGAAACACTGTTACTGATACATTGAGTTAAACATCTTTACACACACGCAGAGGACTGCAAGGGGGCAAACGAATCCTAGCTTTGCATGGAAACAAGCAAGAACCATGGGGTTAAAAAGATGCATACATTAACGTATTCTGTATACTGCACATTCATTACAACACCCCATTGCATTTGATTTGTTGTGAGTATGAAATCAAACCACTGGAACTGAACAAACTGGAACACTGTCAATACAGGCAAATGAGCGACTGTCTAATTGAATTGCTGACTTTAACAGACCACACATGCAAGTCATTGAAAATACTAAGCGTAAAGGAACAAATAGCTACAAATGGTACAATGCGATGAAACATTTTCACACATGAGTGCCTGTTTCTTTATCACTACTGATTAAAAACGGAAGTTTTCATGCAGGTAGGTACATAAAGGATATATATGACAATCTTGAAGGGTTCTACTCCATTCACATATCATGTGTATTTTAATTTCGCCGTTTCTTTCCAGACTTTATTTCACTGTGCCTGCCTCAATGTTAGAAGCTCACTTCCTCTATAGGAGCACACAATATTGATAGGACATGTTCCAGCTATTCCTCAGCAGGAAAGCACAGGACAGCTGCTGCTTCCAAACCTCTCTAAAGCAACAGAAAAGGCTTTCATGACTGCCCACAAAAGGTGCTTGTTCTAGTACTGTATTAACCCTTTGGGACACTGAAACCAATAATTTGTTAGAAGAAACATCAGCAAAAATATTCCACTTTTGATCGGTTGTAACTTTTCGCAAGGTCATTTTTTGAAGCCTGTTACTGATAAAGAGTTTGCACTCTCAGAAATCTATACATATTCATAGTCTTAATGGGGAACAAGACTTGCAAGAAAGTCATCAATTGCATGAAAGGAACGCTACTGTACTGTGAAGGACGAGATGAGCTATCAGGTAGATCATCAATTATAAACCACTTTCAATTTGAACATTGCAAGCATTTTCAATTCACTGTATGTTAAAAGGCACCTCGATTTTCATAAAAAACCCATAAAACACTGTCAGAGATTGTGGCCACTGCACACGCTTCTAAAAGGTATAAAAAATGTGTTGTAATTATGAATTTCAATATCGTACAATGGACTGGTTCCAAATCATTCAGATTGTTTTGAAAGGAGAAAACAAACAATGTTAATGTTACTAATTGAAAAACACAGAGAGAGCAAGTAAGAGGAAATATATAGTTTATTAAAGACTGGAGTAAACGCTTTGAAAATGCGTCCCAGTATCCTTTACATATTGTATTACATACACACATATATGTTGCTTTGTGATGTCCTCCCTGGTCGATCTGTCTCACCATGGAAGCAATATGGGTTTGGATATCCTCAATGCCCAGTTTATGGTGCTATACTCATCAATGTTATATAAAGTTACCAGTATCTTTCACAAAGTTATCTGTACAGTGTTTTAACACCTGGCTCCTTCAAGAGGAATCTTTGAAGAGATCGGTTTATAAATCCAGACTGGCTTTCTGTGCTGCACCAGACAGGTTTGTGGAATATTAAGCTGCATGATGAAAGGTTTCTTAATGCTGGGATTGAAATGCTGTGAAGCAGCTTAGTAACCTGCTACCGTCACAGCAAAGGCAGCCCAGGAGACAAGCTGATGCTCATTAGAAACACTTTCCAACAAGCCCCAGTCAGAACCACTGCGGCCGGCCCTGCTGCTGGGAATGACCCCCAGCACTCCCCCTCCTGCCAGTATCTGTAAGCCCCAAGGCATTCGGACTGTTTCAGCGGTGCTGCTGTCAATGACAGCACCATCAAGATTTCTTTTTAGCGTAAGCACCCTCCTCTGTGCCACTGGTTTATTTTTGTTCTCGTTATTTTTCAGTTCAGGATACAGCTTTTTTTAAAGTTCCAAATCACTTCCTATGCTGTACAGTCGTGTGCAAAGATTTGTCGTTTATATCCTTTATAGACCTACCTGCATGTTAGACCTCTGTGCTTTAATTAGGCATCTTAAACAACTTCTAAAAAGTCTCCTGCATTTTATCATTTGTGGCTATGTGTTCCTTTTCTCTTACTATTTTCAATGAATTGCATGTGTTAGTCATCAATTAAATTAGACAAGCACTAATTTGCCTATTTTGACAATTCTCCAAGATTTAAGTACAGTGATTTCATATGCACAACAAATAAAAACTACAGCAGCAATGAGGTATTCTAATATATTTGCACACAACTATAGGTCATAAGTTCTGACTGAATATCTAAATTAAAAGTATTAAAAAAAAAAAAGATAAACTTAAAACTAGTGCCAATAAGTTGCAGGGAATTGATTTTAAATCCTTGGTTATCATTACAGATGTAGTGACCCACAATCATTTTCAATGTTAATGGACATTACAGACACCTCCCCATAGCTGGGCTTTCTGTGCACTCGGAAGGGTGGCCTTGTTTATATCCCAGTTTGTTTACATTCCCCAACAGAATGTAAGGACACAAGCTTGCTACTACTACTAGCTGTCTCTGAGCCAAGCACACACGTTTCTTTTAAACGAGTCCTTCAAATAGGCCTTTGAAAAAGTGCTTTCTCTTTTTTTCCCCCCCAACAATAGTCCCTGAAAATGAACCACAAGAAATACGCTGCGAGCCACTCACCGGGAAGCGAATGAAGAGGTCAATGAACATGGCTCCTGAGAGAGAGCTCTTCCTCCTGGTCATGAAATCTGTCAGGGCTGCCTGGAACAGAGCCGCCACCCTCTCCTTATCCAGGCTCCCGACACACATGGACTGAAAGAGAACGGCCGGCATCAGAACATGGGTACAATATCTCAAAGGGGCTTCAATGGGAAAAAAGCTACTTGAATAATGCGTCGCCAAAAATCAACCAACTGCAGTGCTTTCCTCGTCCCTTCAACAGAAAAGATTCACAAGTCGTATTTGATTTTCTTTTACCATGAACTTCCTAGATCGGTGTCTGTTACACTCCCTTCCCTCCCCAGAGCTGTCAAGCCTTGTATTTTTATGATTATCAGAAGGTAGATGTTTGTTATGTATATATACATGGAAACATTACATTGTTGTGGTTTGTTGATTTTACCACCAATTCGTGTTGTCCCTGTTTGAACACCAGGTTCGTGTTATATATTATAAAAACAAATGTCCAGTGCTGAGGTACATTTAGTGCATGTGTCAAAACCTGTGTCACCTGTAGCTAGTCAGTGATTTCTATTGGGTTGCAAGGCATCATAGCCCCAGCCCCTGAAACACTGAGATATTGCAGCTACTATAAAAGGATATGGATGCCCTCTCCAAGCCATTATAACTAAGGAAGCAGAACACAAATGAACAGAGCCACTGGAAGATGCAGGCGAGATGTACCTGATCTGTGGGTGAGGTTTCTGCCTCCACTTTCTTCTGTTTCTTTGATTTGCCAGCAGGGGTCGCTGCAGGCGTGTTGGACGCATTTCCTTTCAGCACTCTCACCAGGTAGAGGGCAGCACTGAACACCAAAGAGAAGAGAGTCAAGAGTGAAAAACGAAACCTTTGCATAGCGGAGACACTGGCATGAGGGCTTCTCTCCTGAATCTTCACAGCCGTGTGAAAGCGCTTCATACAATTAGTTTAAAATACTGAAGGTTCATATTCAATGCAAAATAAAATTGACATCACAGTGACACATTCCTTTGTAATCACTGTATCCATGGAGATGTGACATCATAAAGCCCACGACCCTATAAAAAGCCAGTTACTTTCATCTAGCTAGTAGTGGTTGATAGTGTGATGAAGAGGTAAGTCCTGTTTTTCTTACTCTGCTGTTATTGGTAATGGCTTTTTAAAAAAACATTTAACTGTCATAATTAATGTGAAAAAAACAACAACAATATCTCTAAGATAAAGATTGTATTTTGATTTATAATGTTGAATCTTTGGGGTTTTTTTCCAGTACAAATGTCAAAAGACTCGTGTTATGAGTCTAGACAGAACTTCTTCATGCGACAGAAGCATTGTGAAATAAAATGCCCTGTTACCCTGTGATAGTTATCTTTAAACCTGCACTATCATCAATAAAAAACAGCTATGTGGAATGCAATGACATCACAATGCTGTGACATCATTGCACTGCATCATACAGCTGTGTGGAATGAAATGACATCAAAATGTAGCAACATTGCTATCAATGCTTGTTATATAATATGGCTATTCCATAACCTGACCCACATGTGAAGGGGCACAGTAAAGACATTTCAAAGCAGTCTTTGATACACTGATATTTATCTGGGTTTAAAATGACCAATGAAAACTCTTAGTGAGTATTTACCATTCATATAACAATTGAAAAAAACATTAATTGAAAAGCAATTTCCAGCAAGTTAATACAGTTCAAAGAACTTATTAATAAGGCAGTACTTTTTTGACTAATTCCACAGATTTCACAATTTCCGTGAAATTTCAAAGAATAGTGTAAATATACATGTTTTTTTTTATCACTTATAATAAATAGAGCAAACGTTTGCCTTCTTGACACACTACCTGTTACACTGAATTCATGAACCTGGCAGCTGGTTTAGTTTGATTCTGGTAAATGATTGAGCTTAAAAATGTCTTCAGTGAAAAAGACACCAGATCAGAAATATTTCTGCTAAAGATCTCTCTGTCCAGGACAAGAAGGGGAGATTTCACGTGTCTGTTGTTATTTTTACATGTATTTATTGTGTTTGATAATTCCCTGAATGTTTTTAAAAAGGTAGACCTAAAAAAACAAATATTCTACAATCTGGCATTGACTGTTTTTCAGGTAAGCATTTAAATATTTAGAAACATTTGTTGTATAATAACTAGAGAAAATAATCAATTTTGTATGAGACAACACTATTTTTTTCTGCTTTAATAAATATTATGTTTAAAATCTTGACATTTTTTAAATACCTATTCTTAGACAGTGAAATAAGACATTTTTTACCGTGAAAAAAATACAGCCCTACTAAATTAATAATAATCAAAAAGATATTGTATAATTGCTGTGCTAGTTCATTCATAATTATCTTGCGATTCAGTGTTTAAAATTAAGGATGAATGGTTCCTGCACTCTGTGAGCAACAGCAATTCAAACATACAATAGTTAAGAATACGATTTTGGCACAGTGATTTTTTATACATTTCACATAAAAACAAGAAGTCACAGAAAGGTCACCAAAGAATGTAGGTTTAGCTACATCAACATACACAAGAGCTTTTAAATAATACACAAAAAACAGAACAGGGAAAAACTGGTAAGCAGAATTTCTTCAAAATGTATTTATGTATTTCTCTATTGTTACTGCACTACGCGGTCATTTAACTGATGAAGACCCTGCAGTCGACACCTGTTAGTGTCACAGCTGTAAGAGATGAAGACAGCAGAGTCGTGTGTGAAGCTGCCCACCTGAAATAGTAGAGAGACACGGAGGAGTCTGCCTGTTTCTGAGCTCTTGTTAGCAGCCTTTCCATCAGCTCATGAAGCTCGCCCTTCCTGTCAGACACATTCCTGCAGTAGCGCTTGGCCTTGCACAGCTGATTCCTGTTGGGGGGAGAAGAACGAGGACAAAGCTTTAACACGCTCTCTTCTCCAAACACTAGGAGTGAAAATCCTTGTGACAGTGCAAGAGCCTGGACAATAGGCTTAGAAACACCTCCCATCAGTGGCACACAATTGCTGTACACACCAGGATCTGCAATATTTGGACAAGCTGTTCTCAAGATTCAACTGATAAAATGTTAGTTAATTTATGTACTGAACTGTACTCAAGATTTGTTTTGGAGAGGAATAAAACGGTAAAAGAACCAATGAAATGTTTGTGCTGAGCAGATTCTAGTTTATTTAAGCTATTTGAATTTGCCTTTGCAGCTGCTTGGAGCTGGGGAGCCCTGCTGTAAAGGAATGAAAGGGCTGCGGGCAGCAGGAGCTGACCTGAAGATGTCAGCAGTCTTGCGGAGGAAGTCCTGCTCCTGCTGGCTGGACTCGGAGCCCATGCTGCCTTCGATGATGCCCAGAAGGGGCTCGATGATCCCGAACACCAGCGGGCTCTCCGCCTGCTTGGACAGGAACACCTCGATCAGATCCAGCACCTGACAACACAACACAAGCTTGTAAGACAATGCAAGTATCGCCACCAGGTCCAGGGATGGAAAGAAGTCTCCCATTGCACAGCAGTTTGATCCATTCCTGGTTTTACTATGAGTTTAACACCTGTGCTTGTTACCTGTAAACCACGGCTAATCAAGCTTGTAGTAAAACCTGCAATGGGTGAAACTGCTATGCAATAGGAGTCTTATTTCCACACCTAAAGTCTGGCAATACAATGTAACAGCCATCCATATCATAAATCATAAAGTCTACATCCATGCATAAATGCAAGTGTGACAAAAATAACTACATATTGACAGACAAGTGTCTCCATACAGTATATCCCCAGATTTACTCAATAATCCCAAGACGTTGCACTGAAGAAGGTCCTCATTATGTTGCAGGGCAGTAAACCAGCCATCTCAGCCAAACCCCTCAGTTGCTACACAAGTACATCTGACCTCATCAATATAGATGCAGTTACTTAGCAGCTACCAGTGTGACACGCTTCCAGACATCGCAGTTGAATGCCAGTCAATGGAGCAGGGTGGGTGAGCCCATGTAAGCCTCATTCATTCATTACCTTGATTTTGAAATCCCTCACAAGGACCTTCTCTTTGCGCATGTTCTCCTTCTCGTCCTTCTTGGCCTGGATGCGCTTCTTCTGCTCGGAGAAGAGGGCTGAGATGTTCTGGTCCAGCTCCATCATTGTGTCGTCATCCAGCTCCTCCTCATCGCTCTCGGCCCCTTCCGTGTCCTGCAGAGCCGGAGGTGAGGGGTCATTGAGAAACGGCTGTGCATTAACCTCAAGCCTCCTCTCACTAGAAACCTTACAGGAGGTCAAGTCAGGACCTGGCCTGCTTGTCAAGAGACAGGGCAGCAATTGTACATCGGTTAGGATATCAAGGCCTTTCAATGCCATGCAACACTGTGCACATATAACGCATTTGCTTGTCAGCAACAGTGTAGTGCTGTATTATGGACTATTTCAGCCCGCCATGCTGTTAATACAAAACGAGAGCCATCAGTATCACTGTGACCATGTACAGGTGCTTCCACTGTATCTTCACCAGGGATATAGACCCACAGGGGGATAATAGTGTCCTAATCGACCCCATCACTGCCAGGACTCACCAGAGCATTCTTCCCCTGCAGGACCTTCATCAGCTCCAGGCGGAAATTCTCATTCACTTTCTCTTTCTCCTCATCCTCCTCCTCCTCTCCTCCACCCCCCTCCTCATCGTCCTCATCAGAGCTGTCAGAGTCTTCCTCGGAGGAGTCGCTCCCCTCCCCCTCCTGCTCAAGCAAACACAGAACCGTCAGCCACACAGGCAGCAAATCCTCCCGCTGCTGTGCCTGCGGTGCATTCATTCCTCTTAGACCTGTGAGTCACTGTGTCGCAATCCAGTAATCACACTATACCAGAGGTCTCTGGACAACCTTTTAAAACTACCAGAATATGGGCATCACCAATCAGATGTAAGAATTAAAAAAAAATCTTGGTTATTACATATTAGAAAAAAAAATTATAATAATAATTTTAAAATAGAATCATGTAAGACAGTTTTCACAGGAGCATTGTCACAGGATTGTGTAGAGTTTAAAGGAAACCCCGCAACTCACATATAAAAAAAATACATTACAAAAAAAACACGCGTTTCGGTTTAGCAGGGTCTTCATCAGAGCACAAAGCAGACAAAGGACTGGCAAACTAATATAGATTCCCATAACAAGCAAATTAGCAATCAATTAGTTAATAAAGATTAATTAAAGACAAATAGACAAAAAGTAATTTAAACCTCTTGGTTTTTAAACTCAATCCAAATGATCTGTTTCGAGTTTACGGCAGACAGCAGGTAGCCCTCTGTGTGCTGATCAATGTGAGGAAGCTGAGCTGTGAAAGCCTGTGTGTGTGTGTGCTGATCAATGTGAGGAAGCGGAGCTGTGAAAGCCTGTGTGTGTGTGTGCTGATCAATGTGAGGAAGCTGAGCTGTGAAAGCCTGTGTGTGTGTGCTGATCAATGTGAGGAAGCTGAGCTGTGAAAGCCTGTGTGTGTGTGTGCTGATCAATGTGAGGAAGCTGAGCTGTGAAAGCCTGTGTGTGTGTGTGCTGATCAATGTGAGGAAGCTGAGCTGTGAAAGCCTGTGTGTGTGTGTGCTGATCAATGTGAGGAAGCTGAGCTGTGAAAGCCTGTGTGTGTGTGCTGATCAATGTGAGGAAGCTGAGCTGTGAAAGCCTGTGTGTGTGTGTGCTGATCAATGTGAGGAAGCTGAGCTGTGAAAGCCTGTGTGTGTGTGTGCTGATCAATGTGAGGAAGCTGAGCTGTGAAAGCCTGTGTGTGTGTGCTGATCAATGTGAGGAAGCTGAGCTGTGAAAGCCTGTGTGTGTGTGCTGATCAATGTGAGGAAGCGGAGCTGTGAAAGCCTGTGTGTGTGTGCTGATCAATGTGAGGAAGCTGAGCTGTGAAAGCCTGTGTGTGTGTGTGCTGATCAATGTGAGGAAGCTGAGCTGTGAAAGCCTGTGTGTGTGTGTGCTGATCAATGTGAGGAAGCTGAGCTGTGAAAGCCTGTGTGTGTGTGCTGATCAATGTGAGGAAGCTGAGCTGTGAAAGCCTGTGTGTGTGTGTGCTGATCAATGTGAGGAAGCTGAGCTGTGAAAGCCTGTGTGTGTGTGCTGATCAATGTGAGGAAGCTGAGCTGTGAAAGCCTGTGTGTGTGTGTGCTGATCAATGTGAGGAAGCTGAGCTGTGAAAGCCTGTGTGTGTGTGTGCTGATCAATGTGAGGAAGCTGAGCTGTGAAAGCCTGTGTGTGTGTGCTGATCAATGTGAGGAAGCTGAGCTGTGAAAGCCTGTGTGTGTGTGTGCTGATCAATGTGAGGAAGCTGAGCTGTGAAAGCCTGTGTGTGTGTGCTGATCAATGTGAGGAAGCTGAGCTGTGAAAGCCTGTGTGTGTGTGCTGATCAATGTGAGGAAGCGGAGCTGTGAAAGCCTGTGTGTGTGTGTGTGCTGATCAATGTGAGGAAGCTGAGCTGTGAAAGCCTGTGTGTGTGCTGATCAATGTGAGGAAGCTGAGCTGTGAAAGCCTGTGTGTGTGTGCTGATCAATGTGAGGAAGCTGAGCTGTGAAAGGTACCTCCTCCTCATTGTTCGCAGGCTTCTTCTCTTTCTTCTGTTTCCTGGAGTCTTTCTGGTCCGTCACCACCACACCACTCTCCTCTTCATCCTTCTCAGGGTCTAGAACCTGTAGGGGGGGCAGCGAAAAAACAGTCAGCCGCCTGCCCAGCTTGCTATGTATACATTCATTTCTGCATCCTATCTGGACATCTTTATTCACATGTTCTATGGGTACACTCAATCAAATTCAGACTTTTTTCTTTAAATACAGCTTTCCTTTGCTGCAACTTAACTATTTTATATATTTTGACGCATCGCAGGACTACCCCCTATCGTATTAAAAGGGCTGTCTATAGCACTCTCTCAAACCCTACTCTTCCCTACTACACCCACCAATAGCCTCCCTTTTCCCCCTCCTACTCACATCCAGGATGATCTGCAGAGCCCTCTGGGTGACGTGTGGACACATCCTCCCGAAGACAGTCTTGGAGACCTGTCTCATGAGGCGACTGGGCTGGGACAGCAGGGTGAGGAGGATCTCCACCATCACCTCCACCCACTGGGGCTCCTCGCTCTCCTCCGACGAGGCTGAAACACATGGGGCGGGACACTGTCAGCTGCACCACAGAGCCCGATACACAGGACTGGCAAAGACGCGTACAGCTCTGTGTGTGACATGCCATCAGCCATGCTGGTCCACATACAAGATCTGCAGAGTGCAGCAGTTCAAACTCACTTCAAAACGCTGCCTCAGTGAGTACGGTCAATGGACAATATCACAGATGCTTACCTGTTGCCTTTTTCTTTTTGGATTTTTTCTCCTGGGCATTTTCCAGGCAGTTCTGCAGATCGTTTATCAGTTCCACACTTTCTTCCGGAGTCTTGAAATGCAAACGAAGAAGAATTTTAGTACAGGGTCCTGACAGCTAAAATACTAAGTCTGGTACAGGAAATGTGATTGAACACTTTCCAAAAGCATTTCAAACAGATTCAGTGGACAACACAACTGTTTTAAATACAAATTCCTCAGGGTACCTTGAACAGATGGATGCCCACAAGCAGGAAGAGCTGCTGGAAGGCTGCAGTCTCCATGTTCTGGGATTTTTTTGCCTTTTTATGAAGTGCCTCCACTGACTGCAACATCCTGTCAAGCAATCCAACATGAAAGGTTAGTACAGTTGTACCATAAAAAAAAAAAGTCCTGTCCCTGTTTGGAAACTCACTGCTCTATTGCACAGGGGTGGAAATAAGACTCCTATTGCATAGCAGTTTGATCCATTCTTGGTTTTACTAGGAGTTTAAGACAGACACACCTGCGCTTGTTACCTATACATTGGGGCTAATCAAGCGCATATTAAAACCTGGAATGGGAGAAACTGCTATGCAATGGGAGTCTTATTACCATCCCTTTTGTGGACCTCTTTTCCACTGTATTTAATGAAGTCAATTTGGGGAAAACACCAGTGGGATTAAAATAAAGTTATGAAGATCCACCATTGTTTCTATCATTAAGCTGCCCAGCCATTACTAATGGCAAAGCGAGGCTGTGTGCAGTTTTGTCTTTGCCCTCACCTGTCCCAGGCCTCCCTCTGCTCCTTGCTGAAGGGTCTGGCCGCTTGGACGTGTTTGCTCTGGCTGAGCAGGACGCTGGCGTACTGGACGATGCAGAAGATCCACAGGGTGCCGTCGGCAGTGACCCCCTGGACGTGCCTCTCATTGAGGGCAGCCACCTCGGAGGAGTAGCCCATCAGGGGGAGGTGGTTCAGGTGCTGGAGGAGCCTGGAGGAGGGGAAAGTCAGGACTGACTCTGGGTAACAGCACAGGCTGCACCCTACACATCTCAGCTAGGAATCTTTCCAAATTGTTAAACTGGTTGAAAACAGTTTCAGGGGATACTGCACAGAGCGACAGAAGAATGCTTTCTATGTCTCTAACTCAGGAGTTACTTACATTTTCTGATGGATTGCATTAAGTTTTGAGTGCATGCAACTTGTCTAGACTTTTGTCAAATAAACTAGCAGAAGTTTATGGGCTGGTTTCACAGACCCTGGTTAGCACTATTCTTGGCCTAAGAAACCAGCCCTAACAGTTTCATGAATAAAACACATGCCATAAGAGTCCAAGGATATACAGCAGTGTGCACATTGATTAGAACACCCCATTGCTTCTGTAGTTTTGATTTGTTGTGTACATGAAATCAAACTACTGTAACTGAATCTTGGAAAGTTGTCAAAATAAGCAAATTAGTGGTTGTCTAATTTAATTTAAGACTTTAATAGGCCACACATGCAATTAATTAAAAAACAGTAAGAGAAAAGGAACACATCGCCACAAATGGTAAAATGCAGGAGACTTTTTAGAAGTTGTTTAAGATGCCTAATTAAAGCACAAAGTGGTCTAACATTTTCACACGATTGCCTATTGTTTCTATATCACTGATTACTGACTGAAATTCTCAGGTTTTCATGCAGGTAGGTATATAAAGGATATAAGTGACAAATCTTGAGGTGTTCCAATGCATTTGCACACTGCTGTACCTTATAAGTTACCGTATCACATTATAAAAGGAGGATGGATAGTTCACTCTATGAAATGCATCAGTTTTAAAGGGTTTCTTCAGTGTGAAAGCACACAGCTGGATGGAGCTGCGTACCCAAAGAAGGAGTTTGCGATGGCGCTGCGGGTCTGCTCATCCAGAGGCACTGCCAGGGAGCTCTCAGTCTCTGGGATCACCGGGTTAGACTTCACGACTTTGAAGAAAGCATGAAAAAAAATAAACCTGGAAAATACAAACAGAGGAATGTAACCGGGTTACTGGAATCCCAGATACTCAATTATTTTTACAGAGAGACTTTTTTCACGACAATCAGGTTTGATATATAAAGCAACGTTAATTAATAATAATTGTCGGAACCACACTCCACAGCTTCTACTTCTTCCTTCACTTGCTGTTCTTGTAAACAGCTTGCAGCACAGGTGTATTGAAGTTCCTGCAATGTTTGTTGGCAGCATCATTGGCAGTGTATAGACTGCTCTTACAGTTCTGCAGGATCACACTGGAGATAATCCAATGTTCCTGGCCGCTCTGGTCCACGTTGGGTGTGGCCCTGGCCCATGGCTTGCGGCCCCTCACCTTGCAATGTCCATGACCAGGTCCTCCTCCTTCTTGACCAGGGGGTTCTCCACGATGGAGATGAGACGTGGGACGATCCACTTGCGCAGGCGGAACACACAGTGCTGGGTCCTGCACACGACAGGGCATTCAACAAGTTACACTGAGCAGCAATACAGTGATAAAAACAGGAATAGTAGAGATCAAAAATCCTTACTCTGATTTTTACCACCATCTTGAAAAAAGAAAATTTACAAATTAGTAAAATCGGCAATTGATTTAACCCCGTTTTTCTCCCAATTTGAAATGTCCAATTGTACTTTAGGCTCAACTCACCGCTACCACCCCTGCGCTGACTCGGGAACAGCGAAGACGAACACACGCGGTCCTCCGAAGCTACAAAATTCTACACACTGCAGGCCTGCCTTGCAGCCAACCCAAAACTACAGCGTCGGAGGACAACGCAGCTCTGGGCAGCTAACAGGCAAGCCCGCAGGCGCCCAAACAGTCTAACAGGGTCGCTTGTGTACCAAGGACACCCTGGCCGACCTAAGCCCTCCCCCCCCCCGGGCGGCGCCCGGCCAATTGTGCGCCAGCCCCTGGGAGCTCCCATCCACGGTCGGCAGTGGAATAGCCTGGACTCAAACTGGCGACCTCCAGGCTATAGGGCGCATCCTGCACTCCACGCAGAGCGACTTTACCGGATGCGCCACTCGGGAGCCCCACATGGTACGTTTTTGATAAGTCACCCACCTGTCTCCCTTCTCCTGGTTCTGCTGCTGCCGCCTGGTGCTGAAGTCCATGCAGGTGTCCAGCTGGGGGTTGGAGAACATGTCCTTGAGCCAGTCCACGTAGCGCAGCAGCACGGGCAGCTGCAGGTGCCGCACCACCTTCCAGTAGCTGGGCACCACCGGGTAGCCCTGGTTGGTGAGGCTGGAGAAGGCCACCATCACTGCAAACTGCTTCTCCGGGTCAGGGCAGCCCTCCAGGAATGAGTCCACATAGCTCTCCATCTCCGGGGCAAACTTGAACCGATCAGGGAGCTGGAGCAGAACAGACAGAGAACCATGAACAAGGGGGAAGCGAGAAGCAGGGTTATCAACAAGCTTCACGCGCCTCTAAAGCCCAGGTTTGAATCCGGCTTGTATGCTACCAGGTTATTCAACCCCATATGTACATTAGAGGTATCCACATCACAAGACCACAAGATGCAGATCCTGCTTGCGGTCCAGGACTGAATGACAGGGCATGCCAAGATCAGGATCTACAAGAACTGGATCTATTTTGAGAGACATAGTTCCAGGGGAAAATTTCACGACGGGTGGTAACATCACACAGTACAGCAGATGCTGCTGCACAGTAAAGTTCAGCCACTAGGTGGCGTGGTGGTAGGTGGACCCAAGCGTTCCACCCACTAACACCAAACATGGATAAAGATCTGTTTTGACTGCAGTGAGTAAGGGGAGATCAGCATTTCAGTTTAAAAAACAAACAAACAAACAAGAAACATCAAACAAGCTGGCTTACCTGAGCTGTCACCACATGTTCTCCGTAGTGTTTCATCACCTCCCCACCCAGAACGCACTTAAGCTGGCTGAAGGAAAGCAGAGGAAGAGCGCTGCCCAGGAGCCGATAACACATGTAGCTAAACAGAAAGGACAGCAACGTTAGGCAGGCCTTCAATTCACAAGGGAAACAGCTGAAAACAGAAGCAAGTTGAGCAGCAAAGAAATTATACTTTATAATCATGTACAAAAGTCTAATAAGACGCAGGGAATCTGCAAAGGGACTACAGGTTTGAGATAAGGTTGGTTGGATTTTCAAGTTTCAAACCTTTCCTATAACCCTCCCTAACCAATCACAGATTTTGTTTCTTACACCTCGAGAGATAGAAAACACTCTTCCCTGCAGCAGGACGTATTTTATTTGTTTCAGACAGTCAATGCATTACATAACAACCTTCAATACATGACATAATGTACTGATGCAGTTTTAACACTCAACTGTGCAGCACTGCCCATCTACACTCTCTCACCCTCATACCCTTACCTGCTCGGTCCTAGCTGGTCTTTTAAGAGCCCGTTAATGACAGCTTCCTTCCAGAACAGGTCAAAGGAGTTTTCCTTCAGAGCCACTTTCAGCAGGTCCAGGCCAACAGGGGGCATCGTGCGGTCTTTCTTCACAGACTTCGCCGCGGTTTTCAGCACTTCTACTAGCCTGGAAACGACACACTGCGGGTAAGAGCCAGGGCGAGACTCGAGGGCACTTCTCAGTTTAAATGCAACTGCAAACTAACATTGACAAGCTGACGACTCCAAATGGGTTTGCTCTGGGAGACCCTGTTGAAAGGATATGACCGAATGAACTGAACTCAGGCCCATCCTGTTCTGCCTCAAAGGCTTTTTGTGTATGTAGTTTTTTTTCACACATTTTCTCAAGTCTGTTATGAAACTACTGCCCCCACATGCACTGTGCATCAGACCAGCCAGTGAGCTTCCATTTAGTAATTCAAAACTGCTTCTTTGAATGACAAGTACATATATTTGTTTTCAAAATTGGTGTTACCAAAATGTCTTTTCTTCTGAAAGTTACTTTTTCTGTAGAGAATGTCAGCTAATTACCATCTTTTCCAGGGTGGAAATACAAATTTAAAAAGAAGTGATAACTAGTCTGTGGGTTTAAAACTGCTTGGTACAATAGAACCTCAAGAGATACAAACCCCTTGGGAATGGAACCTGTTTGTAAGTTTGAAATGTCCGTAACTATGAAATCAGTTTTTAGTGGTTTTAATAAATAAATGCTATTAATGAGGCAAAGAATACAAGATACAGCACAGTAATATGGATATCGTTATGGTTTGAAAGGCTTTAAAACCGTATTATACATGGAGAAATGCTACATTTAACTCACTATTCAAATATGAACTGTAGCAAAAACACAGATTTCAACTTCCCGGAAAACCTGGTTGAACGTAGTGTATGTTTTTATTTTATTTTAAATAAAATTCATTTGGGCAGCTTAGGGGCAAAAAAATAAAATAAAATAAAATACTTTGCTTTCTTTAAAACTAAAATGTTCCTAGTAAAACTGCCCATGCAATTTCCCAATATTGTATTCCCATTGCTAAGTCTAATACCGCAGTCAAGTTAATTTTATTTGTTTTTTAAATGTTTTCTTTCAATTGAAAGTGTAACACTTTTGCGTTTCCAAGTTCTTACTATTTCAGTAGGTTAACCTTGTGCTTTTTTAAACTGGATTCTGGTTGCACTGAGTGACCATTTTAATTGCAGCTAAAAGGGGTGTTGGGTTGACCGGTGAGCTTGTAAGTTTGGGGATGGTAACTCCGAGGTCCTGCTGTTAAGAGCGCAGAGTAGCTGAGTACTGTGACAGTCCAATCTGTACTGCTTCACATGTCTTACTTGGGTATGTTGTCTGCCGTGACGACGCTGGAAGCTCCCAGCAGGTTCTTCAGTTTCTTGGGTTTCAGCACGCCTGGGAATCTCTGTATCGCCACAAGCAGCAGGTGCAGCTGCTCAGGGGTGCTGAACGCAGAGGAGAGGTCGCTCTTCAGCGCCCCCAACAGGACCTCTTCAAACACTGCCTCTGGAGTCTGCCAGCAACAACTCACACAATCAGCTGGGGTCACAATTTAACAGGAAGTACTGTACTGCTATCACGGCTTCCAAGAGACTTTTGCAATTTCATTTTGTAGTTTGTTTGATTACATGATGTAAATAAATGGATGTTCATATAGTTGTTTTATTATCTCATGCCTAAAATTCTAGGTGGTGCAAAGCTTTTGGACATAGCCGTATGTTTGCTGCAATGATTTTACCCATTATGGCAAAAAACAATCTTAGAAGCCCTCTGTGTTCAGGGACAATTGCATGAAATAACTTTACACAGTGAACTTTCCTTCTCTGGCTTATTCAACAGTAGTACATCTCACTCCATCACTATAGTAAAACATTTCAATGTTAAAGAAAGCAGCTCACCTCTGACAAGATGTCCACCATGGTCTTCCGGGGGAGGTCCTTGAGGTGCTCCCTGAACTGGGTAAGACTCTGCAGCAGCTGAACCGACTCCAGCACCACCCTGGGCTCCTGTCAGCAACACAGACACACACACCAGCGGCTCAGATCACATCCCAGCCCATCAGCACAGCTTCCCCGCCTCCAACGTTCATTAAAAACCAAATCATCTTGCAACTTTGGCTTTTTTCCTTCTCTCCCTCCAGTTACAGGTAAACCAGCATGCTTAATAAGTGGCTCTTTCCTTTCATCCTACGGCCATTTTGTACATATACAGTCGTGTGCAAATGTATTAGAACAGCTCAAGACATTTATATCCTTTATATACCTACCTGCATGAAAACCTCTGGGGGTGAGAATTTCAATTTTCGGTCAGTGATATAGAAACAACAGGCACTCGTGTGTGAAAATGTTAGACCACTTTGTGCTTTAATTAGGCATCTTAAACAACTTCTAAAAAGTCTCCTGCATTTTACCATTTGTGGCAATGCGTTCCTTTTCTCTTACTATTTTGAATTAATTGCATGTGTGGCCTATTAAATTAAACAATCACTAATTAAATTAAACAATCACTAATTTGACAATTTTGATAATGTTCAGTTCCAGTTGTGTGATTTCATATGCACAACAAATCAAAACAGAAGCAATGGGGTGTTCTAATACATTTGCACACGACTGTACACTTAACTTAAATCACTTCAATATTCACTATTCTGCCACCTATTCACTTCCACAGCGCTCCGAGTCCCAGCCCACCATTGCTGTGTCAGGCCTTTCTGCTCACTACCAGGTCTGCTCTTTGAATTACCTTCGTGAGGCGTCCCGATTGGGACAGGGACAGGACACCAAAGAAGTTTCCAAACGCAGCATTCCGTACAAGTTTCTGTGAAAAACGAAAGCAAAAGAAGTTCAGGAGGTTGTGTTTACAGTATGACGGAAAGACATTAGACAATGTGTTCCAGGTTTTACTTCACATCATAGCAAACTCAGACAAGCCAAGGAGGCTACAAGCCTGGGTATGACTGATTAAAATAACAGCACAGCCTAGGATAGCTAGAACAGTAATGGAAGACTTTATCGTACCAGAAAGGTGCTCTGCGTGCGGTAGAGTCACAGATGCACATTTCAAATACCTTTAGAAAACAATAAACTACCACTTTTTTTAAGCAAAAAACTACATTGTCCCTAAATGCAGCGCTCCAGATAAGGTTTTGAGCCATTTACTCTCCAATTTATACGATGTCAGTAAAATGTATTTTGGGTGAGTAAAATGCAACATTACCTTGAAGTCATGAGTACTTTCAATAAATACTGTACGTACTTTAATGATAACTTATGGGGTATGCATGAACTACAGCCTTGCATTTGAACTGTAGTGTTACTTTGTGCTACTTGGAGTACAAAAACTTGATGTTACAATAAAAACAATTATTCTTGTTTGCTTTATTGACTACACAAGGCTGTGAAGCAAATAAACACAGAAACAGAACATAATATTGTACTCCTTATTGGTCGTCTTTCTATAGTAATATAAAGCATCCTCACTGTGGTAAGCTGCTTGCCCTCCCTCCCCTCCATGCCCCTCCCCCTCCCCATGCCCTTACCTTCTTCACTTTCTGTGGGTCGTGTTTTTCCTTTATCTGGTCCAGCACAGACTGCAGCGGGACGTCTTCAAACACCTGCAGGACCTACAAGACCATACTCATCTGATTGTGTGCTGTCATATTATGAGAACACTCCTGCAGTTCAATAAAGCGGTTAAGCCAGCATTCTGAAGTTGTAAAACCAAGATTCGTCCGACAATGGTTAAAACTAAATCAGTGCAATGAGGACCTGCTGTTCAGTAAGTAATGATTCTGTCCACAGCACAAATACCCGGGAGTTATGGACTCACTTATGGATCTTTTATGGACCCTTTGGCTCCAGCACTTAGTAATCTCTAGCATGTCCCTCTGCCTCCAGCATTACGGCAGCACTGCTCCCCTGAATAAGCCGTTTTCCCCAAGGCTGCTCTACCCCAGCGTACATTCCCACACTGACCTGTGCCAGGGCCAAGCTGAATCCGGGGCGGGCAGTTTCCCTTGTGGCTGCCAGTCCTTCCACCAATCTCTTCAGAGTGTACCTCAACTCATCCTCCTGGGAACAGCAAGGGGAACACAACTCCAAGTGTTAGTGAATCGATGACTTGTAGGGTAAAGCATGTTTCAACTGCTTTGGCATTGGTTTCCTGCATTCTTCCAGAGTTTGGGCTTCAGTTTCAGTTTTGTTCAGTACTGGCACTCATCTTATTTCTTTATAGGCCCCCAATGCAGTCAGAGCAGCCAGGATACAAGATTCTGGATCAGCTTGAAAACTGTCTCCCACCATGTCACCATGCAAATAGGAGGTGTTATAAATGACATCATTAAGTTACGTTATACAGCACAGGAAGCACAACAAATTAAAAAAGAAATAAGGGGATTGATAATTCCAATACAGGCTCAACAGGTAAACAAACCTCCTTCACTGTGTCACACGCATATAAAGGTAGACAAACAATTTAAAACGCTACTGTGCGATTTATTATACATTATTTACGCATTTTATATTAGAAAAAAGTTCAGTGCAGGTATTTGACAGTTCGAGCAAAGGCAGTAGTCGTAGTAGTTCTGTACAGGAATCGATATATGGGGCTTCAAACAACTTATGAGTACCCATTGCGAAGGAATAAGCGGAGATGACTATAGATGTAAAATGTTTCATTTTGAAAATAGGAAGTCAAATTAACACTTGCTTTTAATGCAAGTGACATTTTTCAGGAATAGGTGTTCATAACAATTTGACTAGATTCAATTTCAGCGTGTGCATCGTGTCACTCCTGCAACGCAGCTGTGGAAGCCACGTGGGATACACTTTTGTGACGCAGACACGGTGTGTGTTTGTATCGTTAACATCGTCGTGAGAACTATTTTCTTGCACTTTCCCTAAAAACTGTATGTTTCAATCTTACGATATCCTTGAATACTGCTCTTCACGTGTTTCACAGATACCATATGACCAGCACGCTTCACGCAGTCAGCACACAGTAGCTTAGTCTTCTTACCTTCTCGCTGTTTTTCAGATACTGGACGAGATTTTCTATGGCTTGCAGACGGATTTCCTGCTCGGGTTTGGCGATGTCCCAGAAGAAATCCAGAAACTCTCTGTTCTGCTTCAAGATTCCCTTGGCATCGGTAACTTTGGGACGAATCGGTTCTGTCTCTATCTCCCCCATGTTGCTCTCTCCTCCGGCCATGCTGCGTGGACATGCGTGCGCACACCATAGCAACCGGCGCCGCCTCTTCCGGGTCAATCGGAAAGTGTGATTACAATCGAGACTAGAAAAAAACTGACATAGCAAGAAGGTGCTTAGGCTGAGGGATGTGTTGTCATATTTACAGAGAAATATTATTCCTTGCTGTTTGTCCTTTATCTTAAAACGGGCCCTGCATGTTTGCTTCCACTCCCCAGCTGTAGTTGACTAGTTGATGACCGTTTAAAAATCCTGCTTGGAATAGGCTTACCAGATTTACATTTAAACAAGACATCCATACGTTTCTTTAGTTAATTTTTGTATAATAAATGACTGTGCTGTCAACACACTGAACACACTGCTACAGTTTTGTACTTATAAAAAACGTGAACACAAAATAGCAAAACCGGAGCGATCAAACAATGTTACTGTTTCTGACTGGGACAAAAATATGAAGGCTGAAAACTGGGGCAATGCCAGTTCTCCCGGGACGCCTCGCTTGAAGCCCTGTCAGCCCGTGCAGCAGTAGGAGATTATGTGTGAAATATTCAACAAGAGCCCTGCCCAATATCTGAAGAAAGCAGTCAACTTTTAACTCCTTAAGTGACCCCCTGCTTGGCTACAAGGCTGAGTTTAATAGGCACTGTTCTCATCAGCATCAATGGAAACCGGACGTCTTTGTAAAAATTAAAAGAAGCGGTTATTGGTTTGAGTAAAAATCCTATTGTCTGTATTGAACAAAATTAAATAAAAAAACATACATTTTGCTGGGGGGTTTTTTAAGCACATTGACCCTCAAAAGTTGTAATAATGTAAGAATAATGCAGCTAGCCGGAGTCAGGGATTCCAGTGAGTGGTGAATCCTGTTGCGTGCCGATATGATTGCCTGCTGCCGAATTAAGAGCCTGCTGTTTTGAGCTGCATACCTGTTTCGTGTCCTTCCTCCTTAGCTAAAACTCGTCAATAACATTAAAGTTATTGACGAGTTGCTACCAGGCAAGCTTCACTGCTCCATAGCACCAAACTCTGTTTATTAGAAACAGACATTGTTGACAGACTAGTTTATCTATATCCTCAAAAGGAAGTGTAGCTATTGGGACATATTGTACACTTACCACTATGCAGGCATATGAGAGTATGAAATATAACAAGAAAGGTCAGCTATTTGATTATTAGTGTTTGCTGGTGACATTTAAAAGGAAAGGCCAATAGAGCTGACAAAAATATGATTTTTTTTTTTTTTTTTTTTTAACCAGGTGTGTTAGGAAGGACACCCGCTTGGCTGGTAATGACTCATGAATAGTGTACACATTGAGTATGGGATTTAACAATTGGAACAGATGGACACTCAGCTGGGGATGTCTCCCACAATGCTACTGTAGCAGGTTTGATTATATTTAGATTACGCTGTGGAGAAAAGGCCTGTGTGTCCTCTTGTGCGTGGCTAGAATTAAGACAAGACATTCCCACGCTTACATGGAAAATATTCATCTTGTTTTTGCATTCATTCGTTAGTCATTTCAGTTTTTATTTTTATTAGAATGAAAATCAATATTTTTTCCACATTTCATTTTTGATTCAAAGAACATTCTTTTTACATTCTTAATTAATTAGTTTGTATTATATCATTTTTCAAAAGTTACCGGTACTTGACCAGTTTTTGCTGGGGGGAAGCTCTGTATCAGCCGTAGACATAGACTGTGAAACTTAAGCCCATGTAACTCCATATAACATTCTGGCAACTTTTTAAGCAGCTTGTTGTAAGAGACCTTTTCAAGTTGTTCAAATCAGAATTGTTTAGATGTTGTGTTTGGATCTATTAAATGGCGAAAATTGCTTAAAAATATCACATACAACATGTAGCTTCATAAGTTGCCTGTTGATGCATAAGCTAAGACCCACTATGATGCAACACATTCCAGCAGCTTATCTGTGAACTGGTCAAGCAACTAAGTGTATCAACTTGAGGCAGAATGCAACAACAACAACAAAATCTACTTTGTATCAGAAGAACTGGTTTTTGGTAAACCATTCAAATCCTGTTAATTTTGAACCCTACATTTAACATCCATTCTAGCTATGGTAATTTGCATATTACACTTCCCTGACCTGGATTTTGAACGTAAAAAGAATCATTTAAGGCATCTAATTAGAGTGCAGAGTTTGAATAGCAGCATGAAAGTAACCTTGAAATAAGACTTTATGAATCCAAGGAATTCTGACTTGGGTTATTGCAAGGAAGTTGCCACCTTGGTTCCACTCATGTGTAAAATGTAGCCCTCCAGTGTAAATGAGATATGCCATGCCAGTGTTGGCTTGCTAGGCCAATCATTTATCTGACACAGTGAAAACAGAAGGACCAACACCGGAGATTTGAAAGGAGAGAGCAGCAGTCTTGTTTTTGATTAAATGCAATTCTGCATTGAATACTTGACATTTTTTAAACACAGTACATTCATATTACAAATGGTTCTAATAGATTCCTGCTATGTGTGAATAGAACCCTCTGTTATTCAGTATTATGTGGTTCTTTATAGAACCTAAACAAAACAAAGGGTTCAGAGCCATTTGATTATAAAAGAATGCCCAGGGACAGACACACGCACACACACACACACACTGTAGTTGCAGGAGCATAAAGGGAAATGGGACCTAATAGGTGTGGAAGGCTAAGAGTTTTTTTTAACCCGTTAGTAAATATATATATATATATATATATATATATATATATATATATATATATATATATATATATATATATATATATATATACACACACACACACACACACACACACACACACACACACACAGGGCGTTGGAACTAGGGGTGCTGGGGTGCAGTAGCACCCCTGGATTGAAGCACTGCACCTGCTTCCGTCATATAAAGGGGTTACAGTTTTGTTCAGTGGTTTTCAGCACCCCCACTATAAGAGGTCAGATTGGCTTACTGGCCGTTCTGACTGACTCGGTTGAAAATCATCTTGTATCTACAGCACCCTTTACTATATTTGTCCTAATACCTGTACGTAGTTCTAAAAAAAAATGTAAAACTGTTGCTTATCCTAATGTCATACCATTTCGATCTGCTACAAACCTTCTGATAGAAATATATAATGGGAACATCAGGGAGGATACATAGTGTAGCAAATCATTTGTGAAAGCATCGTAGAGCGCAAGCAGAGTAAACCCAAACAACAAGCACGACCAAACAAACACGTGCAACAAATGCATAGTATAACCTTAGGATTGGAAATTGCTAGCTAATTTACCATGGTGAACTTTTATAGATGTGTTCTCTGCCATTGAACCTATCTTCGTCATAGTTTACTACCTGGATATGCTTTTACTGTGTAAAACATGGTAAACTATAAAAGGACAAAGGCGTGTTTTACTTTAACGACTCAGCGGCAAATGTTCCTTTGAATGGAAACGTTTGAATGGAACAAAAACTTGAAACACCAGGCCCGGTAATTTCTTTGTTCGATGAATTCTTAATGTTTGTTTTCTGCTTTTTTTAACACCTTATTTGGTATTAATTTTTTGTTTGTTATTAGTTTTTTCTGGTATTCTCCTGTGTTTTTATTTTTGTGAACACTCTTCCCTCTCTGATATGTTGTATCCACACAACACAAGCATTGTCACATTTTAGTCAGGCGCTACGCGGAAAACCCCAGCCTGCTCTATATTGCGGGTCCTCAGTCTGCTCCCTGCTTTCTCGAGCACGGACTGTCTGCAATGGCGGATTACGACAACTACGATGACCGGGATCGGGCTTACGGCAGCTTTGGAGGGGGACGAGGGTAAGAAAACACCCGGGGGAGGGGAGTTTAGAGCTGAAACATTGGGAAGGTGCATATACATCTCCAGGTAGGGGTGTTAAATATATGAAGGGGGTTTTGGGGTGCCGCACGTAGAGGCCTGCCAGAGGGGTGGGTTGGGGGGACCGCGGCTGGAGTGGGAGCCGAGGCCAGATGAATGGACAGCCGGCGGAGGGGATTAGGAAATTCTGATACTTTTCATTTTGGAGAATTGAATAATGGCGAACAGGTAATTGTTTCCGTACAGGTGGAGTCCGCTTGGTCTAGGAAGCTTTCGGGTGGAGGGGTGAAGCCTGGTCATAGCGTGGTTGCCAGCAGGGCATTTGGCGCCAGGGAGCCCGCAAGATAACACGCATGGGGCTGGATACGAGTGGTTAAAATCGGGGGACGGATCGGTATAACCGGTGGGAGGAGTGCATTTTTGGAAGATGCTCAAGATCTCCATAAACTGAGACAGGGCAAACACAGATCATAGATCAGGGGTGACGCGCGGCCCAGACATCTGCAAAACGAGCTTCCATATGTGTGGGACTGTTTTAACTCGACCCTGTTATTGAAATGGAGTCTTCTGTGGGTCCAATATTTTAATGAGTTTCCTTGTTGCTGGGCGAGTAAACTGTCGATTTTACTCCTGCACGTCACATTGGCTTCGTTTCAGGTTCCACTGCGCCTTGTTATAATTACAACCTTCCCGCTGAAAACGAGGGTTCGGGCCGCCTCATTTATTCCACCATGTCGGTGCAGGGGGATCGCGTGTGTGAGGGAGAAACGGCACCTTTTGAATTGATGATGTGCCCAAGTCTGCATTCCTGCTCTAGACATTATGACATACGCATGTTGCTGTATTACTTTGTCTGCCGCTGTACAGTACCCCATAACGCATTCTGATGTAGCTCAGAATTCACATGTCTACCTGAGAACGAGGAGGACCAAAAATGACGAGCAGATTCAATCTAATTGAGACAGTAATGGTTAGAAATTTTTTTTTTTTTAATATGGATTTTGTTCATAGTTTTTATTCTTGTGCTTGCTGAAAGGTAGAAAGGCTTCTGCTTAATATTGAAAGTGATCTTTGCTTTCTTGAGTCACAGATTCAAGGTGCAGCCTCAAAGGGTAATGATAAAGAATCTTTGTAGTTTAGCAAGTGGGAGGCAAGTAGAAGATGAATATGGGTCTGATTTATAGTTTGATCAGTAGTAATTGTTTGGTCCCAGAGGCCACATTATAAGCTGTTTGCCACGATAAGGAAATCTTTGTACTAAGTCCACTTTTTTTAATGAGTTCAAAACAGTCTTGTTTAATTGCAGCTGTGTATGTTGGCTTTGGATTATAAGTGTGAAGCAGGTTTTCACATTTGGACCACTTGAGTAGCTGTGGCTGTGCCATTGCGCAGGATAAACCCTCAAACAATGTGGATTATGATCTGCAGGTCACACTAGGATACCGATAGACTGCTTTGTGGGAAACTCATAAAATAGATTTTTATGAGCTTTTTTGTTAATTATATTCAAGATATAGTGGTTTATAGTCCTACCAACAATATAATAAGTATCAATTCATTCAATCAATAAACTATGAATCATTTCACCAGGAAAAAGATGTTTTTACGTGAAGGCCAGCAGAACCACTTTTGCCGCTGCTTAGGCAGTGCAAGGTAGCCTCAGTTTGCTTTGCGATTACTTTCAACCTGTACATTGTAGTAAGTAAATGGTTGTGAAACTAAACATGCTAACATTTGGCATCACCTTCAACCGAGAGTTAAAATGTCTCTTTGAATTAAATAGAATGACCCTGAAAAAGGCTTAAGGTTTTAAAAATGTATATTTCTCTGTCAAACTCTTTGGTAAATAAACCTCTGTTGCAGAGAGTATGTGTTCATCTAGTGGAAAGGAATTCTTTGAAAGTTTGGGGATGGGCTCTTTTCATCAATACCAAGACTTCAGTCAACCAAAATAACACTAGATTACTATTTCATTTTCTTACATGAGTCTTGATCTACAACTTTTACAAGTTTCTATTAAAAATTACAAAGCTATTAACAAATATATTAACAGCTGATGCATGTGTGACCTTCATCCTAAACAGAGTTAATAAGAACATGCATACAGCTGTGCATAGTATTGTTATTTTAATGTTCTTTACAAAACAATTAACATGTTTAAACCAGAACTTGAACTATACTCATGAATGAGTTTGGTAGATAAATAATGCATACTCCTGGGGTAATGCACAAAACCCAAAGGTAATACACAAATGCGTTGCCTATTAGAAAGTACAGCATTTGTCCTAGGATTTTCCTGCACGAATAGACACCTACCATGATTTGTACAGCCGGTCATATAGAATAAACAGTGTAGACTAAGGCAGTTTTGAGTTTAGATCTGTTGAAGTACACAGTAAATTCATCTTGTGTTTTCCACCGACTGTTGCAGTTTTTCTGATTGAGTGTAACAGTCTGTGTGCAACTCTAATGCAATCTGCGGACGTTTCCTCCTTTTTATAATAGCAGCTTTTAAAGTGCCAGGTTCAGCATCAGTGCAGGTTGTAGGAAGAAAGGATAGTGAGGGGCTAGACAGGGCTCTGAGCTTTGCATTTGGTTGCTAAAAGCATTTATTTTTAATACTTTGTGACAGGAAGGAGCCTAAAAGCATCTGGGTAGAGCCTGGGATGTGCTTCTCTTCTGCATAAAATCAGTATCCATTCACCCTTTTAAAATCTTTGCATTTTCATCAGTGTGTATTGGTCTTTCATCCCACACTCCACCCCCTTTGAAGAATGCAGGATCAGGGGTTGGCTTGCACTGTCTGCAACCTGTCTATAGAGACATCACTGATTGGTAAATCCATGCTGTATGAGTGGCCTCATTTTGAGAAATGCAAATAAGTTTAAAAGCTTTTGGTTTTGAATATCAACAGACTAGAGATGGGAGGATGAGATGAAATTAGAGTCAGCGTTTGTATGTTTTGCTGACAGCCCCTGGCAACATGCTAACATTCTAGCGGTCCTAAATGTAATGCATCGGCTATGCTGGGGTCATGAACTCTTCATGTTTGCCATGTTGAATTGCATCAGTGTCAAGACCACCTGTGTATAAAAACACTTTTAGCTCACCTCAAGCACATTATAACTATAATCTACATATAGCCTAAATGTGGGCGTCTTGGATGAGGTTGGTGTGTGTATAATTGGACAGGCCACCAATGGGCAGAATAACTGGTTTACTCACTTGTCGCCACTGATAAAATACTCTTCAATCCTATTGTTAATTAGTGGTGGATTTTGTAACTAGCCAGCGACCGGCATTTCAGCAAGCTGTAAATCTGACATCAAAAGCTGTAAATGATGTATCGCTTTCCCCCTTTTATTGTTGTCAGCAGTGAGGTCTCTGGATAGTAAATGTATGCTTGCCTTGGGGTTAAATGTTTCTTCTGGGACCAGCCAGACTTCTCACTTATAAGCTGCTGGACAGCTGGTGTCCTAAGCTATTCATTTATGTTATTTAAAGAAATGATTTGCCCAGGTCGGGGATATACTACAATCATGCTATCCCTATTTGATGTTTGTTGCTATAAAAACACAGTATGCTTAAATGCTGTTATTTAGAGACAGAAGTAGGTAAATGAAGTGCTTTACCAACTACTAGAAATCCAACCAATATCCGAGCTTATGGGGGCTTCAGCACTACCATCTGAAGTGGCTTCTCCTTTCCTTCAGTGTCTTGCAATAAAGCTGAGCTGAATGCCCTGCAGTTGCCTATTATTCATGTCCTTCACAAAGGAATATATCTTCATCAAATTGAAGTCTGGTCTTGTGCAACATAATTAACTGGAGAAAAGTTGTCATCAGGCTGATGTATGGTATTCCAGTTATAGAAAACTGGTTAGCAGTTTGTACCAGGGCTGGCTGTACTACTACTGGCCATAGAAGCTGCATTTTAAAATGTTTTATCCGTGCAAATTACAATAAAGGAGGTGCACATACTTTGCTACTGTCCCTACTCTTCAGCTAATTTTAAGTGTTTTGAGGAAACTGAATTGTGATCCATTTCTTTTGTACAGGTGTACACAACTATACTTGGTGGTGGTAGTACAGCAGCTTCGTCACATATCCACCCTGACCGTTTATCCACCATGATCAACCTCTTCAGCAACGTTACTTCATTATTGAACAGAGAAGACTAGTTCAGAGATTGGAGATCCCACCAGAGTTTTCATACACTGTGTATGTGCTCCGTGCACTACCGGTGAATATAGTAATTGTTACAGCTCTGTATAATACTATTTAAAACTGGATTAATTTATCTGACTTTTTACATATCCACCCTGTTCTGGTCCCACCCCAGTCAGATACGCAATGGACTACAGTATTTAACACTAGGACCATTCCATCAAAAAGCAGTCCATGTGTTACACTGGTGATTAAGTTCTTGATGTCGTACTAGCCCAAGTTTGTTGTTGTGATGGATCTATCCAAATACATAGAAGTTTGATCACCAAAGTCTTGGGTACAGTGAGCTATTGATGAATTGTCGAGTGTAACCGATGTTACAGTTTCACGAAGTGGCCCATCAGTAATTCACAACATACCTCTGTGTAACTAATTAACGCTGCTAATTGAGAGGAACGCGCCAAGTTATCAGCGAGTACTCTTTATACAGCAAGGATAGTTTATGTGTTTTCAGGGTATTGGCGCAGCAAACGTAAATCAGCCAAAAGCACCATTTTCATTTAATTTGTAGTTCCCAACACTTCTGTGAAATGTAGAAAAAAAGTAAATCCCTGTCATACAGTAAGAGAAATAAGTCGCCAAAGTAAGGTACAAATGTCGTTTTTCTCCCAACGTATTTTTTGCAGCCCCCAGGCACTTTTATCCACGCATATTTGTATTGCAGGACATCCGAGTTTAATGACAATTAACATGTTTTGTCAGCATGGAAATATACAAGGGAACACACTTATTGTGACGTCTATCATTTCATTAAATGATAGATAGATAAATAAAAAGGTCTGACATGCGTGGAATTTGAAACTATAAACTTCAGTTTGCAGGCGTGTTGTGTTACTGTCAGTGCTACGTGATTAGTTGAGACAAGCAGAGTTTGGAAAGATGAAGTCAGCCAGCTTGTTAATTTTAAAGTGGAGACGTCAAAAACACAAGCCAAGTTAGTAGAAACAATTGGGGCAGCCTTGGCCCCCATCGGTTTTACAGTTGTGCCTATTTGCTTGGTGCTGGCCAAGGTTGCCCCAATTGTTTCTTGAAACTTGGCTTGTGTTTTTGATATCTCCACTTTAAATGGCTGGGCACTTTTGATAACTTGGCATTTTTTCACATTTCCAATGTTTTTGTTTCAGATATCACTTCTGTTTTCACTGGTATGGTACTAGACATCTTGCTGGTTCTTCACTGTAGGAAGAATTAACAAGTACATGCATTTACAATACCCAATCAAGAGTAACTGTGTAATGGTTGTATAGTCTATACATTTTATCAAAGTGAGTTAAGTAATCTGGTACAAAAGTAAGAGTTAATTGGTGTCAAAATAATCAGTACCTTAAGTTTATCAATGGATAATGTTCAGGTAATACTTCAGCTTCGGTGTGACATGCCAATTAGCAGTAAAAGCAAGCATTCATCAACATTTAGGCCTAGGTTTGTCTTTCTATAATAGCAATGTTTTGTAAATCATTAATTAAGTAGCATGGATATAACAGAAATAGGATAACTGTTTGTGTAATATAGATAGATACACACACAGATAGTCAGAAAAATTCTAATTTACACAGGATATTATGAAATCGTGATCAATCGATCGTTGGCAGTCTGTTGTTTTATATATATCCCACAGCAATTAAACTTAACACCCGTTATATTTGTTGTTCTTCATTCTATTTTTATTCTAGCACCAATTTGTTGGGTAGATCGCTTCAGTTAATTTCACTCTGTCTGTTACATTGTTTCCATCGGCTGTTACACTGGCCCCTGGTTTACACAGTACAGCTATTACACTGACTTTGCTTGCTTGATGTTGAAAGCAGCATTGCAGTTCAAGATGCTACGCCTGCTCTTCCCTTTCTCTGACTTTCAAACTAGACAAAAGCTGTCTCCCAGCACACAGAGCTACTCTCCCAGCACATTCCACCTTGAGAACCAGGTGCGTGCCGGCTCGGCTAAATCTTGCTTATTCAGAGCACTTTGAAGGCTAAGGAATCCATCGGCGTCTTTCTCCCCCCACAAAACTTATCAGATGCTACTATGGTGATCAGGGGCCTATTTCTTTCCAAGCTACGCTGTTACATATTTCTCTATGTTCCTTCTTGTGCTAGATCATTACAGGGAAGTTGAACCCTTTTTTAAATCCTCTTCTGGTCCTACGTCACTAACCAGAGTGTGTGGTTTGAACAGGTCCCGAGGAGGTGGCGGTGGTTCAGGAGGACCCCGCAGACAGAAGGATTTGCCCACAGAGCCCCCCTACACAGCGTACGTAGGAAACCTGCCCTTCAACACTGTGCAGGGAGACATAGACGTCATCTTCAAGGATCTCAGTATGAGGAGCGTCCGGCTAGTCCGAGACAAAGAAACAGACAAGTTTAAAGGCAAGTCCGGCACTTTGTGTCAACTTGATGTAGGGTGATTTTTAAAGTTGTTTAACTACCCCCATGCAATCGTATATTATTTTTAAATAGTGTTTTTTTTTTTTTTTAAAGATTCCACGTAATCATTGATTTTTTTTTTTTTTTTTTTTTCAACTATTCAAATTAGTTCGAACTGGCATATTTTACCACAAGCACATGCAAAAATACACACCACACAGTGCTTACAATTTACCAGTGCTGGACATAACATGAAGATGTGGTGGATTTGCCAATACTTACTTGCATGTTAGTTTTGTGCTAATAAAGGCCTTGTCATTAGAACTGCTCATCTAAATGTGACAAGTTTGTAAGGATATCTGATTCCTAGTATTCCATATGCTGTGAATGCAGGTCACTGTGATCTGCTTTCCAAGTCCACAATTGAGCAGCTCATGACATTTCTTTCAACTTCTAACAAACAGGCAAGGCTAGCTGTTTCTCCATAACATATAAAGAATTGACCATGTCTGAACTGTGATTAGTACTTTGCCCTTGTCCCTTGGTTTTAAAGTACTATCTGTATGTTTCCCATCATGTTGCGAAAGATCGGTTGAATTGAAATGCTGTGCTTGTTTCCTCTAGGTTTTTGTTATGTAGAATTTGACGACTTGGAATCCCTAAAAGAAGCCTTGGCATACGATGGCGCTGTAAGTGTTTTTAGTGTTAGTTTGTTTTCTTGGTGTTGGAGGTGTATCCGGTATGGCAAGTTACCACGTTTGATCGAGAGGGGAAGCAGCTTTGCTTAACTGATTCTGGTGGGCCATGTGTAAACCTGATTCCCAGGGCCCTTCTTTAATGTACTTGGTATTTCTTGAGGGGGAATCGCATTCCGTCAGTGACAGACTCAGAGTTCTGGCATCTGATTTGGTTTATTTTAAGAGCTGCTCACAAGAAATTAAACATGGGCATTATTTTTCAAGTTGTTCTTTTTGAATGACACAAGTACTTATTTAATTGTGGTGGCTTCAGCATAGGACTAACTGATCTGGTGTTTCACTCCCTATAGCTCTTGGGTGAGCGTTCTCTCCGAGTGGATATAGCAGAAGGCCGTAAACAAGAGAAGGGTGCTGGTGGCTTTGGTTTCAGAAAACCTGGCATGGAAGACAGAGGTGACTTCTGGTTATTTTTCTAAGCCCTTGTTTGACTTCCCTCCCTACCTGTGCTTGCATGCAGTGATCACCCTAAACACTGCCACTAAAACTACGGGAACTGGTCCAGCCGGACTGCAGTGATGTTGAAGAGTGATTCAGGGGTGAATACGTGACTCCACCTCAATCTGAGTCATGTTTTGAATCTATTCATTATGTATTTATAGTGCTGGGACAAACCTAGAAAATACAGTATTACCTTATGAGCAAAGGAGGGGCACTTCTGTGTGTTAATTAAGTCAATTATGCATTGATTTTCATTGCGTGGTATTTTATAAAATCTGTTATTGGAAAGTCATTTGTTCCTCTTAATCATTCCCAGCAGTGTTTGTTTGCATGTTTTGCCTCATCACTATGTATTTATTTTAAAAGCACACACGTGTTTTGAATAAATGTTTCCCCAGCATGACATCAGTGTTTGGGTTCCGCTGCTTGCTGTGTTTAGAGGTACCCTTTATTTTCTCTAATGGGAATCCCCGTTTCTCTGCAGGCCGTGGAGGCTCCCGTGGACCCAGGGGAGGGGGCAGGGACACCAGAGATTCCAGAGAGGAGTTCAGCAACTCTGGAGGTGAGCTGCATTTCACTCTGCCGTCAATAAAAATAGTTTAGCAAGCATGAGGGGTATTTTTTTGGGGGGTCAGCTGCACACAAGACACATTCTCACTCTGCAAATAAACTCAAATTACTCAAAAGTTGCACTGGGGTTCCCCTGCAGGTTTTCGAGACGACGACTTCCGAGGTGGCGGTCGCCCTGGCGACAGGCGAGATGGAGCAAGTGCTGGTGGGGGGATGAGCCGGTTCAGAGAAGGACCCCCCCGTGGGTCCTCCACAGACTTCAGAGAGCCATCAGAAGGTAAAAACTCCCAGCAGTTACGCCAGTCACTGTATCAGACCGCTCCCCTTGCTGCTTTGCAGTGTCTGGGCTCGGCAGCTCTTCCCAGGTGCTTGCACTGCTGGAGGTGCCCATCTCCTCCCCAGCAGAGATCCGGTCACTAGAGTAGATCCCTGCCTTTCACCTGCCCCCCCCCCCTCCCCAAACCTACCCTTTAAGTAGGAAGCATTAACCCTTTGCGTTTTTTCTCCGGAAAAAGCCGAGATTGCAATTATTCCTATCAGGTCCATTGTCGGACCTGATAGGAATAATTGTCGGATCCAAAAAACGCAAAAAAAAAGTCTCCGGAAAAAGCCGAGAAAACCATTCAATGGCCGAGTGGGAGCAACAGGAGCCGAGACAAGCCGATTTTTTTTAAAAAAAAAAAGGCGTATCTCATGAATAGTCATACTTGCCCCTGGCATCAGATAGGGGCGGTCATAAGGAAACAAGCTGGGTGTTACTGTATCAGCACACAGAGACTATCACTGACATTTGCAGAGCTTTTTCGAGATGTTATAGTAATAAAATAATGACTTGGATTGCATTATTGAGGAGTTTGGTGATAAAACGAGTCATCAGGAGATGATTGATCGGTATGTACAACTATTATTATTTATTTGTTAGCATATGTGAAAGCGATAGCGAATGAAAGGGTGGGGCGGGGCTGGAGATGCCTAGTGAGTGCTTTGTTGATATGCAGGGCCATTTAAACCCGTTTGACTGTGGGGAAAAAAAATACTTTTAAACAGCGTGTCTAAAATTAACTGCGCGTGTGAAAATAAATTAGACCTGGCGAGCCTGACGCAGAATTAATAAATGGACTGCAAAGGGTTAACCTACCTTCCATACTTCTGATTCCACAAACATACTAGAAGGCATTTGTGTAAGACGCACAAATCCATTTGTTTTGAAAGCACTGAGCAGATTATGTACAGTCTAACCTGCCTAAGTGTATAACCTGTTTTTCAAATATTTATACACTTAAACAGAGTATACACTCAAGCGGGTTGGTGATCTGCAATCCCAGTTCTTAAAATATTACTGTACCGGTGCCAGAAGAAAATGTTTGTCATATCAAACTCGTAGTCTGGTGTGAGCAATCGCTGTATCTACTGACTAGTGCTATATATATATATATATATATATATATATATATATATACTTTTTTATAGCCCATAACTGTATTGCCTTGTTCAGTATGATTAACATGACACAGACCAGTTTACAAGCTGCATAAAATGCTTGCCTTGGATTTGGAGTGTAAAACGTCTCCTGGCTATCCTCTCACCCCCTAAGAGAGCGGTCCCAGCATTCAAAATTGATATAAATATTAGGTGAAAATAATGGTGTCCTCAAGCTGTAATTGTGTGAACATATGTCTCTGCACTAATTAATTGGCTTGATGAATTAATGTGCAGCATATGAAATGGTGTATTGTAACTTTCCCTCTGCCGCCTTTGTCTCCCACAGCATTGAACCAAGCCTGATAATTTGACCCCTTCCTCTTTTACAGAAACAGATTATCCAGAGAACAGCAGCAAGGTGTCTGGCTGTTGCTGCTGACTGCTTGTAGAGCTGTTAGCATTGTAGTGGGTTACACAGTCCTGCTTGGGAGAAATAGACTTCACACACACACACAATGTACCTGAATGTTCTTGCTTGTCTCTTTTTGCTTCTTGTAGAGGAGAGAGCGCAGAGACCACGCCTCCAACTGAAACCTCGCACGGTCGCCGCTCCACTTAACCAAGTCGCCAACCCCAACTCTGCCATATTCGGCGGGGCCAAGCCCCGGGAGGAGGTAATTCCCAAAGAGAAAGACTAAAACAAAGCTACAGAAAACGGGGGAGGGCACAGAACTGTAGAGATGATCATGCCAATGGAAAAGTCAACACTGCACTTACCATTCCTACTAGTAGACAAGCGCTTACCCTCCTCCTTCTGAAACTTTCAGAAAAAAAAATATATTAAAATAACACACACATGAACACACATACAAGCAGCTCGTGAATGCATGTCAGCTGATAAGTGTTTTTTGCTACACCTCTGCTTCCCTGTATTTAGTGCCTGCTGTGTACTGTAGTTACCTTGGGGGCCGGGCAGTTCACCTTGTTTTTTAATTTTTCTATTTTTTTTTTTTTTTTTTTTTTTTTAACAAAGGTAAGCTACTAGCTGCTGTGGAGAGAAAAATCAGTGTTCTATTTGAACTGGCGTGTTGCTGTTTACATTTTTTTAACTTGGCTCAGCTAAACTGATCCTTTTTCTTTGTTTGTTTCAAATTGAAGTTTTAGCGATTTTTTTTATACAAAATAAGAATTGAAACGGTAACATTTTCCTTTGTGCTGGCACGGTATGTAATTGGGTCTCTGGGTTTGTAGATTTACTACAATTGGTTGCATCTAATTTTTCTTGTTTTTGTTTTTTTAATAAAGATTTAATAAATCCGTGCAGCTGCATTATTCTGGAAGGCTATACTGTGGATCGACTGGCCATGTTCACCAAAAATCTTTCAAAGACTGCTCCCAAAGACTCCCCGCTGGTTAGGAAACTGGTTTCTCGCCCCTCTGCTGGTACACAATGAATGCCCATGCCTGGTGCCATGTCAGGGGTAGCCTTGGTAGTGACATTGGCACATGTCACCCCCAACCCTCCTTGTGTACCAACATCAAATACGAGTGCCACCAACAGTGGCTTCAGTTTGGTTCTGTTGCCTTTGGGTAAGGACTTTAAGAGGTTTAATCCCCACCCCAAGGCATAATATTTTCTGACATGGTAATAAAACAGACTATTAATAAGACAAGATGGACAAAGCAAATTTGCATTGTCTGGGGGAAAAAAATATATATATATATATATTTTTTTTCTTTTTAATTGGAGTGAATTAAATCTCTGCTGTCTGACAAATTAAAGAAAATAATACTAATAAAACGAACTAATAAATTTGAAACTGATTTTTATTTAAAGGCATACAAAGCATCGGTGTGTTTTTCTTGGTTAATTCCTTGCGCAGTTTATTTCATCTTTGTGTTTAGTTGATACAGTGTTGCGTTTCTGTGCTGATAGCCAAAATAGAATGCAGATGTCGTATCTAGAAGGCCAATCGGAAGCCCAGAACATACCTAAACATCAGCACTTTCTATAACCTACATGCAGGCAGTTACAGCTACTTCCTTAATGTGCTGACATGTTAACTTTACGTGCTCGTAAAGTTAACACCTTTCCAGGCTCTTGCTTCAAGACCGTAACACCTCTATCTTCCAAACACAGTTTTTATTTTAAAGTAAAACTAAGAAGCTATATTATTAAAACCCAACACTCTGTATTGCCTTAATGTCTAATCCTCCCTTTCTGTCATTCTATGAAATTTGAAAGATTTTTTTGACCTTAGTCGGTCTATCCAGATGACTTTCTGCAATCGACACAGAAACCCTGCTTCTACAGAAGAGCCACAGATTATACAGAAGGTGCAACAGAAAGAGAAAAAGATGAAACTACTACAGCCTTAGTCGCTCGCATACGTATTTAATCTTTTAATCTTCTGCAACTTGCATCATTTAATGGAACTAATATCTCAGAACTCAGTAAATTGCATTGCCTGCATATAGGAAGCTTATTGAAGGCATTGGAACCACAGTCCCCTTTGTGCTCCCGTCTAGGTGGCGCTAAACACAGAGCTGCTCTCTAGTCCCCACTAGTGCTAGTATACAATGCTTGGGAATCTGTGTGTTGTGGCCAATTTGATCTACTTCCATGTTAATAAATTAGACATGACCTGTCATAGGAATAACTTTCCTCACTGTATGTACAGAAGACAGTTAATCAGTCAAACTTTCTTTTTATTATTATTTTTTTGGTCAGTGTTCTTGGCAATAAAACATCCCATATTACTGATGCTTTTCAGAATGTGTTGAATTATTGAAAGCTGTGTTAGACCGTGTTTGCTGTTTGAATGTCTTGTAGGGTATTGGCTTTTCTGGTCCCGTGCTTTTGAGTGCATGTTGGTCTACAATTCTGCCCTTTTTAGTCAAACGAAATTAAAATAAAGGCCAGCTGCTTTTGTACCCTCTGCAACATCGCTTGGTGATCGCGCATCCTTTGTGCCACAGGTGATGGTTACTCTGGTGGCGGTCGGGGGGTTGTTTTAATCCATAGGTACTTCCAGTGGCTTCCCTTTGAAAAAATAACCAGTGAGGAAACGAGAACAGAAAGCAATGGAGATGTGTTTGTGAAGGGATGACCAAGATTGCTTCCATTGCATTAACCCTTCCCCGTGTGTTCTCCCCGGCACTGGTTTTCTGGGTCTGAATATTCATAATATTTCGGATGGCAGCTATAAAACAAATCGGCTCTTTGGCCAGGGAGACTGACAAGCCTAGCACTGCTCCATGCATGAATGGAATAGGAACCCCCTCCCATTGCCTGTCGGTTCCAGGTTTTACTGCAAGCTTAACAGACAAGCCTCAGCTTAGACAAACTGAGGTGTGTCTGATTCAGCTTGAAGTACAAGGCTCAAGCTGCTGTGCAATGGGAGTGTGCTGTCAATTCCAATATACCACCTTTTTTTTTTTTTTCTTCTGATATCAAGTTTCCCATTAAATTATTTAAGCATGATTTCACCTTTTCGGTAGGTGGGGGCTTTTAATTCTGATGTGAAAGTGAGTAATGCTGGGGTGGGGGGGGTGTTCACCGAAGCAAGCACTTCGATAAGCAGGGCTGTGTCTCGGTGTGTGACGCCAGTGAATTGGCATTAGATAAAATGGGTTAGATCCATATTAAAGTAGGCCCACGGTTTGTAAAGCATATTAAAAGCAACTTTGGTCCCCTTAAATGTATGTATGTGGACTGTGCTGTAAACCTGCAGTCTGCCCTGCTCAACTTGGAGCCCCTGCAACAGAACAGTACCTGATCTGTGTGTGTACCTTCTGAACCAGAACCATGTGTCTAACACTCTTAACTAGTAAGACATGCATTGTGTGGCTTCTCTTCAATGTGGATTTTTCTGATGATGCAAGACTTAAGTCTCAAATGTAGGGGTGGGGGTGGGGAACATTTAAAAAGAAAAAGCAGATTGTTTTGTTTTAATTAAACCATCCCATGTAAATGATGTTATAACTTTTTTTTTTTTGTCAACAGTTGACTTTTAAATGTTAGAAAATAAATTCCTGACACTTCACACATTCTGCTTCGTAAGGGAAAAACAACTGAATTTGAAATGATTTGGTATTTTGTGAATGATCTTTTAAATAAAAGAAAACCTTAAATAAGCTTGTGGTTTTATGTGTGCTCTTCGGTGTGAGTGTGCTGTATGCTCCCTGTCACTAATCCAGAGCATGCCTTCTTTCACAGGTTGCGTCTGTGGTTTACGATACAGCAGAGGAGTTGTCTTGCCCCTCAAAATGGGAGTAGGGCAACCAGACAAGTCTGTAAGGCTTTACATTTATTTGACCTTCTGTCTGATTTTGTCAACCAAGTACACGTCTGAAAACGGAAATGTTTGTGATTTAAAGTGTTTCCACCAGCATTGCCTATAGTAATGCCTCCTGATGTGTTCCTTCAGTTCAGTCAATCCTCGCAGTAATGGCATGGAATGAACTGCATGCAATCCTGCATTAGTTCTGAGTGTGTGTCGTTCTGTAAGTAAACACTAGGGGGAGCACTTTTGCATAGATTCTTCACGCCGACTCAAAAGTTAAATGCAACATGACTCGATCAAATGGTTATCCGTTACACTGTGGTTTACCTTTTTGTGGTACATGTCAACACTTGGCTCTATACAGCTTAATTTTGCGTCTGAATATGACTGAAGTCCAGCTGAAATGTAATTTGTCCACAAATTCAAAAGCACTCCATTGTAGATTCCAAGGTAAAACCATGTCAGAAACGGTCTAACAAAATCAGAGTTGTGTTTAAGACTCCGCACGTGATGCCCGCTTTGTTTGTTGTGTATATGCTGTGCACTGCTGCAGCAAGACAATTAAAGGAGTTTAAATCAGATGTCTGGTATTTTGTAGCTCTGAATTGAGTTGGCTTCTGTCACACTGAAGAGTGGGCTTGCCCCCTGTGTCCAGTTGTGTTTGTGGCGGATGTGGTGATATTGTTCAGTTAGCAACAGGAAGCCTTTGAGCGCTGCCGAGCTCTGTCTGCGCTTGAGAAGCTCGCTGTTTCACTGCAGTCTGGTACTATGTGGAAGGACCGCTGAAGGCTGCGAGAGTTCAGGTAACCAGCGCTGACAATTCTTCCTCCACGAAAGGGCGTGTGAACTGCTGAATAGAGGTTCCTGTTTCAGGGGAGATTCCTGGCATAGCGGCTCATTACCGAGGTGCTGCCTGCCAAACCCCGTGAGCCACGTTACAAGCATTGATCTTTTATAAAGGTAAGTTTGGATTTCATTAAACAATGCAGAGACAGGTGTTCAATCATGCTACACTGCTGTGTGTCTGTACTGTACTGTACCGTAAGATCGTTCACTAAAGAAACTGGCTCGCCAAAAGAGTTTAATAGTGTTCGATGTCTGAACACATGCTTCAAAAACTTGTGATATTGAAAGGTCATACAGATGTATTTATTTTCAATTTAGAACCAGGAACCATCTATGCATTCGTGTAATGTCTTTGTAAGCTGAAATGGATGAGTATAAAGTAAACTGCAAAACTTAATCAGCATTTTTTTTAATGACAGTTTTCTTGGATTAAATGGTTTCATATTCATGAAACTGTTTTGGACTGCTGTTGCTTTTTTTAACAGTAGTCTATGACTTAAAAAATAAAGATAACTGATGTTAAAGGTGATTTTTTTGCAAAGTATAGCATAAACCAATTGCACGCGATTATATATCTTTAAAAGTCGTTCTAATAATAGTACCGCCATAATTAAATTGTATTCGTAGGGTAAGACAGGAAGACAGATATTTCGCCTAATGCCTGTGTCAGGCTGTTATTGAAGAGTTACTTTGTATATTTGCAACTAGTTTGTATTTAGATCTGCCTCCTATTTTAATCAATTGAATAGACCAGTCTTCTCAAAGCTCTTTACAAAATGTTTAAAAGTAGTGACGCGCTATCAATATTTCAGACAATTGTACGTTTAGACATACCAGTAAGACACAAATGGACAGTTTATGTTGTAACAACCAAAATAATAGGCTAAGTCATGTTGAATATTGTTTTTGTTATAATTCATCCATAGCTATCAAACACTCAACAGTGCTATATATATATATATATATATATATATATATATATATATATATATATATATATATATATATATATATATATATATATATAAACTTCAATGACAGAGGTATAGTTATTAGTTTGTTTTAGAGATTACATTTAGTACATTTACAAAGTTACTACATTTCCATACCCCAAATGAGCGTATAATGATTTTTCTTGTTAAGCTATGTTGTAGTTAATTTAAATATAAGTTCTGAGGTTAAATCTGTACAACGCTTTGGCTAATGCCGTTTGATTTTGAAATATTTGTCGTATTTGTTACGTTTATTTTAGCATTTCTAAATTAATTAGTATTGAGGCTTTGCTAATTCTGGAAGATCTCAGCTATGCCGGCTTAATTGCCAACTATCAATTGACAAGATATTTAATTTAGATTTTCGAGAAATTAAAATGTTGAAGCCGACTGACGGACAAAATAGTCGCTGTTGACACATCAGTTAGTTTAACCGATTTTTAAAAGTTTTACAAATATTTAAAAACCTGGACATTTGTAAGTGATAATAGTTTTAAGGCAAGCAGCCCTCTATGTATCACAAAGTAATATTCTGTTTTTCAATGTTACTTCCCATGTTGAAAAAAACCCATGGCTTGGGAATTAGATAACGTCAGAAGACGCAAGATCAAGGGTCATCCTTGATTAGTAAATCTATGCTAACAAGCTCATTTTAAAGGTTAATACTGTAAACACGTTTACATTCAACTTTAACAATTATTTTTCATTAATTACCAATTTATTCCCAATATTGGAATGTCCAATTATTATTCAACCTGACTCACCGCTGCAACCCCCGAACTAACTCGGGAGAGACGCAGACGAGGACTCGCGTCCTCTGAAACGCTTTTTTCGCTCTGCAAGCCCGCCTTGCAGCCACCTCAGATCACACAGCGTCGGATCACGCAGTTATGAATTGCGTACAGGCAGGGCTGCTGGTGCCCGGCCAGCCACAGTGATCGATGGTGTGCGCAAAGATTCTCGAGCCGACCTAACCCCTCCCCGCGCTGCCCCTGGGAACTCCCAATGACGGTGGGCAGTGGCATAGCCTGAAATCGAACTGGTGGTCTCCAAGGTATAGGGCGCACTCCGGGTGGCGTGCCTTTACCGGATGCGCCACTCGGGTGCCCCCTACGTTCTACGTTTTTCAAGGTTTCTTAAAACAACCGCTCAAGGGACCATCAAAAACTCAATTTATATAATCCATGCAGCCAACTTCCTGGGCACTGTTCTGATCGATACAGCTTCTACCTACATTCAGTGTTAGTTACACCTTTCAGGTGTCCCTGTCCTCTGCAATCACTGTCTTCCCATACTGGTCACCAGCCAACTGACTGCATGTGGGCCAATGTTGCACCTTCAACCTGGGGCACAGCCATTCAATTCTGTGTTAAACAAAACCCATTTTACAGCTACATGATCCAGGCCGTATATACTGCACAGAAAAGGAAATTCACTTATTTCTTTTAATTTCACAATTTCAATAAATAATACAACAGAGTGCACAGAGCACCCAGGCTTCAATGAATTCTATTTGGGTGTAAAACAGAATGTGGTTGTGTGACGGTACAACTCAGTGTTTGCACGAGCAATAATCATTCACACACAATGTTCTGTGTGTTTGTGCAAGAATAATTTGTTAGAACCTGCATGAAGAAGTATTTGAAAAATACAATGCTTGACGAGGGGTAGAACTGTAGTGGGTGTGAAGACAGAACAACTGGGGCCTCAAAACCACAGCTGCGTTGCCAGATGCTTCTATAGAAGAATTGCGAAGTTTGCAAACCGCATCATTTTCACCTAAATAGTCTTATTAGGTGACTTTTGTACTCTGAAATAATACGTTATGCTGTGCTTGCATTAACTGAACATTTGAATCGGAATAAAAATAATTTGAAAAAGAGCATTTACACCGCGTATGCTCATCATATTCACCAATGTTTTGCTTTTATTACGACTTTCAGACGTTTGTGATAATTCTTGACCAGTATGTTACACCTTGTCGGAGAAATCTTGGCCCATTCTGTCTTGCATATTTTCTTCAGCTCATGCGGATTGAATACCAAAGCATTTCTATTAATATCAGAGTTGACTTAGCTGTATGCTTTGGGTTGTTGTCGTGTTGGAAGATAAACTGTCTGCCAATCAGCCTCTGAGCTGAATCTGAGTTTGTTCTGGGGTAATTATTGCTCTGATTGTGGATTTTGGCATGCTGTATTTCTTTGATGCTGTTCTGCAGCCATTTCCTTTGTTGCAGTTTTGCTACGAGTGCTTTTCTCAAACGAGACTCCAACTCCTTTGTTTTGACCATCATCTACTGTGTTGCCAAAACGTTCTTTAAAAGACTTTGGAAATAATTACCTCTTTTTCTGGCTATCGACTTCATAATGCAGCTTAATAACTGTGTAATGGTTTTCAGTCAAATAATACATTTTAATTCCATACATTTTTTTTTTTACAAACTTTTAATGTAAAGGTGCCAATATTTTGAACAAATATTTGAAATATATGCTTTAGTTTTTTTTTATCAAGATTTTATCAGAAATTCTGTATTTTAGTCTTTTGTCATATTAATTATTAGTAGCTAATGTTCACTGAATGCTTGTGTTTAACATGTTTTCTTGAATGATCTTATATTAAGTGTAGGCTGCCAGTACTTTTGTCTGTGACTTTAACTGGGTTACATTCTGCAATGCTAACACTGCGATTTAACCCTACAATAAATACTAAACTCCAAATGGACGAGAATAGTTTTAGGAGCACAAAACTGTGAACACGCATGCCAGTTGTTGAAGGTCCTCGAACCCGACCCAGATATCTTTTTTCCTACGAGTTATGTTTTTTAAACTGTTTATTAGCTAATTCCCTTATAAAAGCTACCCACAGTAAAAGCCAAGTGTAATAAAGCATTGTAAAGCCCAGAGAGGTTTGGTAAAACATGTTCATAAGTGTGGTTAATTCACAGCATAACTACCAGAAAACTACAGTGCAAATGTACCCTGGTAAACTTTCATAAGGGTTGTGTGAAGGCTTATATTAATAACTGCGGTGAAACCCCTGGTAAAAATGAGACATTGGCAAAAAGGATTGTTTTGTTAAAATAAACAAAAACATATGCTTATTTGTATTTTACAATGTGACATTTTATATTTATATAAGTTAACATGTCTTGCAACACGAAAAGAAAGACTTCTCAAGAAAGGTTTGTCTGGTTTTATTACTTAGTTTCAATTTTGAACTATAAGCGGAGCATTTCAGTCAGTCTATATCGACTCTATCTATCTATATCTGTACATACATATACGCACACGTGCACAGAGACTAGGGGACTGACGAGATTCATGTGGGTTCCAGATAGCTGTCTTCCACTGGTGTCAGTTTCCTGCCTCTCATACAGATAAGCACGTTATCGTGTACAAATTGCTGTAATGATATTAAACAAATCAAATATACACGTGTTATGCAATGTAGTGCTTTTAAATCATAGCCAGTAATTTGAACCGAGCTCTGCATTATCACTGCGCTCCAGGTGGAGCAGGGACTCTGTTGTAAAAAGTACCTGACTCTATGCTGGATCTCGTTTTTCAAAACCAGTTATTCATTTTTAACACTAAAAAATCGTTGACTGCTCCTCAATTTCAGTGTTTTGGAATAGTAGTAATTGTCTCAAGTTTCCCACACTAGAGTGATTATGAAAGCAGGGTGACTTGCAGCGGATCTCAGGTGTGTGTGTGTGTGTGTGTGTGTGTGTGTGTGTGTGTGTGTGTGTGTGTGTGTGTGTGTGTGTGTGTGTGTGTGTGTGTGTGTGTGTGTGTGTGTCTTTTTTAATTTAAGGGAAGGCTTCCAGGTCTGAACTTGAAATGATCCCCGCTTCCAGATCATGCTGCCTCCAAGCAAGGTTTATTAAAATGTTCTTCAGCCATTAGCATGCACTTCAGAAAGCTTTGGGATACCCCTCTGGGAAAAGCCTCAGCTGGATTTCATAAGAGCTCCTACATGCACTTTGCAATGCTACCTTAACAATTAGCTTTTTTCAGTTTCGCAAAAACACAGTGCAAACCTAGAACTGTAAGGTGTCCCGATACAGTGTTTTAGGCTAGGCCACAGAGATTTTAGTGCATGGCTTGGGTCTCGTCAAAACCCGTTTCCTTTTTCTAGGCTGTGCCTGAAGAAAGCATAACTGAAATCCAGCACAGCTTCAGCATGGAGCAATGTGTCGTCAACAATGACGCAGATCTCTGTTTTGCTTCCTGAGCGATGGACAGAGGTTGAACTTGGATGTTATTTTGTAATGTTTTTAAGTGTCAAAAGAGAGGAATGTTTTATCGTTGAGACTGCAGGGTTGTGGAGTTTAGAGCAGTGCATTGGAGGCGTTAGTTTAGTGTATTACATGGAAACTCGGTTCAGCCCTGAGGGGAACAGTAGAGTGTTCTGGTATACCAGCAAAAGGCTAAACTATGGAGGGATAACCATTTTCTTTTCACAAAAACTGCACATTTTACTTGGGGTTAAAAAAACGTAGTTTCTAGGTCATTGCAAGTCAATCGCCAAACTCGCACTGTGTTTAAAGTTAAACATTCTCTAAGATTAGTGAAACTCCAAACCCTCTTTTGAAATATTTAAAAGGAAGGACTGCCTGACAACCAAGAGATTAAAAAGACTGATGAAACGAAACGATTTTATTTTATTTTATTTTATTTATTTATTTATTTATTTATTTATTTATTTATTTTTTGTTTGTTTTACACAAAAGTAATTAGTTACCCTGAGAGTGCACAGCTATCGCCAAAGTTTTTGCATCACCTAGAATTTTAGGATTGAGACATGATTTTAATTTAAAAGGCTAAACTTTATGAACATAATTTCGAATTTTGTATTTAACATCATGTAACCAAAGAAACTACAACATGATATCGCAATATATCTACCGGAAGGCATAATCGTGGTACAGTTTTTCATGTTCGATTTCGAAATGTTAACTCTTTCCATTTTTGTCACTACAAAGCGGTATTTAATTCAATGTGTTAATGTAACATTTCAGCAGGTCGTATTTGGCTTTGTGAAGCAAAATTGGTTAATTCTATAGGGGGTGCAAAACGTTTGGCCTTAGCTATTGGCACTAACATGTGTGAAATATTGTGAAGTGAGCGGTCCTAGACAGGTTTGGTACAAAAACCTAAATGTTAATAGATTCAAATAAACTTTCAAAAGGTTGCATCTTCATTTTGTTGTGCGTTTTTAGAGGTATTTGCATCCTGGCGCAAAAAAAATCTCCACTTGCTATCATTGATCATGAAACGAAATATAGAATTGTTAGTGAGTCACTCGTGTGTCTGACTCAAGTTTGTTTGTTTATTTATTTATTTATTTATTTATTTTTTTAACGAAAGTAAAAAGGTACGCAGGTGAGATCCAGCACAATGCTGCATGTGGCTTTGAAGACGGGTAAAACAGTTCTTTGCAAACTCAGGCATTTGCAAGTGGAGTAAAAAGTTTAATGTCACAGAGCAAAAGATGGTGACAATGGTAATTTTACCAAAAATCTAGCAAAATAAGCCTTTCTGTCTGCCGGTCTCAGTCATTATATAAAATGGAAAAAACAGACACAGAAATGTTTTGTTCATTGTGTGTTAAAACTCCTTGCGCTTTATTCAATTGCTCTAAATGGCAGCCTTCCTGGTGTTTTTAAATGTTACACGAAAGAGTCTCTCATGCATAACCCTGATGCACAAACAGCCTTATTTTAATTCTCTGAGCCGTGGCAGTATTTGGATCTGCTTCTGTTTTACCCCCACAGGGATCAGTACAGTGATGAAGCAGCAGGAGGTGTTCTTGGCCCTTGCCTCACTACTCCCCCTTGTGGTCATATTGGTAAAGTGTATCTGCTGCCGGCAGAAATCCAGTGAGTATCTCTCTGTCTTCTGTATTTCATTTGAAATGGATATTTGTATTGCAGTTAATCCAGCTGGGGTTTTACCCCAGGGAGGTCTACTGACCTGCTTATTAACATCACTGCATTTCTATTGCATGTAGTAAAGTATGCATTTTAGATCCACCACTTTTTCGATCGTTAAAAGGGACCCCATTGCCTCTTATCTTACAGAAATAATACAGGAAGAAAACACAGATTACGAAGACCATTTACCGTAAGTAAAAAATAAATCCATACATACAAATGCAATAACATTTGTATTAAAATCCTTTAGCTGTTGGCCTTTACCTTCACTTTGACTGAGAGGAAGGATGTTTATGGACTGAGCCACAGACCCTGATTACCACTAATCTTGAACACAGGGTCTGTAAAACCAGCTGTATGATTGAGGATATAAATGAGAATTTATGCAGAATTTCAAAACTATAATATTTTGATAATACATTATTTTGTTTTACAATCTTGTTTTTCTCCTTTTTTTTATAGTGATGGTCAGAGATTTACTGTAGTCAGATCCAAAACAGGTGAGCAGGATACAATTGCCTCATAACACATCTGTCTAATCTGTGAGGTATAGGTCATGTGCTCAGGATGTGCCAAATTATGTGGCTGATGGAAGGATATGTGCAAAGTGATTTGTAGCTGCAAAACCCCCATATTTTGGCCAAAATCTGCGCTTTGTGGGACTTTAGCAGCCACTAAAAATGCGGCGTATATAAATAATGTTTTTCACCTGCCGTTCTGCACCTGCTATCAAATTAGCACTTTGCCATCATTAATCCATTTAAATGACATTGAAATGTATTTAAATGGAAAGAGCCAGGATCTGGAATACTAAGCTGCACAAACATTAAAATGAGATGTAAGGATTTTGCCTTGCACTTGGGCAATTGCTGACCCTCCAAAAACGTTGCACCTCCTCTTACAAGGTGCAAACCATTGTAGAAGCGAGTAATTGAGCTGTATGAAACCACACACCTGAAGAGGCCTGTCATTGGCCTCAGGATGGCTGCTGTGGTACACTTCCTAATGCGGCGACGCTTGGCTCTTGTTGAGGAGAGGCAGAAAACCTTTGAGGTGAAGGGCAAGACGGAGAAGACCCTGCATATTCAAACCCAGGGTCACTTTGTTTGGGATGCCGGAGGATGCGGTGGTAAGGCGGTATCGCCTCACTCCGCAGGTCATCGTAGATCTAATAGCTGAATTTCACCTTTTCATCACCTGGTTGACTGTCCTCCTGGGAACACAGACAGCATTGACTTTCTCCGCTATAGAGGACCATGTGGTCTCTTTGGTAGCATAACTGATGTTGGCTTTCCAAACAGCCGTGGGACTCTCAGCTCCTCCTCAGAAAAATGTTTTTTTCTTTTCCATGCGCCAGGAGGACTTTGCTGCCCTTCCTCTGACATATTATTTTGTTTGCGTTGATTTTCGTGCTCCACAAATCTCATACAGCCTACTGCTCTCTGCACTCCTAACTCACCCTCACCTCGGGCTGTAAGTGCGGCCACTAAATACCCGCTGCACAGGCAGCTCATTGCAACCCTCATTATCATGATTGCAGCTCATTATTTGTGTGTGTTGAGTAATTACGCTACATAGGCCACAGTGCAAAATAATTGCCTGGCAGCTAGACAATTTGGGTTTTGCAGCAGCAATTGTTTGCACTGTGTCTATCCTTACATCAGCCCCTCTGTCTCATAATAACCCTTCGTACGACACATGAACTTATTACAAATCACAAAAACACAGGTTGCACTCGGGAACTAACTTAACACTATCAGCTGGTTTCACAGACCCTGATTAGCACTAATCTTGGACAATGCTATTTTAGGTAAGGCAGTCCAGGGTTAGTGCTAATCAGGGTCTGTGAAACCAGCTACTAATGCTGTGCTGTAGTGTTCCATGCACAGGATAGCACCTGTACACCGGGTGCGATTTGACAAATCTGCATTGCTGAATATTTTATTTATTATAGCGCATTCATAATTATTACTGTTTCTTTTTAGTACTGCTACATACAGTACTGTGCAAAAGTTTTAGGCAGGTGTGAAAAATGCTGTAAAGTAAGAATGCTTTCAAAAATAGACATGTTAATAGATTATATTTATCAATTAACTAAATGCAAAGTGAGTGAACAGAAGAAAAATCTAAATCAAATCCATATTTGGTGTGACAACCCTTTGCCTTCAAAACAGCATCAATTCTTCTAGGTACACTTGCACAAAGTCAGGGATTTTGTAGGCATATAGTCAGGTGTATGATTAAACAATTATACCAAACAGGTGCTAATGATCATCAATTCAATATGTAGGTTGAAACACAATCTTTAACTGAAACAGAAACAGCTGTGTAGGAGGAATAAAACTGGGTGAGGAACAGCCAAACTCAGCTAACAAGGTGAGGTTGCTGAAGACAGTTTACTGTCAAAAGTCATACACCATGGCAAGACTGAGCACAGCAACAAGACACAAGGTAGTTATACTGCATCAGCAAGGTCTCTCCCAGGCAGAAATTTCAAGGCAGACAGGGGTTTCCAGATGTGCTGTCCAAGCTCTTTGAAGAAGCACAAAGAAACGGGCAACGTTGAGGACTGTAGACGCGAGTGGTCGGCAAAGGAAACTTACTGCAGCAGATGAAAGACACATCATGCTTACTTCCCTTCGCAATCGGAAGATGTCCAGCAGTGCCATCAGCTCAGAACTGGCAGAAAACAGTGGGACCTTGGTACACCCATCTACTGTCCGAGAAGTCTGGTCAGAAGTGGCCTTCATGGAAGACTTGCGGCCAAAAGCCATACCTCCGGCGTGGAAACAAGGCCAAGCTTAATTCAACTATGCACGAAAACACAGGAACTGGGATGCAGAAAAATGGCAGCAGGTGCTCTGGACTGATGAGTCAAAATTTGAAATATTTGGCTGTAGCAGAAGGCAGTTTGTTCACCGAAGGGCTGAGAGCGGTACACAAATGAGTGTCTGCAGGCAACAGTGAAGCATGGTGGAGGTTCCTTGCAAGTTTGGGGCTGCATTTCTGCAAATGGAGTTGGGGATTTGGTCAGAATTAATGGTCTCCTCAATGCTGAGAAGTACAGGCAGATACTTATCCATCATGCAATACCATCAGGGAGGCATCTGATTGGCCCCAAATTTATTCTGCAGCATGACAACGACCCCAAACATACAGCGAAAGTCATTAAGAACTATCTTCAGCGTAAAGAAGAACAAGGAGTCCTGGAAGTGATGGTATGGCCCCCACAGTGCCCTGATCTCAACATCATCGAGTCTGTCTGGGATTACATGAAGAGAGAGAAGCAACTGAGGCTGCCTAAATCCACAGAAGAACTGTGGTTAGTTCTCCAAGATGTTTGGGCCAACCTACCTGCCGAAGTTCCTTCAAAAACTGTGTGCAAGTGTACCTAGAAGAATTGATGCTTGATGCTGTTTTGAAGGCAAAGGGTGGTCACACCAAATATGGATTTGATTTAGATTTTTCTTCTGTTCACTCACTTTGCATTTAGTTAATTGATAAATATAATCTATTAACATGTCTATTTTTGAAAGCATTCTTACTTTACAGCATTTTTTCACACCTGCCTAAAATTTTTGCACAGTACTGTATGTCTTACAATTACAACGAAATGCTGGTCCTAAATATAATGTCGCACATTATCAGACCTACAGACGTACCCACATCCTATGTCTAAGCTTCGAATGCTGCTGAAACATGTGTAGCAATGTGATCTCTTTTGAAACCAGTGTATGTGTAGTCTGACATAATAGCTGTTCTGGCAAAGAGCTGAAGCGTGCATATCACACTGTCTGATATGCGCTGTTAGCACTGCGGTCTGAAGCGGGCATATCACACTGTCTGATGCGCTGTTAGCACTGCGGTCTGAAGCGGGCATATCACACTGTCTGCTATGCGCTGTTAGCACTGCGGTCTGAAGCGGGCATATCACACTGTCTGCTATGCGCTGTTAGCACTGCGGTCTGAAGCGTGCATATCACACTGTCTGATATGCGCTGTTAGCACTGCGGTCTGAAGCGGGCATATCACACTGTCTGATATGCGCTGTTAGCACTGCGGTCTGAAGCGGGCATATCACACTGTCTGATATGCGCTGTTAGCACTGCGGTCTGAAGCGGGCATATCACACTGTCTGATATGCGCTGTTAGCACTGCGGTCTGAAGCGTGCATATCACACTGTCTGATATGCGCTGTTAGCACTGCGGTCTGAAGCGTGCATATCACACTGTCTGATATGCGCTGTTAGCACTGCGGTCTGAAGCGTGCATATCACACTGTCTGATATGCGCTGTTAGCACTGCGGTCTGAAGCGGGCATATCACTGTGTCTGATTTGCGCTGTTAGCACTGTGGTCTGAAGTGTGCATATCACACTGTCTGATATGCACTGTTAGCACTGCGGTCTGAAGCGTGCATATCACACTGTCTGCTATGCGCTGTTAGCTCTGCGGTCTGAAGTGTCCATTATCACACTGTCTGTTATGCACTGTTAGTATTAATGGTCAAGAAGATGGGCATATCACATTATCTGATCATGCACTGTTACACTTTTTTGTAAATTTAAAGTATGTTTACATAATTAAAGGGCTTAATGAACAAAATAAACCAATAAGAAATATATGGTTCTAGACCAATGTTTCTGGTAATGCCTTCATCAACGTTAGAAGTTTAGCTGTTTTAAGATATACATTGGGGAGGTTGTTTGGCCCTTCGCTGTGAAAATTAGGAGAGTCCATTTGCTATATGAATGCAAATGTGCCTTACTGGAGGTAAAATGCAAAAAGGAAAGTGTTTGAGTTCACCAGCCCTGTACAGAGCTGAGCCCCTCCAGACATGCTAGCAGTCCCCGCTCAGTCTGCCGTCACACTGTCCTGACTCTTCACCTTTCCTGTCTTTCAAAGTGACAAGACCCAACCAGATGACGAGAGAGACCCGCCTTCACCTGCACAGTAAGTAACTCAGCAAGGGAACAGACCTCATGACTACAGCCGCTTTCCTGTTTGCATTAACTCGGTGTGCAAGCTGGGAAAAGACCACGTTTCTTTATTCCCCTCGTGTGTCAGTAAACCTTCTGGGTATCACTGAGCGATAGTTACTGTGCAGTAAGTGTGAAACCAGAGGACTTCTGGTATAGCTGACCACAGCTGTGAGGTCTTTTATAACTTCGCAGAGATGTAATCGGGATATAGAATTTGTTTATTTTGGTTGCAAGGTGTTTTAGTTCACAAGCTGCTCCTCGGTCCTAGTTGCCATCCATATACTGCGTGTTAAGTGCCAGCCAGTCGTCTTTCTGAATTGCTGCTGATTTTATAGACTAGATCTTACTACTGTTAACCTTGTAATGCCCATTCCTGTATCCACAATGCTTAGCCACCCCTCTATATTATTCTTTTGAAATCCAGCCTCACAAGCCAGAATTTTTCATATAAAGTAGCTGTTTTCATTTCAGAAATGCTTGGGCAGGGTTAAGATGTTTTGGGTTATCTAGCCTGTGCCTGGCCTAACAGATCAAAGAGAAAGCACAGCATTTAAGTGTAGAGAAATTAATCAGAATGGTGGCAAAGGTTCGGGTATAAAGCACAGCTTACTCTTGAATTGCTGGCCGATGCTGTGCAATGCGTTGGCTGTGCACCCTGCTGTTTTTACCTCTGTATATGACTGTACCTTGCTTTTCCTTGGGAGTAATATGAAATACACCATTTCTGTTACTGCAGGGCAGCATCCTCTTCAGAACTACGCAATGGAGGAGGTGAGCTCTGTTTTCTGATTTATTATTTGTGAGAATCTGACGACACACATTTCATTCAAATCCAAATCATATAGCCAGTGTGAGCGAGGCGTTGGTTAGAAGTAGGGCTTCTGATTTTCAGTTTTAACCTATGAAACACCCCAATTTACAAAACAATGAAATTAGTGGATATCCACTAAACTTGAAAAACACTAGAAATGGTTACTTAATTCATGCTGACGTGACCCCTTTCCACGTGAAAAAATTAATGAAATAACCTACAAAAATTAAAACTTTCCCAGTGCAGTTGGGCAATGTCCTTCCTTCCTGACTTGTATCTTGCATTGATTCGTTCTGAATACTTTAGTGGAGTAGCGTGTGTGTGGGGAGGATATTGCAGAGTTGTTTGTGGGTATAGTTGTTTTGGTTTTTTCTCAGCAGGAGGATGGCCTCATACTGGACTTTGAGCTCAGTCTGTCACGCTGCAGCCTTGCTCGCCTCTCAGGACAAAATGAAATAATACCCGGGCAGATTGGGAAATGGCTTTTTGACTGAACTCATTCTCAAGGAAGTTGGGGTCCAAATCAAAACAATAGGAATCTGAAATATACAGTGACTGTGCAAATAGTATTGATACGGCAGGTGTGAAATAATGCTGTAAAGTCCCAAGCAATGCTGGTCAAAATAGCCATGTTAATCAGGATTATATTGATCAATTAACTCAATGCAAAGTCAGTGACCAGAAGACCACAATCTACATCAAATCCAATCATTATGGTGTGACCACCCTTCGCACTTCAAAACAGCATCAAGCATCAATTCTTGCTAGGTACACTTGTACTACAGTTGTTGAAGTGGAATAACATGCTTACCTAGGACTAGTTTTGAATGTGTCTTTGTTTACATTCCAATCCAGTGGTGTGCTGCTGAAATTCAGGACGGAGCTGCGTGTCTGTAGTTCAAACTATACTGCCACCTATACATGTTTTATAACAACTTATTTACAAATGGAAAATGTCTGAAATGATTTCAGATTTCTATTGTTGTTTTCATTTGGACCCTGAATTCCTTGAGAATGAGTTTAGTCAAGAAATGGCAGTCCCTGATCTGCCGGGTATTATTTCAATCCCATCACTTCATCCTGGAGAGGCGAGCTCCTGAGCTGTAGAGTGACAGACTGAGCTCAAGGCTCTACAGTTTGCAAAGAGGCCATAAACAGGATTACTTCAAATCAGAACTTTCAACACAATTAGTGTTGTCAAACTCCACATATAAGCAAAGCCTTTCCAATGAAAATGACCTCTATTACCTTTGCCTTTTCCAGCAAGTAACCGGTTAATCAATCAACCAATCACAACCTTTATCCAGATGAGTCAATTGAGAACTAATTCTCATTTACATTGAGGACCTGGCAAGAGGCTCACACCCCACAGCAAACAACATAAACACTTAATCAACCATAAAACATAAAACATAGCAGCAGCTTAGCAGGTACAGTCAGCAACGAGTCGACCCTATGACTAAAAGCAGCCTCAGATATGAACTGTTCTAACTCTATTCCAGCCCTTGGCTGCTGCAAACTGAAATGAGTGACGACCGAAAAATGGGAACAAGCAGTTTAATAAAATGACTGGATCTTCAGTTTCACAATGAAGAAGAGAGCTCCAGTAAACTACGCCAGTAAGCAGGCGTTTTCCCAGTGAAGGTTCAGTAGATTAACATATAGCCGTGTTTCAGTCAGCCTTGTATGTAGAGAGGGTCAGTTAATCAGCTTGTGAAGGTCACGATGTTCTGTGGGGGCACCCTACCCTAAATTGCCTGTTTTATCTCCACAGTAGATGAACAGCCAAACTATGAAAACATAGTCATCGGTAAGTCACTTATTTTCTTGACTTTTTGTCCATTTTTTTTGTCCTTGTCTTTCATGCTCCCGAGCTTGGCAGAGCATGTAAACTCTTCTGTCAGCCTGTAGGAAGGGTGTGGGTTATCCGCTGGCAAACAGCAGGCACACGGATGTTTCCATTTCACTCACCCTGGTTAAACCCAGTCATGAGGGTTCTCTCCGATTCACCGCCAGGCTTGTAAAAGAACGAAGGACCACTCTTCCCAGCTACTCTTCATAGCAAGTGGCCGGGGTTAACTTATAATCAATAAACGAATGAACACCCGGCCACATTCGACACCTGTTTTATCAGGGAGGGGATTCTAACTCCAGCCCTGACATATTTAACACAAACCATTTCAATTTCTGTAACTCAAACCAGCACAGTACCTGCCACACAGATTCCTGTAGCAGCTCTGAAGCAGTTTCAGTAACTGTCTCTAATAACAATCATAATTTAAAAGTTAAACATCGGCTGAATTTAGGCTGTACTTCCCTTCTGGACAGTATAGCACTCTGCCTTTTATTGGGCTGATCCTGTTGTCTACTTACTGTATCACATGTGTGTCACATTTTCAGAGATGCATTAAAGTGTACATATGACATCACTAATGTGTTTCTTATTCTTTTTAGTTGTGAATGACAACTGTGAACCAACGTATGTGTAAGTATTGAGTTTTCATGATAAAAAAGAAACATCTTGTTAACCAAGGTTTTATAAAATTCAGATTTAACTTCAACTTTGTCTAAATTGCTAAGAACCAAGGCTTTAAAACCCTTGGCATAATAACATTCAAAAGTCCTTTTTGCAAGTTTTCTGCACTATCATCATTGTATTACATGGGTGAAGATCCTTCTATCTGGCTATCACACAATATATCAACTTTCACTGCCACAGGTATTAGGACAAGGTCTGGAAAACGAAAGGACCCCCAGCTAAATAAAACATTAAGATAGAGGGTTTGCAAAGTCCTTTTGAAGACTAACTACTAAGTGGAAAATGCGTACGTGAGCCAGTAACCCTTTGAAGCAGAGAGGGCAGCTTTTAAACACGCGGCACAGCGGATGTGAGAAGGCGAACGAGGCGTCGATGTCACGGGAAGTTTGACGGGCGGTGGGGTGGCTTCTTACAAATAGAAAATTAAATGTGTTGTGTGTTCATACCACTGGTATAGCGTATACAAATATGAGCATTTTACAACTGTGGTACAATTCTACCAGTAGCTTGTAACATGGTAGCAACCCCATAGCACAGAACCATGGCACTGACATTGAAGAACATTTGGAATGAGTAATTCTAATGGGTAGGCTGCAACATTACAATATATCCTGTATCCTGTTTTCAACCCTTAAAATAACGTGGCGGATACATGCCAGGAAATGTGTATTAGTTACGTATTTAATAACGAAACTGTCGAATGTAAAGCATTTCCCAATCTGAACTTATTCCTAAATATTTGTCATGTGTAACATTTGCAGGGCTCCTATTGGAACATCGCCCTATGAAAATGGTAAGTGCGCTACAGCATCTACCCCTTCCAAGGGAGAAAGTAACTGTGGTCTGTGAGGGGAGTGCATGCATGTTACATGTCCACTCTGTTGCAGTGTACTTCTCTGTTCTTCTGCGAGATGAACTGCTCGAGCTTGCTGCGTCCAAAAGACATGTTTTGTTTGAATGTTTGTGACTTACAACTTGTTAAATGTGTTTACGCCTTCATAATCGTGTGGGGAAAAAAGAATTGCAGACTGTTCCCCTAAATCGTTTAAAACACCCACACACAGGCTATTAATAGATGTATGAGCATAATTATTTGAGAAATGCATCATTAGGCGTGTTGGGCAAAGAACCTTACAGTTGTTATTAAATAATAATAATATTTGAAGCTTTAAAATAAAGTGATGCAATTATGGTGCCCTCAATCCTTGGCCTCATTTTTGTAACTGCTTGCAAAGGTGCCCAGTGCCCTTGTTCCTAATTGTGGGCTGTCTATGTAGACCTCTCTTTTTGCTTGCAGTGAGCGGGCTTTGAACCCAGTCCTCTTGGGGTGAAAAGCTAGTGCATTAACCCACTGCCGCCTAGCTCTCTGAACTCTTTCTTTATGGGTTCTTTTGTGTGCAAAATACTGCAACTAAATACAGAGGAAAGAAAGGAGGTGTGATCAGGTGACATCCTTTGGGTTTTGAGTGCTAGAAAGGTCATCCTCCCCTCCTGAAGACCAGCAAACACACATCCAGCGTCCTTTAAAGCGAGACACACGCGCGCAGGGTCGGGGTTTGATATCGGCTGATCACCTTCATTAATACGTCAGTGGAAATTAAGTGAAAGGGGGACAAATTGTTGTCACTTGTCACTTTGTGAAATAAACTCTGCTACATTGGTATTTTAAGTAGCTGTGAAGTTCAAATCTAGAAACCAAAAGTGTTCTCTGGTTCCGAGGTGCTCTGACTTGAATTAATTGCAAAGGCTCTTGTCGTTGCACAGCAAATGGTTTTCACTCGTGAACTGATCTGACAAAGTGAATGTTGTTTTCTATCATTGTCAGAGGGTGCTATTTACATACTTTCATCCAAAACTCAAAAACACTCAACCGTGCTAAATTTAGAAACACTAAAAGAAACACATTCAATACCCTGCAAATGTCTTTTAGTCTGAACTTTTGTCATTGAAATTATTTGTATGTCTATATTTAGCAGTTATGGATTATATAACCCAGTTTCTTTTATTATTTCTATTCTTCCATACTTTAACATAGCGATAACTTCATATTACTATGTACTTTCTTTGATTTTCTTTCTTTAGATGACGATTCCACTTCTTATGAAAATGTGTTTGCCTGCAACACCATGCATAGAAAAAGCAGTCTGGAATCAGGTAGGCATTTCAATCGAACAGAAGAATTTACAGGCAACAGCTTCAAATTACTGTTCATTTTTGTAAAAGTGTTTTTCACCTTTCTACCTCCTTTTAAGTTCCTAGTTCTGTTGCACCAATATATAATTGTATTTACATATAGCCTCTTAATAAATGCATCATAGCCCAAGCTTAAACCCTTTTTCTATTGCTTGGTATGTTGCTATGCTAATGAGAGCTATGGAAAGGCTTGTTTCTTGCCTTGGTAATTAAGCCTTTAGATACTTGTGATTGTACTCGAGGTGGACCTTGGTGTGTGCAGGAGTTCTCAATTATCTTGCCTTTATCCATAACATCATCATCAGGACCTAAGAGCTGCTTTGAGCACATGTGTTATAGTTATGTGCAATACAGTCAGATCTGTGCTCATCTTGTGAATTATCAGAAAGCAAGGCCAGTTTCCCAGCAACTGCAGGCTGTAGCAACTCGACTGAATCACATGACATCTTTGATTGCTCACAGGATGACCTTATTTTGTGGTAGTCTTGTGGCTGCCAGTGTTAGGACTGGTAACACAGTGGAAATATTTTCATATTCTGAACCAATACACTATCAGGACCTCTGTGCCGCGTGCTTTACTCTGTGGTGTCATCTGCTCGTGGTTCTGCTAGGGCTTCTTTCACAGCGGATTCCCGATTTGGTATTTTTATTTTACTTTTCTGTACTGATGTTCACACAAGGGCATGTTGTGTAGGAGTGACGGCATGCACATTTCATTCTGATTTCAGTGGAATCGCAGGATTATGAGAACGCGGAATATCTTGGTGCCTTGGCAAAAGAAAAAAGTAAGGTTTTTTTTTTTTTCTTGTTGTGATTTTAGGGGGTTCAAACTGGGGAAAGCTTATATCAGTATTGACAGTATTCATCTACAATCTCCTAACACTTATAAAGCTACGTGTGTATGACTTTTAAACTGTCTACATCAATTTCAATTGATACAGAATCTGAGGAGGAGAATTCAACTGGTCCTGCCTCTGGTTTTACACCATTGCCATAGTTCTATTAGCTTTTTACATGTTATAAAAAAAAAATATATATATATATATACAGTACTGTGCAAAAAGTTTTAGGCAGGTGTGAAAAAATGCTGTAAAGTAAGAATGCTTTCAAAATAGACATGTTAATAGATTATATTTATCAATTAACTAAATGCAAAGTGAGTGAACAGAAGAAAAATCTAAATCAAATCCATATTTGGTGTGACCACCCTTTGCCTTCAAAACAGCATCAATTCTTCTAGGTACACTTGCACAAAGTCAGGGATTTTGTAGGCATATAGTCAGGTGTATGATTAAACAATTATACCAAACAGGTGCTAATGATCATCAATTCAATATGTAGGTTGAAACACAATCATTAACTGAAACAGAAACAGCTGTGTAGGAGGAATAAAACTGGGTGAGGAACAGCCAAACTCAGCTAACAAGGTGAGGTTGCTGAAGACAGTTTACTGTCAAAAGTCATACACCATGGCAAGACTGAGCACAGCAACAAGACACAAGGTAGTTATACTGCATCAGCAAGGTCTCTCCCAGGCAGAAATTTCAAGGCAGACAGGGGTTTCCAGATGTGCTGTCCAAGCTCTTTTGAAGAAGCACAAAGAAACAGGCAATGTTGAGGACCGTGAGCACAGTGGTCGGCCAAGGAAACTTACTGCAGCAGATGAAAGACACATCATGCTTACTTCCCTTCGCAATCGGAAGATGTCCAGCAGTGCCATCAGCTCAGAACTGGCAGAAAACAGTGGGACCCTGGTACACCCATCTACTGTCCGGAGAAGTCTGGTCAGAAGTGGCCTTCATGGAAGACTTGCGGCCAAAAAGCCATACCTCCGGCGTGGAAACAAGGCCAAGCGACTCAACTATGCGAAAACACAGGAACTGGGGTGCAGAAAAATGGCAGCAGGTGCTCTGGACTGATGAGTCAAAATTTGAAATATTTGGCTGTAGCAGAAGGCAGTTTGTTCGCCGAAGGGCTGGAGAGCGGTACACGAATGAGTGTCTGCAGGCAACAGTGAAGCATGGTGGAGGTTCCTTGCAAGTTTGGGGCTGCATTTCTGCAAATGGAGTTGGGGATTTGGTCAGAATTAATGGTCTCCTCAATGCTGAGAAGTACAGGAAGATACTTATCCATCATGCAATACCATCAGGGAGGCATCTGATTGGCCCCAAATTTATTCTGCAGCATGACAACGACCCCAAACATACAGTGAAAGTCATTAAGAACAATCTTCAGCGTAAGAAGAACAAGGAGTCCTGGAAGTGATGATATGGCCCCACAGAGCCCTGATCTCAACATCATCGAGTCTGTCTGGGATTACATGAAGAGAGAGAAGCAACTGAGGCTGCCTAAATCCACAGAAACTGTGGTTAGTTCTCCAAGATGTTTGGGCCAACCTACCTGCCGAGTTCCTTCAAAAACTGTGTGCAAGTGTACCTAGAAGAATTGATGCTTGATGCTGTTTTGAAGGCAAAGGGTGGTCACACCAAATATGGATTTGATTTAGATTTTTCTTCTGTTCACTCACTTTGCATTTAGTTAATTGATAAATATAATCTATTAACATGTCTATTTTTGAAAGCATTCTTACTTTACAGCATTTTTTCACACCTGCCTAAAACTTTTGCACAGTACTGTATATACAACATTTTAGTTGCATATTTTTTTCTTGTTATGCTCAAAACTTCTTATTTTAATTAAGAAATGCATGAAACTCCTCCCGACGTTGAAGAATCAGATTACATCAACGCGTGTCCAGTCGCTGGAAAAGCCCAGGTAAGGTCATGGTGACTGTAAATACAGTCATGACATCGTGGGTTACTCCTGTACTGTAATCAGTAAGGTCGGTAAACTAATCTTGGGGTAACTTTTCTGTACAGATACAGTGCAACAAATGTCATTGACTGCTCTAATCGAAGAGCAGTACTTTTGATAGAGGAGAATTAACTTTGGAAAGGAGATTTAACTGGGTTAATTCCAAATTCCCTTTAGGTTTTAACGGGGTACAAAGCTAGCAAAGACATTCATAATCAGCAGTTGCAATAGACAGAGAAGTCTTCACCTGATTCTCCTTTTTACATGAACTAGACTTTCTTTCTCGTTAGGCTATCCCAGCCCATCTCGCGAGAGCACCTGGACTGAAGCCCAGTCACAGAAAATGAGAGAGAACTCCACTATCTCCTGATCCAGGTGAACAAAGGGCTTCATGTTGCCAAATCCATGACCACCGGACAAGATCAATGCGAGAATTGGGACAACGATGTATTATGTAACAGTTTGCCACTTTCAGCTGTTGCATCACATTGTGAAACGGCTGGCGACCGGCTGTTCTGTTTCTCAACACTTCCCCCTTACCATGCCGGTGCGCTATGCTTGTGAAGTGGGTTTGGAATTTGTACACCTACCCTCACTTAAGAGTGAAACACATGCAGCACGGCTTCTGTCATCTTGTTTAATTCAAACTTCTACCCAGTTGCTCTTCGTAATGCTGCTGGCAGAGAGAGGTTCATGTTTTACAGACAGGGTCCCAAGACCTGCTGGGGGTGAGTTTACACTGTGGAGGAAGGATAAAACGGACCACAATGGAAATCTGAAAACCTGTTTAACTAAACCAACAAATTCAAACCTAGGTATCCAGAGGTGACAGGGCTGTGAATGAAGCCACTGCACGACCAAGCCACCATAGTGTATCCAGAATAACCTATAAACTATGAAGCTGCTTTATTAAAATAGGATTTCACATATTTTACACAATGGGGATATTTATCTTAATACTGCAGTTCATCCCTGCGTTGTTTTATATAGTTGTATGTACGATGTTGGCTGAGGGTGCCATAACATGTTTCTTCTGTTTATTATCAAATGTTCTGCCATCTGTTTTCATATTGTACCACATTCATTGTAAAATTAGGGAAAAAAACCTAAACAAAAAGCTTTTATGATGAAACTGTTTCTTTATTACAAAAGATAAGCTATTTACAACAAAAAGAAAATGGGATAAACGATTGAATAAATCACTCAGGAAATTCATCACAACCAGCACTGCCTATATATATATATATCTATATCTATATCTATATAATTACACCCCCTCCCCAAATTAATAAACAGGGTGATTATAAAGTGATATGGTGTGTTCATGTGGTAAACTTACTTTATAAATCACCCTGTACAATGGGGAAAAAAACGTCATGGCATGGAAGAAGTGGTGGGCCCCCAAAGCACACACACAGTATTTCTGTTCAATTCTCTCACCGTGGAAATACTCAAAACATCTAGGTTCAGTATATCTAATCTGTTTTGAAAACACCAGGCTGGCCTTAACCACTACATTTACATGCACGTAATATTCAGAATGCTCCGAAGTGTGTCGTTATCGTAGAAACCTCCCTGGCAACACTTTACAGGAGACAGTATCATGAAACAATATTGACTGACTCGGACTACCAGTGTTCCAAATAGAGATATGATAGTTAGTCCTCTTGTGTGAGACAGCTCTGTAAAGGCAATTGCCCAAAGCTAGTACTGCATGCAAAATAAAAATAAAAAGTTTATTAACTTGCACTTGCATGTGAACTGATTGCTTTGACTACTCATATTTGGAACATTTTTGCCATGTAAATGTAGGGAAGGATGTGTCTGGCTGTACCCCAGGGAGGGGCAGGGCATGCTGTAGACTCTGCACTCGATGGAAGGTTGGTTTAGCTGGCTGCAGGGGAGGCTGTCTTTGCACAGAGTCTTCCCAGGAGTCCAGCCATCTGCAGCAGAGAGTTCACCCCTTCAGCCACCCTCATGTGGGTGTAGCCGATCTCCTGTAAAGAGCAAGGGAGAAAGCTGTCTGCAGCCATGCTATACAGTGTAGCAACCCGCTCTCGACACCTCTCTGAAGCAAAGCTGGGCTTGGACTGGATAAGGGCACTTCTTCCTTTATTCATTACTTCTTCATTTCGTTCTTCTTGCAGCACAGTGACTCGTTTTCCTATGATGCACACGCAGTTATTCAAATCACGATTCTAATTCTGAGTATCACATCCTTTCTTCTATTTTAGCATCTATAATTAGACTTCCCTTTATAACTGAAGGTTGTATATTTTAAAAGGTTGCCAATTACTAGTTTTGTAACCTGCTATTTATTTTTTTTTATTTCACAAAAAACCTTGATAAAATGAAGCCCCATGTTCTTTATTCCTTGCAGTAACTGTCTGAACAGTGAAATGCAGGCCATACTTACTAAAAGGATCACATACACCTATCCCCCAACATTCACACAAACACACTCACATCACAGCATTAAAACAACCAGGAGCCCTGCAGTTTAATGGTGCTGTTCCCTCACCTTGATGAACTCCAGTTTAAGGTACTCGGGCATCTGGAAGGTTTTGCAAACTCTGAAAATGTTTCCGATGATATCTTCAGGGGAGTAACCCAGCTTCCAAAGATGGGCAAGAATCTGTGGAGGGGAGGTGGGGGTGTATTAATAATCAGAAGGGGTTCTTTTAGATTGCCCCACCATTACAAACCTTCCAGAAACCAAACAAAATCAAGCAGTTATGCTCAGCCCTCTCTGTTTGTTTTTGTTTGGGCTGGTGTTCTTCTGTTAATTGTACTGGAAATATTCATGCAGTCAATATTCAGCATGGGCTTATACAGTGGGGAAAAAAAACAAAACAAAAAACTTGAATATGTATAAAATATGGTCCTGTTTTTCAGTTTTCATTTTTATTTATTTTTTTCCCAGGACTTTTGCTTTTTATATACTGTATGAAATTATTGTTTTCAGTTACTTTCAGTTTTTTTCTGTCACAATATGTACAGTAACTCGACAGTACTTGCACAATTCAATTGTACCTTCTTTCCTTTGCTGTCTTGCACAGTGAAATCCTCATGGTCACAGGCACATTCTTAAGGCATTTTTTTTACATTTTGCCACAATTTGCAATTCTGTTTTAAATTCCACAAGCGTGTAAATACTACCTATCAAAATGTAATATAGCATTAAATCTCACTGGCAAGAACAATGCTCTGTTTCTAAATGTAATCTCGTTTTAAATCTCACAAGCATGTACAATCCTCCAATGGAAATGTAGGAATTTGCTGCCACTCAGTAGTTGGAGTGGATTTAAAGTATTCAGAACGAATCAATGCAAGATACACATCAGGAAGGAGGGACATATTTTTTTCCCTACGGAAAGGAGTCAAGTCAATGTGAATTGTGTAGCCATTTCCAGTGTTTTTCCGGTGTTTATAGGATACACACTGATTACATTTTTTTTTGTATCGGGAGCGTTTTATTGGTTAAAACCAAAAATCACAAGCCCTAAATATAAGCAATGAGAACACTGTGCTGGGATGGAAATAAACTCCTATTGTATCACAGGTTGAGCAATTTTACTTTCCAGGTTTAACTTTGGGCGGGTTACCTACAGCATGTGTATACACAGGCTCCATGTAAAATCTGGTATGGCTTAAACTGTAATGCAATGGGAGTCTAATTTCCACTGTTGACACCAATGAGATGATTACTGTATCCAGTAGAGTTAGATTCCCCTCCCCAAACCCAATATACAGCAACAGCCCCAGCTCTAATTGAAACCCTCACCTTGTAAGCCTCGTCAATATTGGCATTCACACAGTGTTGAATCATCTCTTTCACGAGGAGGGGGTGAGGCTCATCACAGACCTAAATAAAATACAAATGGGAGTACTTCCATCACTGTCTGGTGCTTGCAAAATACCAGCCAGCCCCTTGTCGCTGTTCACTACAAAGACTACTACTAATAATAAATAGAACAATGCTACAAACTTACCTTAAACACATTGTCACTGTTGACATAGCCAAATCCAGAATTTGTAGACTGCAAATTGTTTAATGCCTGTTTAAAGAGAGAGATAAAAGCATGATGATGTGTGTAATACTATTAATCCCTGCAGGTCTACCTGATTTTATACCGTCTTACTCTTGGATTTCCTACTGTGCAATGCTCTTGTGATAATGCCACAGGCAGAGCTGGTATAAACTATGAACCTTATGTAAAAGTTATTCTTACAACCACAAAAAAACGCAACAATTATTTTAGCTTTTTCTTAGAATAAGGAGTAGTGGTCAGTCTAAACTGATTTTGAATTTAAAACCATCAACTCCTACCGAATTAAAAATATTACAGCATAATTTTCTGCCAACATCATGTGAACATCGTGGTTTTGTGACTCAATGTTGTGTATTGTATCATTGATGATTGCAATGTGCCAGCATCGCTGGGACAGCTTTGAAAATGGTTTTTCCTCATCTCTATCCCACACACACAAACAGACAGTAGTCCCAGCCCCACTGGCTTACCTGTCTCATGTCCCCCTGCGCTGTGAAGATGATGGCCTCCAGCCCATCATCAGTGCTCTGCACCTTCTCCTTCTCTACAACCTCCATGAGCCGGGCCAGGACCTGCGCGTCTGTCAGCTTGGTGTAGCGCAGTACTGCGCAGCGGGACTGGATTGGCTCTGAAAAGGCACGGGAGGGTTTTCATGCAGATGAAACAATCCTGTGGCAAGGGATTAAGCGACGGCAACGAAGAGAGCACTAGCTTGACCCCTCTTCACACTGGGGGTAAATGATACACACGGTTGCAATACAACACTTATCAAGACATGCAAGTTGATGAGCATCACATGTGATGGTCCTGTCGGTCAGGTTTGTTTGATGTGCAAGGGAGATGAAAATCATTATTAACGACTAAAGGCAAAACTTAAAACTACAGAGTTATAAAGCAATGCTGTTTCTCACAAGGTATCTGTAACGTGCACCCTGCATGACGCTTACCTATGATCTTGTCCGAGGCATTACAGGCTAATGCAAATCGGGTTGTTTTAGAGTAGATCTCCATTGTTCTCCTGAGGGCTTGCTGGGCTCCATCTGTCATGCTAAAACCACAAGAGTGGCACAGTGCAGAAGAGAGAGGAAGTAGTCAGTCATTTTAATACAAGCGGTTTGAGACAAAGGGCCCTGTTGTGAAACCCCCACCCCCAACCTTCTCTTTGCAATTGCATTAAAACAGAACCCTTGAGGCAGCTACCGATTAGAATGTGTTTTCAACACTGCAGTGCCCTCTAGTGTTTGTAGTGCCCATATTCTCCTGGTTTTAATACCCCAAAAGACATAACAAAAACACAAATTGTGAAAACTTCTGCTTTTATGAGCGCCAGGAAATCTGATTAGTGCATGACCTTTTCTTTGTGATAGGGATACAGCATGTGCAAGATGAAACAGCCATTAAAGCTTGTCTTAGTAGAATGCATCTGAAACAGAGCCCAAGAGCCCTTACCTGTCCGCTTCATCCAGGATGATGATCTTGTGTAAGCCCTTTCGCAGCGTCACCTTCTGCTGGGCAAACATCTTGATTTTGTTTCTTACAACGTCAATACCTCTGTAAAAACAAGGCAGAGGAATTCTACTCAACACCAAAGAACAAAGCCCCTCCATGGGAACTGATCCCTTTCAACTCGGTCCAACAGGCGAGTTTGAAAACTAGACATAGCAGCAAGGGTGCAGTTTACCTGGGGATAGAAGGGGGCAGTCTGTGCACTGGATCTCAAAAGAGGGCCGTTTAATGAGGACCACTGGCTTATTAGATAGGTAAGTAAGTAACTATCTGCCAGTTCATCCAGACTGAAATACCCAGAGACAAGAGAGGTGCTCACCTGTCATTGGAGGCATTGAGTTCCAGCACCGCATCCTTCATGGCAGGACCCAGCAGCGCTCGGGCCAGACACAAGATACTGGTCGTCTTACCAGTGCCTGGAGGACCCTGAGAAACACACAGCCCTCATCAGCAAATCAACAAATGGAAAAGCGCAGGTTTAAAACATCCTGGTCTAAATTAAATCAATGACACACTCACAGTTTTAAAAACACCCAAACTTGACACACGCAAATAAATCTGAAGAAACATGGCTGTTCCTCAGGATAACAAACAGTCTAAAAGACAAAACTACAGGTGGGTGCTGTGAGAATGCTGTTTTGCTAATGAGAGGCGATTAGGGTGTGGTTATCACAGGATACCATTATTCTTCAGGCAGCTTGTCTTGCAAGTGCTGACAGTGTGGTAGTAAATACTTACTGCAATGATAATGTTAGGTACATTGCCTTCTCTTGCAAACACCTACAAACAAAACAAATTCAGCTCTTAGTATTGAAATGATCATCATTATCGTATAATTATATTCAACACTATTGGAGAAGACGGTGGTTTTGGTACCTACCGCTAGCCTGCTGACTGTCTCTTCATTCCCCACTATTTCGTTCAGTTTTAATGGTCTGTATTTTTCCACCCTATAGGAAACATACAATTAAAGGCTGTAGTTAAAACGGTGTATGGTTCAGTTTTACTAACATGGCACATATTAATCGTAACAAAAACACAAATGCAGGTTAACTGCTGTCTTACTCGTTTAAATGACATACTGAGTACAGGCACATACAGTATATCTCATATTCTTTCATTTAAAGTGTTGCAGGTTTTAAGCTCTAGTTATAGTGAAGGCTGTTCCATTTATAAGCATGTGTTGAAAGTGTTACAGTGTGTGAAAAGCAACTACTTATCACAGTCACACAAACACTGCAAAAAAAAAAAAGGCAATTCATTTATAACCCCTGTCTCTCAAACATATGAGCATGTAAACAAACTAGACAGGCAGTACGGCCTGCTTTTAAATACAGATTTAAGGCACAGGTGGCTAAAATACAGAGGATGTAGTAAACAGACTCCAATAAATTACCACATTTAATTTAAAATCTAGCAGACACGTCTGTAGCTTTATATTAAATGCACGTTTTTTCAAGTTGTACAAGTACAGACGCATATTAAGGAGCGCAGTTCCGTTAACGCTAAGCTTTACACACAGCTCATATAAAATTTACCAACACAGGAATAATTGCATACCGTAGTTTAAAATACTGAATTGTGCCTAAAAACACCGTAGCCACATGAGCACTGTCTAGTTACAATATATAATTTATTACATCAAATCAAGACTATTGCAATCAAGACTTAAAATTAAATAAACAACTGAATATTGAAAACACATGCACCGTATTAAAGAATAGGACACCAGCTGCTTTTAAAATGTTGTGTTTATACAGTGGCCTAGCATGCGACAATGCCAGGAAGCACAGACAGACAGCTCTCTCGCCTCACCATGGCATTTCATATGCGCCGCTCGTCCCTTTCCCAGCCGCCGAGCTTGCCGTGTCCTTCTTTGGCTGCCTCTCCTCCGTCTCGCTGGCACCCGTCTCTTTCATTTCCACCTCCATGATGCAGACTTTCTTTTGAGAAATGACTAATAAAACCCGCCCGCCAGCAGTCTGTCAGTTTCCCGCCACGACCAAGACTGGGATTCGGGAATCGAACATCAACACACGAGATGACGTTGTGCACACGCGAAATGCGTGACGTCATGTTACATCCTAAAATCATCGCTTTGTTAACGGAAGATAAAACAAACACCGTCAAATATTACTGTTGTGTTTATTAAGTATATTTACCTCAGTAGTAGTAATATTCAATTACTACTGAAACTGCAAAGTTCATGACCAGCACACTACTAGGCTTCCATGCTATTCAATCGCCAAACGATTCTTTTTCATGCATTGAATTTGATTAGATGTGTTAAGAAGGGTGTACTGGTCATATTTTTTAAATATTAACAACTGTCTAAATGCCAGTGTCCCCTCCATTACAACTATATATATATATATATATATATATATATATATATATATATATATATATATATATATATATATATATATATATATATATACTTTCAAATGTCATTCGTGATAGTTACGGAGTTAATTTCTATAACTCGAAACTTTACCGTGCAAAATAATCTTGTCTTCCAATAAAAAGTGTCGAGACAGACCCCTAGATGTCGCTGTCTTGCACATTAGAAGATATTAAGCGCGTTCCCAACGGGCGCGCTCCCGCTCGCCCTCCTATGGCTGAGAAGTGGTGTCTACGTGCGCGCTCCTATAGCCGAGAAGTGGTGTCTACGTGCGCGCTCCTATCTCACACAATAATGTCTCGTTGCGAGTAGCGATCGATCAGGGTGAGCGTGTCATTTGTTTCTTTGCTTCCTGTATTTTTGGTTGTCAGCTTAAACAAAGCGTCTCGTAACGCATATGGGAGTTTTAGATGACCCCAGGTCTACTTAGTTTAGATAAGCTACACTCACGCCGTTGACGATCTTCACTGGACGGTAAACACATTGAATTGCTATTTTTCTTTTTTTTTTTTTTCATATGTTTGTGATTGTTTTGAATTGTCCGTACACTGTTGCTGGGAGTTCCCGGTAATGTGTTGACCCAGTCAGGTCAGTTTGACAGGTGTTCCGATGTCTGAGGGCAGGAATCTAAATGTTTTTGTTACTTTTTAGGAAGGTCAATGCGAACTTACAGTATTTCTGAAGATCTATCTAGTAAAGTATGTGTGACACGAATTCACCAACCTGAAGCATACAGTACTTAATTAAAAGTACTAATCGAAGTGTATTTTCTATATTTGTAGATGCAATTACTCGTACTTATCGACTGTTTTAGCAGATATAGCGTATACAAATACACTGCCTGTGCACCTCAATTGAAAATATATTGTAGTTTAACTTCAGTGATGTTTCTCTGGCACCTTTTATATCGGCATCAACAGATGGGTTAGTCTGAAAGTTACAGGTTTGGGATAGTTACTTCGATCTCTTTGATTAAAAGAACAGTAGAATCTACGAGTGCACTAAAGATTCATGATGAGACTCTGCCGAGTGAGTGATGATGAACGCATTGTACCCGGAAATGCACGCTGTGGACGATCTCGCTAGCGCGGCTCTTTATTTCATTCAAGTGTATATCTTCTTAGTCTGAACGTTATTAGGCTTTTGTTATTCCATTAACGCGAGTAGGTTAGTGTTTGCCTTGCCACAGTAAAGGCGTGTTTTCACACGCAGCGGCTACACTCACAATGTCACGTTTTCAGGTTTGAAGTGCTTGGGTAGAATAGTTCTATAGAAATGTTTCACGCGTATATTAAAATATAGTACAGAACTCCGCAATTCCACTGGCTAAATCAGCTGACACCATTCCAGAATACTTGCCAGCATTATGTCCCCACAAACCCATATTGCATGTCAGCCTGTATGAATTTGTTCATGCATTTAATTAAACAGGAAGCACATTGAGACCAAAGCCTCATTCACAATGGTGTCCTGGCAATAGAACTAATGGCAGACAGCGGTATAGTTACACGTCGTGTGTATTGGAATACATTTAATCCTGGTCATTTGTCATGTGACACTGCGCAATTGAAGAAGATGACTTATTCAGGTCTGGCATGATGGTGACTGCAGAGTGGGACATAATCAAATCTACTCTTGATTTCCATCAGCAGCTGGCACAGTTTGGGTTGTGGTTGCTGGTAGAAATCGGTCTCTCCACTGGCATCAGTTGGATCATTTTGTTCATCTTGAATTGCCCCATAATACACTAATGTATTTGGACACAGATTATTTCAACTCTAGGATAGTTTACAAACACGCAGGCTCGTACAGAGTCTTTTATTCTTTATCCTGTGTCTACCCCAGTACTTTTACACACACTCTCAATTTAACTGAAATAAAAATGATTTCCATTACACGAGAGTAGATGTTAAAACTTCATGCTGATTTGAACTCGGCTATCACCAAGATAAGCACCAACTAAGACGCAGCTTTACAGTAAACTAATGCGATCCGTCTGTGTCTCCATCCATTTACGTTTCCTTCCATCTGATGATGTAGATATCCTTCTGCCTGGTGTTGATGGCTGAAGTGTAATGCTGGCTCCAGGGATCAGCTTATTTTAAGATAAATCCCATCCAAGTTTCAGCATCCTCTCGTCTTGTTTTGAAATAAACACCTGCTTCTGAATGTACAGGGAAGCGCCACGTGCCACACCTCCCTGTGACACTGAAAATGAAATCTAAAACCCCTTCCGTGTTCATGAAGATATTTGCATGTGTGAGATATCTTGACAACTTCAGTTCCATGCCTAGCGCATAAGCCAATAACTGGCAGTATTTGGATAAGATCATCTATTGACTGTACAGTACTGTACTTGCACTGATAATTTCAATATACAAACGTGGCTCACGAGTATTGATGCAATAAATCAGAAGCACTCCAGGAGTTTGAATATGTAACTCCCAACATTATCTGTGAATAATTGCTCAAAAGAACTGCTTCTCCTAGCAGTAAGCAGGCCTTGTTGACTGTCCAGTTTAATTATGCAGCTTAACGTTAGGTAATGAATATCGGATCCAATACCAAAAAACAACAACAAAGTGACTAAATGTTATAAGTATAACTGTTCTAAAACAACACCTAACATTGTATCGCCTTGTATTGCGTTCCAGATGTAAAATACTGTTGGAAATGACAAATAATTCTTGTCTGAGGGGCAGCTTGGGGTTTGATGCAGCAAAGTTGCCTCAAACTAGGTCTCCTGAAACCAAGTTTCAAACCACTGTTCCTGAAAGTGTTTTTGTGTTCCTCAGCTTTACCCCTACAGCCTCCTTAGGTTTAATCAGCAAGGGGTTATGAAGTTAGATAGCTTACTTGCCAGAGAACACACACAATCCGGATTTAAGAGGGTTATTATACAGTGTCAGTCACAGTGTTTCAGCTCCAGGGTGCAAAGAGTCACTCAGTGTACTGAAAACAAACCAAGGCTCAGTTAAACAGGACAACAGAGTGCATGTAAACACTACCCCAGATAGGGGAACGAGTGCTTTAATTATGTTGCTAGGCATACGTTTGCAAACAAAACACTGACACTGTAATTATTATTAGTGTAGTAAACCAAGGGGGAGATGTACAAAGATGGCCCAGTTGATTTGGACTTTGTGCAGACAGGGCCAGTGTGCTGACATTAAACATGGTTTAACTTTTAACTAGCTGGAAACACTGCATGCACACCTCGACCTTTTATTATATATGTGATTTCCTTGTTCTGCAAGATGATTTATTTCACCACAGCACTACATTATAAGTGAACTTCGTGTGCGGCAGGCATTAAGACCCCAGTAGTGCATCACAATCGCTGTGTCGTAATACATTCTGCACAGGAAGTGTGCTTCTACTGTAGTGTCAGGGCAGGGTAATGGAGTAGTCTTTACCATACAGCTATAGTGGTGTGCAGTGTTGAAAGAGTTACAGGAGAATCGGACTTTCTCTGACAGAAGTCCATGCAGTTAGTAAGTCTGGGCTGAGTGATACTGAGACACACTAATCTGCTTTCTGTCCAGCATTCAATGGATAACGTCGGGCTATCTTTAGCCCAGGTGAATCATTATGCTCTACTGGACTCAGCAACAACATCATTAGCTGAACAGAAGGGCAAAGTTTGCACATAAGGTGAAATTAAAACCTGGAATGGGTGAAACCGCTATGCAATAGGACTCTTATTTTCATCCCTGGATTTGGAATTTAGTTGTATCCTCACAGCTGAGAGAGAGTGCGCAGTCATGTTCATTTGTGAGTGTTGCTGGTTCAAAAACACAATCCCCTCAAGCATAAACAGGCAAAGGTTGAATCTTGCCTGTAGCAAAGCCTGAACTGTCACCATGTGCCATTATTAACGGCTCTGTTAATAACAGAGATCCTGATTCAGCACTGGCACTATCGCTTCAAGGCCCTTCTTATTTAAATAGAAACCTCTCCATCTGCCTGCTACGTGAAGTACCTTCCCATCTCTGAGAGCCACTGGCTTTGTTATCAGGAATGCACTGAAGGGAAGCTACAGCACAATACTGTCCACCCGCCGCTTGTGATCGGGGGTGGGGAGGATGGGGGGGGGGTCGTCTTGGCCGATACCAGATGTTCTGGGAGCTCCGATGACGAGAGACTCTGCAACGCAATCTGCAAGTCAAGACAAGGCTTTGTGAGTTTGGGATGAAAAGGGGGAGGGAGCGGATGACTGAATCAGATAGATGAGTGTCATGAAGTCACTGCTGCCCTTTAGGGTTTAAAAGGTCACGCTTGTGTTACATTTCGTAATAGAGCTAATTACTAAACTGGATCATGCCATTGTAAACGTCAGCATATTTCAAGAAATTACCTTAAACATATAACATATACTTCTTGTCTACAGTATTTTTTGATTTTCAGGATTTTAGCGATACTTTGTTATTGCTTCACAGTTGCTGTTGCATCATTGCACTAAAAGTGTCAACATGACCTCAGCAATGCTTAACATAATTTAAGTGATTGGCTTCCTTCCTAACTGCCGGCCATGTAAGGCATGGTTCGCAGTCTGTGGAAATGTAGTAAAAACACTCAGGACAGCTATAGGGTGTCCCATAATCAGACACCATGGCTGTGATGGTTAATATTGGTTGTCTCGATCTTCAAGTGGAGATCCAAAGTCATGTGATTGATACACTTACACAGTACTGTGTAAATGTGTTAGAACACCCCATAGCTTCTGTAGGTTTGATTTATTGTGCACATGAAATCAAACCACTGGAACTGAACATCTTGGAAATAGTCAAAATGGTCTAATTGAATTGCCTTTTAATAGGCCACTCATGGAATGTATTTAAAATACTGTAGTAAGAGAAAAGGAACACACAGCCCCAAATGGTCAAGTGCATTAAACTTTTTAAAAGGTGTTTAAGATGCCCAAAGTATATACACACAATACTCCATTCGTGTTTATCCATTTTCAGTTCCATTTGACTGATGTACAGTGTTTTTGGTGCCATTTTGCAGGTTAAAGGGGATGCGTTATAATGTTATATTCTGGGTTTCCTTTAAGAGGCTCTATGAGAAAAGCAGTTAGTCCTTTACAAGTCTTTACCTCACCTCTACATGGAGCTCTGCTTTCACATGACCCAGGGATCTGGCTTCAAATGTTACTGAATCATTTTAAAACCAGGTGTGCCTCCGAGTAGCATCACCTGTAATCTGACTCTGAACTCTTCATGACTATTCAAACTGAAATTTCTGCGGGCGAGAACATCAGACAATTACTGTGAAACGAAGTGACATTTTTGACTTTGCAAGCGTTCAGCAGAAGCCTTGCTCTGATGTTAAAAACACGGGTCCTTTTGATAGCGCTGTAGCACAGTCACGTCAAGCTGAGCCAATAGATTGGTTATGTTGACCTAAGAAGAATAGAGGGCTCTTTGTCCCTCTTTTGTCTGTTTCTTTTCAGACTGTGCATTGTACAGGCCTGTTTTTTATTGCAGAAGCTTCCATTGTCACTGCAGAGTTGTGCTCTGTTGTGCATGGGTTTACAGTAGCCCTGCAGCTGTGCTTGTTTGGGCAGTGTACACAAGGAGGCTCGTTTAGCCTGTCCATGAGGCTTGTGGATCGGGTCACCCAATGAAGCTGGCACAGCCACTCGAGTGGAGAGGCTCTTGTGTTTTACTGCAGTACTAGAATGTTTTTAAAGGATTTAAAAAAAGAAAACCTATTTTCTTAAGCAAAACAACTTACAATTCCCTTATGTTTTTGGCTTTGACTGGCTAGTTGGCTGCAATGCTGGGATAGGTGTGGCAGATAAACGGTTTGGCTTTGTGGGAGTCGGTAGATGCAGTCATCTGATTTTGATGACCAGTCGAATTCAATGCAGTATTCTGGGAAATGACATCATTCTCTTTGGAAAGGTAAAAGAATGAATAGATTGTTATTGTTCTAAATGAAGCTCTGCAGTTCAGTCTGTATTACATGTGAAGTGATGAGTTTGCTGTTCTGGGATCTCAGTGTGTGCATCTCTGTCGGTGCTCTGCTACCATTTCTGTGCATAAAAATTAAACCTGTTCATGTGACTGATCAGGTCAAATTTAAATTGAAAGTAAACTATAGTGCAACTGTTTCAAACTCTAAACCTTCAGATACAGGGGGCATGCAACTAGTGCACAGAGCCTGTATTGAAATGATCTGGAAGAGAAGCCTGCCTAAATGAACCACAGATGTTCTACAGGCAGGAGGTCGTGCCCTTGGAGACCACAGTGTGCTTCTGGAATAGCATCCTGGACTTTGTCTTGGATTCTGTCCACTCTGAGCACTGTGCTCCCCTCGTACGCCTGACAGTCGCAGGTATCCCCTAATTCTACCGTGTGCGCTGCTGATCTGAGTGCATAACTTCATTTTGATCACGCAAAGCGTTTGATTCACTAAAGCGTTTTTTACATTTTATTAAATACAACATGCATTCTAATTAACTTGTTGTTCTATTAAGCAGTACCTGTAAGCACAGCCGAATTAGAGCCCCACTGTAGTATCCCAGTTTATCCTCATCAAGCTACAAGCGTAATAGAATAGCCCCCATTAGCGATAAGCCGGTGCGTTTTAAACCAATCTGCAAGTCTCCAGTCTCCCGGCTGGTGACGCTTTAATCTTTTTCTGCAAATAACCCTAATGGGACTCTCAAGGGTATGAGTTTATCCCATTACAGTCTCAGTCGCCGGGGGTTTGACAGCAGGCAAGGGTTTCGTATGACAGACTGCAAGAAAATACTTGAGGAAAGAGCAATGAAACAAGTGTAACGCTGTGAAGCTGGCAAGAACCGCCTTTGATACAAGTTTGTCTGATTGTAGAAACAAGCTGCCAAACCTGTGGCTGTGAAGGGCGTCCCTGCGAACCAGAGGAACGAGCTCTCAAAGCATGTTGAAGCCAACACCCTAGGATCCTTCAAGAAGCTGCTTGATGAGATTCTGGGATCAATAAACTACTAACAACCAAACGAGCAAGATGGGCCGAACGGTCTTCTCTCGTTTGTAAACTTTCTTATGTTCTTATATTTCCTGCTGCTTTGTAAATATTTTCAACAAAATGTACTGTTCTGTACCGACTGCAAAAAATATTTTTTAGGAAAGCATGCAGAGTCCCAAAATGTGTTACATTTTATACAAAAATATAATTCCTTGGTATCATCTGGGTTATTATCACTACTTTTCCATTCCCTTCTGTGCGCTCCTCGTTGGCTGTCCAGTTTGTTTACGGCAGGTGGTTTCAGATGCAGGCGTACAGGGCTGTTTGCCACTGTGTGTCACACTGTGGACTAAGCCAATATGTCCCTGCTTCTACCTGCAGCAGCTGGAGGTTATTGATATTGATACGGGGCAGAAGAGTTATTGTTGAGTAGATTATTGCTAGTTTTATCTCGCTCCACTTGTTTTTCCTGTCAGAAAATCTGCAGCTGCACTTGCCCTAGCTGTGAAAGCAGAAGATGATCCAACACATAAATAAAACACATTTAGTGACCCTTGGGCTGTATTAAAAAAGCATGCCAGGAAATTACTTGAAGCCTTGTGCAATGACTGGCATGACTACATTTTTCTGTTAGTTCTAAACAAAATATATACACCACGAAACATCCTTCTGGAAGCAGAACCAAAATTATTAATCTGCATGCAAGAGATGGGCGGTTGTGTTTTATATAAAAATAAGTATTGATAAACGTGTCGTTTCTCCTGCATCCAGAGCATCACATTGTGTGCTTTCCAAATACAAATGAAAAAACATGCAAATGAAGCACTGGTATTTATGATTGTTACTTTGATCATCTGGTGAAGACCTAATCACAAAGTACATTCAGGATTGTACCTCTATTTAAAGAGTCAAGAGTCGCTTGTCCAAGTGGAATGAAATTTGGTTAGGATATTGTCTGGCACTAGTTATTGAGAGTATCGCAAAGGAGATGCATCATGCATGCCTGCCTTGCAGTACCCATACATGCACACGTACATTGTTCCTTGCATCTATACTAACAGTAGTCAATTGACTGGTGTGGATCAGCAGTCTGGTTTTGTGGGTGCGGAGGTGGGGGTGCAGTGTGGATCAACAGTCTGGTTTTGTGGGTGCGGAGCGGGGGTGTGGATCAGCAGTCTGGTTTTGTGGGTGCGGAGCGGGGGGTGTGGCTCTCACTCCTCTAACGCTGTTCCGCTCTTGTTTTTCAGCAGGCTCCTCGATGTGGGCCTCCTGCTGTAACTGGCTGTGTCTGGACACACAGCCCGTGGAGGAGGAAAGGGGGCGCAGCCAGCGGCAGGCCTACACCAACTCGGGGTTCAGAGCCTCGCCCCCGCCCGCCGGAGCACACCTGCACGGCCTGCGGGAGCCACTTCAGCACCAGCTCCAGGAAGGTAGGCTTTGTCCATGTGAAGAGTTTCATCAGTAAGCAGTAAATTGACCCGTTCATTGAAATTTGCACTCATGCAGGATTGCATAAAAAGTTGCCCTCAGTTTGTGTTGTGTAACTGGCTCCACAGCATTGTGCTGCAGGTCCCTGAGCAGTATGGGGGATTACACTTCGGGTTTGTCTGATTGTGGAAACAAGTTGTTAATTGATTGTGGTTGTTAAGGGCGTCCCTGTGAACCTGAAGAATGAGATCTCATATTTCCTTCTGCTTTGTAAATGTACTGTACTGTACCGCCTGCAAAAATATGTATTTTTAGAAAGCATGCAGAGTCCCCAAATTATGCTACATGTTATATAAAAATCTAGATTTCTTGGTATTATTTGGGTTACACATCTGGGTTATTGTCACTACACTTTTCCATTCCCTTCTGTGCACCCCTTGTTCGCTGTCCAGTTTGTTTACAGTAGGTGGTTTCAGACAGCGTACAATGCTGTTTGTCAGTCTGTGTCACGCTGTGGACTAAGCTGGCATGTCCCTGCCTCTACCTGCAGCAACAGGAGGTTATTGATATCTGGAATACAAGGCAATAAATGTGAAAATGGTTTTAATAAGAGTTTATCTTATTTCCCTATATCTTCTTGTATATTTGGCTTTCAAACTATATTAGAGAAGCACTATGTGTAATTCTTTGCCTGGGCATGTGCCAGCCAACCACTTTTTGTTTCTGAAATGTTGGCAAGTGCCCTGTATATCTAACCAGGAAACTGAGTGTTGCGAGTCATAGTTACAGTTTGTGTACACAGCAAGAACGCAAAGAGCAAACCAAGAAAAAACAAGGGCGTCCGACAAAACAGCACTCTTAATACACCAAGTAATCTGCCATGGATTAATCATTTAAAAACAAAAGTTTAAATACTTTTATATTGCTGTTCACCACTACAGAACTACTTGTTCTGAATATACGCATATTAGAACTCTTCGTTCTGGAACTGTACCTGGACTGATGTATACGATAGTGTTTTTCTTTTCCCTATACTGTAACTGAGTTCTAAGGATTTTATATATGTTTACATACCTTTGTCAAGGGAAAGTGTGTTTGAAAGCAAACAGTGGAGGTATAGGCTTGGCATGCAGGGTTGCCAGATGCTACTCATAAAATCCTCATGAAATGTATTTCTTATGTTTGATAGGTGATTCTGTCTGCGTTTGTATAATGTAGTACCCGTCTCTCCTACATATTTAATTTTATTACTTTTTTGGCAAAATATACCATAAACAAGGTTGCTAGTTTTGCATGAGGGATTTTTGAAGTATTTATTTTCTCTATTTGGGATTTCAATTTTATCTTTACAAATATATTTGCATATCTTACATGTGCATATATTAATATATTAATTACATATATATATATATATATATATATATATATATATATATATATATATATATATATATATAATATATATATATATATAATCTGTATTGATGTAAACATGAGATGATTTCAATGTTCTTGATCAAATTGACATCATTTTGATACAGTGTACTTCAATGAAATGAATACTGGATTACTCAGTACAGTATAATAAACTGGTATATATATAGTGCTGAAATTGTTTTAAGGTTACGTGAAAGTTCAATAAACTGACTCAACTGGCTCTCAAACATGCGTACCACCCCTTGAGGACTTGAGTACCAGTAATGGCGACTGAATTTCTCCAGTCACTAAAGTTCATAGAAAGGATTAGTCACTAGTGATACAAAAATAGAAAAGCCAGGGAAAGCCCTGGTGCAAAGTACTGTACACAGCTCCCCTCCCATCAGCTAGATCAACCAGTTTACAAGCATGAAAGCAGGGCAGCTCATTCTGTCAATGGAGAAGGTGGGAAATCAAGAGAACTATTAGAATGTTGTTTTATTGTGACATTCCAAAGCAAACATTTCAATAGAACAATGGTAAGGAATCACTGTTATCGTGGCACACTGGGTGCATTCAGTACTCTTCATTTTCCCTGGCAGTATAAAAGTGAAATGCTTTCAATAAATAAAGGACTCTCTTGATGAACCATTCTATTGTGTGTGCGTTTAGGCTTCTAAGTTGAATTATTGATGCTGGGTAGGTGAGGGGCACAGAGATATTAGACAGGCATGCATCAAACACAAAACATAAATCACATGAGCCACAAAGAGCTGGGACTGCAGATCAAATGCAAACGAGAAGTTCAACGAGAATGTCCTACACATCGCCCTTGCACTGAGCTACCACACTCATAGTTAATAGTTCAGGGTGGGGCTGGTGTGTATAAACACTGTCTTCTTCACTCTCATTTCTATTAGAGGATTTTTCATTTAAGACTTGACACAAAGTTAGGTAATGTCAAATCAAGATTTAAAACACTTACAAAAGACGAACAAACAAATAAACCAGGCAAAACAATTCTGAACCTTCCCCTTCTATGTTTGTCCTGCCAGCTGATTTGTTTTCTCTCTCTGTCTCCCCCTGCTGGCAGCACGTGTGCATGGACTGTAAGAAGAGTTTCTGTGGCAGCTGCTCGGTGCAGCCTGCCCTGAGCCCCCGCATGTGCCTCAGCTGCCAGCGGTGCTGCGGCACGGCATTCTTGCGCACCGAGCTCATGAAACTCAAGGTGAAGGAGCTGCGAGACTACCTGCACCTGCACGAGGTCTCCACAGAGCTGTGCCGCGAGAAGGAGGACCTGGTGGAGCTGGTCCTGGGGCAGCACACTCCGCCCGCCAGCCAGGGGCCCAACCCCCTGCCACTGGGGCCACGCGAGGCCACCTCCCAGGGGGCCCTCCCCACACAGAACCTGCTGTGGAGCCACTCGCTGAGGAAGGCCAGCAGGTAGGCTGCCGCCTTTCCTCTCCTGCTGTGTTCATGAAATGTTACCTCATGCATTGTTATACCCAAGGGAGGGATGCTGTGTGCCATACTAACCATTTTCTGTACTGCAATTCATTATCCTGTGACCCGAGTATCCTAATGAGGGGCTGTATAGTGGTGTCAGTAATTATATCTGCGGTTTTTCAATAAAAAAAACTAAACAAATGCAAAAGTGCCTTTAAGAATGCAGACTTTAAATTTATTAGACTTTATATTGTAGTTGCCTAGGATATTTAGGTTTGCATGTGTGTCTGTCTCTCTCTCTGTCTTTTGTCTATAATTCTGTTCTAAGCAAACCTGATATATGTCAGTTTTGGGTGGTACAGAAAATAAAATCCCTTTCCACGACCTGGTAATGTGTAAACCAACGTGTTCCAAGACCTGGCAAGATAAGTGTGTTCTTCCTTTGTTCACATTAGTTCTATTCTCTCCGCTTGCCTGCTTGCTTGCCCTGTCATGTATGTTTGTATAGATCGCTTATATGCATTACACACTATATATACATTATCAAATACAAACTTCTTCCATGGTAGACCCTGTAGCCTCATTTTATTTCATTATATTTATTTAATCATAAACGGATTGCCCCAGTATCTCTGTATATTACTCTACTCCTAACCTGTCTGTGTCTCTCACAGTCCTCTTCTGTATTGCAGTTTTTTGCATGATAAAAGGTTATGTTACCATGCATTCATTTCCACCGTCGGGACTGACCTGCACAGTCCTGCTTTCTAGAGACTGCTGAATATTTTATGAGCAGAGCAGGTATCACGTTCTCATCCGGTCTGATACAATGACTTGATCCGCACTAGCGTGTGAGCTGCACCCAGGGTGTTTGTTAACTCACTGCCAGTGTTGAATGTCACTCTAGAACCTGGCTGCAGCGATTCCCCCCAGCCAAGAGGGGGAGACACCTGCCGCTGGGAGTGGCGCAGAGGCCCAGGAGCAGGAGGATGGGGAGACACAGGTACGGCAGGGCAGAGAGTTTGCTCCTCTAGCACTTTTTTCCCAGTAGCTCGATCACATGACACCCACAAGCTTTCATCTGTACTTTTATAATTCAGAATAATTCTTAGGCAGCATCCATGTCAACGGCTGTGTCTTCAAACATCTGTGCACTGAAATAGTTTTCTTGTCTGCGCTGTCTCACTGATTTGTGAGCCTGGTTCCACATTCGCAAAAGGCATTTCAATAAGCAAGCACACCTTGTTCTGTCATCACTAAATTACAGTGGATTTTAACCAAGTCTCATAACCCTGAAACATCCTGGCCTAAGACTGCTGCATAGGGTTCTCCACGACCTCTCTGTCAGTAAATACAGCGAGAACCAAGCAAAAATGAGTCTATAACATTGTCTGTAACAGTGGTTCCCAAGCTTGGTCCTCTGTGTCTTCTTAAACAGTTAACTGTGAAATTGTAGAAGTAACTTGAAATCTGCAACTTGTTAGGAGCTGAGAACAATTAAAAAGGTCTAACTAAGCTAATTGTTAGTTCAGTTAAGGGTTTAGTTAAGTAATTGAGAGCTCTGTTGGAATGAAATCCAGCAGACACAGGGGGTCCCTGAGCACTGGTCTATAATATCAGAAATGACCCTAAAATCTTAAACTGTGCGGTGTGTTTAATACAGGAACAGGGATCTTACACAGCGTGTGTTTCCCCCTTCCCTTTGATGCTTGCTGGACACATTGAAAACATGCTTGCTTTTACAGCAATGCAGTCTCTTTGTTTAGTGTGATTTGCACAAATGTTGGGAAATACAATGTTACACAACACAATCATAAAATATAATCATAAAAAAAATTGCAGCATATTGTCTTCTAAACGAAGACCCTGAATAGCACTACCTCTGTTAACGCTGCCCCCATGCAGAGTGCTAATGATGGGTGTGAAACCAGTCAAGTTTTTCATTTATTCAGCAGTATGCTGTCTGGCCACTGTCTAGACCACTTCAGTAAATCCCAGGTGTTCTAGACCTAATGGGGCCAAGGAGCTGCTAAAAGTTTTGCATCCTCCTATAGAATTAACAAATTTTGCTCCCTAAAATCGAATGAAACCTGCTGAATAATGTTACGTTAACATATTGAATTACATGCTGCTTTGTAGTTTCCATATATTATATATTTAACATATATATATTTTTTTATGTCTCAATCCTAGAATTCTAGGCGATGCAAAACTTTAGCTGTACATCGTAAGTTGTGGAAACGTGCAGTTTAGTTTTTCTGTGCCAGACTTTGCAGTGGAGTGAGTCTTTAGTGAGCCTGGCTCTCTGTCTCCAAGCTTTCACACTGGGGACCCTCTAGCCTTGCCTGAAGATCTTTCCTAACAGTGCTTCCTCTCGCTGCCTCCCGCTGTGCTGTAAGCAAAATTATTTAGAAACACAGACGCTGTTATTTGGGTCAATAATCAACGTGGATTTGTACCAAAGTTTGAACATCACGTGACTGATTATTCTGTGTAAGTAATAGAAGGCGTTTTCAACCACAATCCTGTTTTTTTATTGCTGTTTCAACAGTAGCTGTGGTTTCAGTTGTTCAGACAGCAACATTGAGATCAGAAATCTGTGAGAGACAGGCAGTGTAATGACTGTGCTCATACTGCTGGCCCCGTGGTTTCTCTGAATTTTAATAATATTACAGAAAAAAACCAGACAGACATATGTTTGATAAAGGAGGTGATTTCTACACATGCTGCTGAGTGTTCTCGGACCTGGTTCTGCAGGGTTACTTGGTGTCATTGCATCACAGCACAGTAACTGTCCCTTTGGACTGCATTTGTTTTATTTTAAGTTGTCTTGTGGATGACACACGGACAGCATGTTTAAAGAGAAAACCGCTTCAAATGACACTTCATTGGGTGTGGTGCTTTCTTATGATTTCTGCAATCATTTGGTAGTTTTCTCCTCTACACTTAGCTGTACAGCTTTTATCAAAAGTTAATACCAATTTTGTAATTTCCTTACTCCGGGATGTTAGAATTCTGATTGAGGATTTTGAAGTTCTGGATCATAAGTAAATGTCTGTGTTGAGCCAGTTTGAAAGTGACCCGGTGTTGCGCCGCCTCTCATCGCCCCCTTTCCCAGTCCTCAGATACGGAGGAGCCCTCCCCGGCCGCCGCGCCTCGCTGTCCGATCTCAAGGAGCTGGAGGATATCGACGCTCTCACCGTGAGGCAGCTCAAGGAGATTCTGGCACGCAACTTCGTCAACTACAAGGGCTGCTGTGAGAAATGGGAGCTCATGGAAAGAGTGACCAGGCTTTACAATGAGCAGAAGGAGCTGCAGGACTTGGGTAAGGGTAAGACACAGAGCCATCGTCGAACTGTAACAAAAACAAAAGGCAGGCATGTATGCATGTTTCATTTATCAGAACACCTAATATATTTATATCCTTTATATACCTGCCTGCATGAATACCTCGGGGTGAGAATTTCAATTTTCAGTCATATAGAAACAATAGGCACTCATGTGTGAAAATGTTAGACCACTTTGTGCTATTAATTAGGCATCTAGGAGGCTGTGTGGTTCAGTGGTTAAAGAAAAGGGCTTGTAACCAGGAGGTCCCCGGTTCAAATCCCACCTCAGCCACTGACTCATTGTGTGACCCTGAGCAAGTCACTTAACCTCCTTGTGCTCCATCCTGCGGATGAGATGTAATTGTAAGTGACTCTGCAGCTGATGCACAGTTCACACACCCTAGTCTCTGTAGGTCGCCTTGGATAAAGGCGTCTGCGAAATAAATGAAAAACAATTATTAATTTGGTATTTTCTTTCTGTTTTGTTTGTTTTATTTTCAGTTGCAAGTAATGGAGTTAACCGAGGTAAGATTCAGTTGTATTTGTTTGAACAACACAGATTTATCAGTTTTTATTTGTATTTCAATTAACAAAATAATTTATTGTAATTTTAATATTAGTTTGTTCAAATCAAATAAGATGCATTAAATAATTCAAATGGTATTACTTGTTTAGGCGTGCATCCTCAGCAGGGATACCCTGTATCAGTATCTCTTTGTGAAACAGTGACTAACACTATAGATGTACTTCAGACTTGATTTCCTTTCCCCTTCCGCAGACACAGCTGCCCCCCCTGGCTCAGAGGAGAACCTGTGTAAAATCTGCATGGACAGTCCCATAGACTGCGTCCTCCTGGAGTGTGGACACATGGTCACCTGCACCAAGTGTGGGAAGCGCATGAGCGAGTGCCCCATCTGCAGGCAGTATGTGGTCAGAGCGGTGCATGTCTTCAAGTCCTGATAGTCACAGGACAGCCGTGCCAGGACAGCCTTAAAGGAACCTCTCTCTCTATCTATCTATCTATCTATCTATCTCTCTATCTATCTCTCTATCTATCTAAACCAAAGGTTTCTCTTCTTTTACAACCGCCCCCATTGGAAAAGCACTGGGACTTGGAGAGAGTCTCCCTGTGATGCTTCATATCAGCAGGGATTGAAACTGCGATTCAGATCTCTAAATAATCCTTCTTCATGCCCCCAGAGTCTCACGTTTTAATGGAAGAGGAAACTCCCAGGCTGAAGTTGCAATCCACAATTTCTTCATGGTTTTTTTTTTTTTTTAGCTGAAGACACGTGTTTTCCCTGTCTTCCCTCGGTAGGGGAAGCCCAGGATCAGTTTGGTTTCAGGAAGAGAACTTTTGCAATAATGAGTGTTTTTTTTAAATTTTAAAGACCAGTTTTTGGTTAGGCTACCCAGGTATAACAAAGAGGCTATCCTTTATTTTCTCTGTGTTACATCCTTAAATCAGGCATGGGATCTACCAGCTCGCCTAACCCTGAAACATGTGCCTCGTCAAAGGCTGTTTAACATCACTAGAAACGCTTTTATCATGTCCTAATTCAGTATCAGTAAAAGGAAACATGATCGCTGAGGCCCGTCATCCCCTTAAACTCCACATTAGAATCCAATGATGTTTAGACATTTCTTTTTCCTTTTTAGTTTATTTGTATTCATTATTTAAAGTAGTAATCATTGCTCGTCGTGGTCACAATATATTCTGACTGCTATTCAGAGGGTGGTTTTAAAAAGATTTTGCTGAATGCTGGATCAAATACTAACCTGAGCATTGTACAGTGTTTACATGCTTAAGCACATAGTCTAACAGAATGTATTGCATACAGTGTGCCTTATAGCATGGAGCTCGCTGACTGTGTTGAGCTTGGGCGTTTCTGTGACACAGTACAGTAGAGATTAAACTACAGAGGTCATACAGGAACAAAGCCCTCTCAGTGAGGAAGAACTACATACTATTCCTGCGTATCAGAAAATACATCTAGATCATCTTGAATATTTAAAGCCAGACTGGTTTCTTACTCACTCAGGATACAACTCAAGAACTTTGTGTTCAAGTGTTTTATTTTGTTTTTTTATTTGTTTGTTTTGTACATTTTTTTAAGAGAATGCTGCAAGTTAATAATCTACAGAACAATGCTTCAGCTGTGCTTGCTCAGCAGGATTGAAATTTAAGGACATACCTAAACCAATTGGTATGTGCCCTTACTGGTTTCAGGGAACCAATCGGTGCCTATTTCTTAGCCATGCTGTCATTTAGGTCCCTGGCAATTCCGATGCAGTTAAAGGGGAAGCTTTAGATATGTTTTATAATAAAATCCTCCTTCTAGTAAATGAATCTGTACTAAGTTTTGCATTTTGCAACACTAAGCTCTAAATGCTCAATAGTGAAAATGAATTTGGTTGTATAGTTACAAATGTTTCAATATTGCAATGCTCACTGTGGTGAAGCTGGCAGTTATTAAACCAGGATGCCGAATGTAATACAGATTGTGGCTGCAGTTCTCTGGATGCGGTGAGGTGGAGAGGAAACTTGACAGATGACAGCTCAAATATATCATTTCATTTAGCAATGCTTTGCTAATTCATGGGAGGACATTATAATATGGCAATTTAGGCTTGTGGCTGCATGGTTGGTGCAGAGTGGGGCAGGAAATCCTGAACACATGGTGTTGAGCTGAGGTGGGCTGGACCCCCATGTGCCTCACAATACAAATCTGGACTATCTTGCATAGATAGTTTTATTGTATTTTCATAGCAGAGGCTATTGGCTTCACGTAAGTTGCCTTCAAAGTAAATGCCCTGATGCTCGTATGTGTCGAGCGATCCAGCTTTTGTTTTTTAAACTGCTTTTCTTATATATGAGGGTGTATGAAAAATCGAATGCTAAAAAACTGTCTGCAAACAATTTCATTTTGAGATGAAAGAATATTGATTTATGAGATGTAAATGCTGACTTTGAGGAATGTATATAATGTACATAGGGGGACACAGCACACACGTGACTGGTGTTTGCTAACATCATCCAGTTAACCATGTTATTGAAAGGTTACACTGGAGCTGATAGGGAGTGTGTTCAGCCTGCAGTACCAATGATGCACAGATGTGGAGGTACTCCACTCGGGGAACCTGCATGTTAATCCACCTTTACTTCTGCATACTTGTCTAGCAGTAAAAATTCAGCAGAGTCAGCAAAACATTCAGTGGATGGGTTGGTAAAAATCTCCACCATTTAATTACTGCTGGGGTGATAACACCATTTTCTTTTTCTGTATATTTTATGTACAGATATTCATATAAAATACATAGAATCCAACACTGCATAGTATTTCATTTTTTTAGGAACAGCAGCCTATGTTATATATATTAACCTATATGAGATAAGCCACAGCTGGATTATTAGAGCATTTTACTGTACTGGAGAAACGGGGGTTGGCTTTTCAGTACAAGTACTCTTCAGGAATTCATTTTGTAAAATGAAAGACTTTTCCTTATACCATTAACCCATACATGTATATACAGTAAACAGTTTATTTCAAGTTTACAGCACTGTATACTGAACACCGATATAAAGGCATGGCTCCAGTCAGAAATCACACCAAGTGGGGGTCCGCGAGTGGCTCCTCCAGTTAAAGCGCTGCCGCTGGGAGCGCAGGGTGAGTCACACAGCTTGGATGCCGCTGGTTCATAGCCAGGATGTGCAAAGAAGCCGAACTTTGCTGGGGACTCTGAAGGGGGCGCCACAGTGGCTCTGATGCTACCGTGATGGGGGAGGGGAAACCAGCAGGGATTCCTTCTCCTCATCGCGCAACAGCGAACCCTACTGGCCAGACACAGAGCACATTCAGAGTGGATAAGAGGCACGGCTGGTCTCTGTTCTCTGGGATTGGTAGCCTGCCCACCTCTGCTCTGGATTGCTCAGTGTAAAAGCGATTCTGGCTTTAGGCTTGTGAGATCGGAGGACGCTCACACACCCTCAGAACGTCTGTGCTGTGTGGGGACTCGCTGCGGTGAGGAGAGAAAACATAACTGGACATTCCAAATTTGAGGAAAAATAAAGAAAAATAATAATTGGTCACTCAAAAAGAAAAATAATAATAATAATTAGTGTGCATAATAATGAAGTGCTAAGTGAATATCCGCTTGTATCTAGAAATGCAGTGGTGTTTCTGCATGTGGCCGTGCTTTTCTTTGTATTTCTGTGTTGCAGAGAAGTGGAGTAAGCCTCCCCAATCCTTTGAAGGGATAATGCCTGTGAATTGAAGAAGCATGTGTACATTTGTCAAGTCTAGTTAATTATTGAAAATTAATGAGTGTCGGGCTATATCTGATCCACAACAGGAGCAATGTGTACAGCTATTTGGCGAATGCCTTCCTCTGTGTGTTTACATTGCATTATCTGGAATGTCTATATAAGTTTTACCAAGGAATTTCTCCCATGCTTGGATGTGGGTTGGCTGTTGTGGACAGACAGGTTTGTCAGTGTTTTCCAGTGGCTCTCGATAGTAAGTCTCTTCACCACTGCACACCTGTGTACAGCAAGTCTATGAAAGAGAAACTGAAACTATCCAGGGCAGTCTTTCTGTAAACGTACTCTGTGCTGAAAGAGTTAAAGCAAGTTGTATTTGTACATTTGTTTTAAATGTACTGACTGCACAAAATGAGCTTTAATAGCAGTGAAGGGTAAACGATTAGGATACAAAGTGAACCTTTTTAAAAAAAGCATTTGTGGAGATGATTTGTGAGGACTCATTTCGATGGCACCCAGGCCTTTTATTTGCTTCATGGGTAACACTGGAAATTTCCAAATGGAAAATTTGGGAAGAATATTATCCTTGTGTTTTTTTTTTAACTTGAAAGCTCAGCTATGATTCCAAAACATTTGGGTTTTTTGGGTTTTTTGTTGTTGTAGGATTTTGTAAGAATAAACCTGATTAATGTTATTGTTTTGTCTAGATATGGCACTGCCATAGCCAGACTGACACATTGATATGCACGTGTGGATTGGTGATGTGTATATGGTGGTATATGTAAAGTCTGATTCTGGCGTTCAGCCTATATTCCGCATTGTGCTTTTGTATTTGGGATGTTAATAGACTTTTATCATGGGGATGGTCGTGTATATAGTTATTGGTTTCTATTGCTGTTGCAAAGGTTAAAGGTGGTGTGAATGTTGCTTGCCGTCTTTGTTAAACACTAGAACTAACAAACTAACAGAGCATTGTTCTAGCACTGCTAATTACAGGAAGAAATCGCTTCATTATTATGGAGCAAGTGAAGAATAAAATAAGAACAAACTGTCGACTTTGAAATAACTACTCATGTAAACTTTTCTTGTACATATATTTTGGTTGTGTTTTTATAATAAAGAAAAAAAAGTTTGAGTCAGAAAACTATTTGTCAGTGTCATATTTCCAGCGAAAATAATACAAATAAATATTGTTCTTTTTTTATGAGTTTTTAATTCTGTGACATGCCAAACAGAACCAATGCATGTTTAACCCCCTTTCTCCTTCACCAGGGACAGGGACAGGGTCTATAGGAGAGCTCCCTGCATACATACAAATGTGTTACATATTCTTATGTATCAATTAAATCGCTAACTTGAATGGCTCCTAATTGTGTCGTATACTCTGCAATACAACATTTACTGTTGGTCTTTAGAATATAAGTCTGCAGAGATGACAGGATTTACAGGGTATTTAGAGAATTGAAGCATCAGAGATTCCAAGGTTTTAAGGTTTTTTTCATTAAAGCCGAAGCAGACCAGAGATTGCGATGAACACAAGGGTTTCCTGGAAATCCGGAGCAGAAGGGAAGAAATGCCTGTTTCCCGATATTGATTTCTTTAATAGTTTGTGAGAGCCGTAGGAAAGCTATTGTGGTCAAGAACACAACAGACTGTGAGACACTTTGGCGGTGCTTCTGGAACTGAAAGAACACTAGTTTGAGTTGTGTTGTGTGCACCTGCAGCATCAGAACCAAACTGGACACAAGGCTGCAACTGTAGAGCTGCTCAGTCCTCCGTGTTAGTTCGGTCATTTCAATTTTCAACTGTCCAGTATGAAACACACATAACAATTGTTGAACAGGTGTACTGAAGCTAATGATTGTAGAAAGAAAAAAAGATTTGAATGCCAATGATGACCCCTGGTGGAATACAAGGGTATTTCAAGAAAAGCAATTGGATTTCTGGATAGGCCAGAAAGAATTTCATAACAAGACACAGGCCGAATGCAGGGATAGCCAGTATTAATCTGTTTCTACAGTAACCCACGGCAAATGAATAAAGTAACAGTAATTAATATGTCTGTTTGTATGCAATCCATTTAGAGATTGCCCATTGATCTTCAATCCTCCTAAATCAGTACCTGGTTTGTAGCCGTGTAGGTGACATTCACTCTAAAACATAGAACTTCAGATAAACAGTTTTGTTGAGTACATTTGTTTATTTATAAACAGGAATTGCATTGATTTACAGTCCCTGGTGCTCAGTAACACAGAAAGTTGCATGTACATTTAAAAAAATGAATACTAATTATACAGAATAGATTATTAGAGACCGTTTATCCCAGCTTACCCTACCCTATGCAATTCATTCTCTATACACTTGAAGACAAGTATATCCCTATGCAATTCATTCTAAATACACCTGAAGACGTGTTTGTTTTATGCCCAGTACTTCTGTCACTTCTGTGTTAAGGATGCTGGGTCTGGCTCTGAGGCACGCTTGCCCGCGTGTGGCTGGGTGAGGATGAGCGGCAGTGTGTTGCCTCCTCTCTCGTGCCAGCAGGTGTCCAGGAGCGGATACACCTTGCCCTGCAGCTCAGTCTGGAAGCTGTAGATGAAGCTCAGCTCCTGGGGGCTGTCGGCATTATAAAAGGTGAGCTCTCCCTTCTCGTAGTCCAGGAAGACTCCGATCTTGGCGGGCCGCGATGCCAGGGGCAGGGCGGTGCGGTGGCTGGCGAAGGCCTCGTACAGCCGGCTGTCCTTCAGGCCGATGAGCCACACACCGCTCTCAGGGTTCTTGGGCAGCTTGCCTTTGCGGCTGGTAGTCCCTTTAATGAGCCCCAGGCGCCATTTGCTCTTGCTGCCGACGGTCACCTCCCAGTAGTGCTTTCCCGAGGAGAAGCCGCGGCTGGTGAGCGTGCAGTAGCTGTAGCTGAAACGCTCAGGGTTGTTAGGCAGCCGGTTGACCAGGGCTCCGCACTCCACCACCGTGTCATTGAGGCTCAGTTTGAGCATGGGGTGGGCTGTTAGGGGGTCCAGCTTCAGAGCCTCTGGGGCTGCAGACACAACAACAACACAGACCCACGCTGAGAGTCACATTCAGTTCGGGGTTTTAGGGTTGTTTGTAAATGCTTACGCAGGTCAGAAAGGTTTGATGTATCCCAAACTCTTTTAGTCATCAAAACAGTATTTAAATAAGCACACTCACAACCCATCATGGCAAAAAGCAAATCAACATATACTGTAGGCAACTGCCTGACATAGACACAGACAGGTGACTCTGTATACCCTGACATAGCTGTGTGCCATCAGACAGACAGACAGACAGACAGACGGACGGAGCTCACCTGGCAGGACCCTCCTGTGCAGCTTCTTCCAGACTGTGATCTTGATGTCGTCGTGGTGGAAGCCCGGTTTGAAGGTGATGGCGCTGTAAACCCTGTCTCGCCTCTGCTGCTTCTGCTGAGCCTCTCTGCATCTAGAGACCCAGAGGAGCACACAGTTACAAAACCACAAACTCTAGGCTTTTAAGTGAAGTTAGATTAGTGGTTACAAGCCCCCACAAGTCTACATCACCAAACCATGTCAAAAGATATTGTATAGAGGATCACTGTTGCCTATATCATGTAGGCCTAGACTAATTTATAACTTCTGAACTTATATACAATTGAATCCTAGTTTCCAGTAACCAATTTATATATTTTTTTTGCATCTTTACTTTCCAAAATCTACTGCCATTTATATTATTAAACTTCAAATGTTAATGATGTCCTGCAAAGACATGGAACTTCACTTACCCAGGAGCAATGGAGCCATACTTCTGTGAAACAAACAGAAACAGGTTAATATGCTACAGGTGTTTGATAAACGTGGCACAGTAGACTAATACTGATGAAGTTGAGTTGGCTCTCTCGTGTGTGTGAAGGTGCTGGCTCACCCTGATGAAGCTGAGTTGGCTCTCTCGTGTGTGTGTGAAGGTGCTGGCTCACCCTGATGAAGCTGAGTTGGCTCTCTCGTGTGTGTGTGAAGGTGCTGCCTCACCCTGATGAAGCTGAGTTGGCTCTCTCTCGTGTGTGTGTGAAGGTGCTGGCTCACCCTGATGAAGCTGAGTTGGCTCTCTCGTGTGTGTGTGTGAAGGTGCTGCCTCACCCTGATGAAGCTGAGTTGGCTCTCTCGTGTGTGTGTGTGAAGGTGCTGCCTCACCCTGATGAAGTTGAGTTGGCTCTCTCTCGTGTGTGTGTGTGAAGGTGCTGGCTCACACTGATGAAGCTGAGTTGGCTCTCTCGTGTGTGTGTGTGAAGGTGCTGCCTCACCCTGATGAAGTTGAGTTGGCTCTCTCTCGTGTGTGTGTGAAGGTGCTGGCTCACCCTGATGAAGCTGAGTTGGCTCTCTCTCGTGTGTGTGTGAAGGTGCTGCCTCACCCTGATGAAGTTGAGTTGGCTCTCTCGTGTGTGTGAAGGTGCTGGCTCACCCTGATGAAGCTGAGTTGGCTCTCTCGTGTGTGTGTGTGAAGGTGCTGCCTCACCCTGATGAAGCTGAGTTGGCTCTCTCGTGTGTGTGTGTGAAGGTGCTGGCTCACCCTGATGAAGCTGAGTTGGCTCTCTCGTGTGTGTGTGAAGGTGCTGGCTCACCCTGATGAAGCTGAGTTGGCTCTCTCTCGTGTGTGTGTGAAGGTGCTGCCTCACCCTGATGAAGCTGAGTTGGCTCTCTCGTGTGTGTGTGTGAAGGTGCTGGCTCACCCTGATGAAGCTGAGTTGGCTCTCTCGTGTGTGTGTGTGAAGGTGCTGCCTCACCCTGATGAAGCTGAGTTGGCTCTCTCGTGTGTGTGTGAAGGTGCTGGCTCACCCTGATGAAGCTGAGTTGGCTCTCTCGTGTGTGTGTGTGAAGGTGCTGGCTCACCCTGATGAAGCTGAGTTGGCTCTCTCGTGTGTGTGTGTGAAGGTGCTGCCTCACCCTGATGAAGCTGAGTTGGCTCTCTCGTGTGTGTGTGTGAAGGTGCTGGCTCACCCTGATGAAGTTGAGTTGGCTCTCTTGTGTGTGTGTGAAGGTGCTGCCTCACCCTGATGAAGTTGAGTTGGCTCTCTCTCGTGTGTGTGAAGGTGCTGGCTCACCCTGATGAAGCTGAGTTGGCTCTCTCGTGTGTGTGTGTGAAGGTGTTGCCTCACCCTGATGAAGCTGAGTTGGCTCTCTCGTGTGTGTGTGTGAAGGTGCTGGCTCACCCTGATGAAGTTGAGTTGGCTCTCTTGTGTGTGTGTGAAGGTGCTGCCTCACCCTGATGAAGTTGAGTTGGCTCTCTCTCGTGTGTGTGTGAAGGTGCTGGCTCACACTGATGAAGTTGAGTTGGCTCTCTCGTGTGTGTGTGAAGGTGCAGGCGCACCCTGATGAAGTTGAGTTGGCTCTCTCGTGTGTGTGTGAAGGTGCTGGCTCACACTGATGAAGCTCAGTTGTCTCTCTCATGTGTGTGTGTGAAGGTGCTGGCTCACCCTGATGAAGCTGAGTTGGCTCTCATTGTTCAGCTGCTCCAGGGTCCCCTCGATCTCCTGGAACTTGCCCAGGTTCTCTGCCATCTCATCCACCTGTTTCTGGATGGTGCTGATCAGCGCCACTGCCCTGCTCTCCACAGTGAGCATGAAGATGGACTCCTTCTCCTCAAGACAGAGCCGCAGCTCCCCAAACTCCTTCCGGATCACCCACTTGAAAACGTCACACTCGTTCTGTTTGGGACAGCACAGCGCAATACTAATTCACCCTTATATAGCGATCTTTATACCAAGGTACCCTTATAAAAGTTTACCTCAATATCTGTGCAGATTTACCGTGCTTCTCGCTTGGTTATATTATTTACCATCGTTTACCCTGGTTTGCCATGTTAATCCCTGAGAAATCTGTATATCCTGAAATAATAAAAAAACACCCACAAGAAAAGGTAATAAATCTGCTACTGCTAATAAGAGGTTTTAGCTGGAAGAAACAGAACGCACCACGCCCTAGATGTATTCATTCTCAAAGTGAACGCTTCCAGCAAGACATTGTTTTTAATGACTTGGTTTTTGCTGGTCTCAGCTGGCACTATCCACAAAGCCAGTGCATTGCTGCAGCATCAGTCTCCTTACTCACTGTGATTCGGGATTTGTTGTAAGCCATTTTGCAGATCTGCTCCTCCAGCTTTCTTTTCTGCGTCTGAATTTCAGTCAACAAAGCAGAAAGATCCTCCTAAAGAATGAAACAAAGACAGGCTTGTATAGTGTAGCACCGTGAGTGAACGCCGCTGCTGGGCACTCGGCCACTCAGACCTCAAGCAGTGCTTAATACAGAGGCAAAGACTTGAGTCACTGGTACAGCGCAATGGTGTGAACCAATACACACTTGTGATACATTGCAACACATAGTACTGTAACAGGCAGCGTTGAGTGCAATATATATCCTAATCCACAGTGTTGCTGGTATTCCTGAGGTCTGCTAATGCTTCTTCATAGTCTAGGCTGGGGTAAACGCTACTGCGATAATGCTATCTCAAAGAAACTTTTCCTCAAAGGCAAAGGGTATGAAATACAGGTAACAGAATGGCACATACACGTACTAGATCGCTCCTCTAGCACATAAGCAGTGATAATCAAAAAAAAAAAGTATAGCAAATCCAGCAGTGCAGAATAACCCTGGTGATCTTCTAAAGGGTTATCTTTCTGCCGTGCCTCGTGTTTGCCTGCTTCATTAATGTTTGTGATAGCAGCATTTTTTTGTGCAGGGATTATAGTTGTGTTATTGCCTAACTCAATGTCAAAGTCAATGGCCTGGAAAAAAAAGCTTTATTATTTTTAGGAGCCTGCTTGAAATGTGATCACCAGAAGCCAAAAGCAATGGCAAAAAAAAGATAAGATTGTTAGAAGTTTGAAAACAATAGCAGAATCATTGGCAGACCCCAACGTCAGCAGCAATGGCAACACAATGGGTTCAGATAACTAATGCTGTTCACTGGTACTGATATGCACCAGACCACCCAAGTGATCCGCATTGGAATTGACTTTAAAACACACAGACCCGCGAGAGTCATTGCGCAACCCGCAAAAAAACCTGACATGTAAGATCACCGTGTGGGCGATGCAAAAAAATCTGGAGTTTGTCATTATATATGATTGTATGTACATTCAAGTTCCAACTGAAACACTCTCATTTCATACTGTAAATAAATAAGGCAAGTTTCAGAAAACAAAGAGGTGTATTTTTTTCCCCACCCAGCAAGTGAATTGAAAACTAAAATGCTTTAAAGAAAGAAAGAAAGAAAGAAAGAAATGAAAGAAAGACAGAAAGAAACTTCAAATTAGATTTTTTACATCGACATAATTATACATGATAATATAATACATGGCCACGCCAGAAACTGCCTCGAGCCCCATCATTCGAGCTCCACCATCCTTCGTGCACGATTACCTTCATCCTGCTGTACACGCTGGTCAGGGGGGTGATCTTATGGTTCCGGTGGGCGCCAATGCTGCTACACATCCCGCAGATGACCTCCTGGTCCTGCTCGCAGAAGAGGCTCAGCGGGTTGTGGTGCTGCAGGCAGCTCTCCAGCTCCGGGTGAGAGTCGTTCAGCTCCCTCATGGCTTCCACAATGCGGGCCAGGGAGACGTTGGGAGGGGAGCTGCCCCCGTCCACCTCGCAGCGGCACACGGGGCACCGGAGCTGGCCGTATGGGTCGAGGGTCATCGAGCTCAAGCACGACTTGCAATAGGAGTGGCCGCATTGCAGCATCAGGGGCTCGGCAAACACCTCCAGACAGATGGGACACAGGAGCTGGTTCTCCAAACACTCCAACCTGCAACTCTGAGCCATCTCACTGCCGGGACAGGGCACCACTGCTCAGATTAGGTACCGCCGCGTTCTTAATTCCCAAATCTACCTTGCCCAGAAAGCCTGCCCAAAATAGATTTAGGTTTCAAAATATAACGGCTCAGGTAAATACTTCAAAATAAACCAAATAAATCGTTTTTAGTTGTAATGCTAGGCTATATAATCAAATTATGGTTCAGTAAATTTAAAAAAAAAGGTTGCGAAAACAACGGGCCGTTCCACAACAACAAAAAATGCTTTTCAGTATTCCACCAGAAAATGACAGACGTTGGTAGTCGTCGTTTTTGCAATGTCCCAGTTGTTGCAGGTTGATTTTTGGCAAAGCCAAAAAGATTTCCGGTCCCTCACCACAGTCTCTCCTGGAGAAGTCTAGAATGGGAGGTTGTTACGTCACCAAGCAGTGTCAGGTACAATGCTTATCAAGCTCGAGACCAGGCGAACCTGTGAGCAAAGGCTTGTGACTTTGTTTTCCCAAATGAAGTCAAATAAATGAGTTTCCTGCACGCCTTGCACAAATGTACATAATCATCGCAGTAATCTTTTTTTTTCTCAATTCAAATCTTGCAAACGTATTGTGTGATTCGTACATCCCTTGCATAATCCTGGCTTTTATTTATTTATTTATTTTTGTGCATAGTACCCATGAAGTCCTTGAAAAGGATATCTAAGGGTTATAGTAGAGTCATCATTAAAAGTCTCTTGCCAGTGTGGTGAGGAAATAAAAGGCAAATCGAATGGCTATATTGCAAAAAGCGTGGAATACAAGTATAGAGAGGTTATGCGAAGATTATACAATGCCCTGGTTAGACCCCACATAGGACACTGTGTGCAGCCCTGGTCTCCTCAATACAAAAATACATCATTGCACTTATGTGAACTACCTGCTCTATTCTGAGGCGACCACCGTTTCTAGAAAAAAAAAGAAAAAAAAAAGATTGCAGGCGATTGGTCACAAGGCGAGTTGGGCGGGAGTTGATTGAAACAACAAAACTCTGATTGGTCCACGCGCACGTGCCAGTGTATTAGTGAGTATGTTTACTGTTCGAGTCGGAGTGAGATGAAGATGAAGATGTTTAGCAAAAAGAGCTTGAGAGCGTAAAATATATATTACAAAAAAAAAAAAAAAAACACGAAGTCCGATATAGAATACACGTTTAATATTGTTAATAAATCTACTTGGCGTATAATTCTAAAAAAAAAAAGAAATCCAACACGAGTCGTAGTAACTTCTTTTTTGAGTGACCGCGTGTACATCATGTCTAAGAACGGGGTACCGCCGAGGCTCCAGCAGTTCTACCCGGTGGATGAGAGACCAAGCCCGGACAGGCAGGTGAGGCCAACGCGGGAACAAGGGGGCGAGGTTAAGACTGTGGTCTCCAGCTGAAATCCATTTCCCAAACAAAAATGTACCCCGCGCTTTATGCATCTTTAAAACCAACACAACGAAGAAGAAAAAAAAAAATGAGGAAAATTATACTAGAAGTATTTAGATTTCCTTTAAAAAAAACCCGAAAAACAAGGAATGGCGAGAAGAAAAACCTGTTAACAAACAAAATGCTGCTTAATAATAAACGTGTAAACGTGAATGCAGGCTGTGAATTTTCTTTACCATTGCCAACAACGAAGAGCGGTTTACACATTCAGTTAAGCATCAACTTCCATTTTGTGTTGTCCGAATGTCTGGATATGGAATCTGGCTTGCTACTTAGTTAAATAGATTACAAGCCTTATGTGGTTTGTGACTTGATTGAATCAATATGTGCTTGTTTTATAGTACAATAAAGACATTTACAGTCGTGTGCAAATATTAGAACCCCTCAAGAGTTGTCTTTTGTATACCCTATCTGCATGAAAACCTCGGTGTGAGAATTTCAATTTTCGGTCAGTGATATAGAAACAGTAGGCACTCGTGTGTGAAAATGTTAGACCACTTTGTGCTTTAAACAGGCATCTTAAACAGTCTCATGCATTTTACCATGTGTGGCTATGTGTTCTTTTCTCTTACTATTTTTAATGAATTGCATGTGGCCACTAACAGGGATTTTTAGTCAGACTAAAGGTGCTACTTTCACTGCTGCCAGTAGCTGCTCAGAACAAATTTTTAATATATAAACTACCCATTTGACAACATATTTCAAGTTTTTTCAGCCCAGATGTAAAATTACTGACAGCAGCCTTTTTGAGGTTTCTTACTGGCGTTATAATTTGTACTGGTAATAATTAGAAACTCACAAAAGGCTGCTGGTCACTTTGTAAAAGCCTTCAGTAATTAAGTTGAGCTCCAGATTTTCAGTCTCTATTTATATTATGCTGAGGGAACACGGAGCCACATTGTGGCTTGGAACTTGGTTTCAGGAGACTAGGTTTCAGGCCATTGCATGGCACACCACGGGAGACTTGGAGTTTGATACAGGAAAGTTGCCTCAGACTAGGTCTCTGGGTCTCCTGGAAGCAGGGTTTCAAGCCACTGTGCCTGAATTTGTGGCTTTGTCTTCCCTCAGCTCTAGGCTGCCAGCCCTCCCACAGTACTGGTGCTCACATTGCCCTTGCCTTGTCCTAGAGCCCGTACCAGCGTTTGGCCAGGCAGATGCAGGATGTCCTGGGGGACGGTGGGGTGCTGAAGGAGGTGATCAGGGAAGGGGAGGGGCCGCTGGTCCCAGAGAATGCATCAGTAGTAGGTAAAGTAAACCTGAAGCCAGGGAGATCTCACCCAGTGTCATTAAACAAGCCTACAGAGCTCGCCTATGCTGTAGAATGGAGCCGTACTCCATAAAGAATGCTTTCCGTATTCCACAGAAGTGTGAAATGTTGTTTGCCTTACGTACAGTCACCCTTTTTTATTGATAGTGGTACATGTTAGCTGGGCATTGGAAATAAAGATGATACATTTGCAACAGAGCTGACGTTAAGTAAGTATTGAGCGTTCCTTTCAAATTACACCCAGAGCACCTCATAGCAATGTGCAAATAAACTGAGCCTCCCCAGCCTGGCTTTGTCAGGAGTCGGGGTTGTTTTATATTTCTGTATGTGCTGCAGATCATCATGCGGTCTCCAGGGGGGTTTTTGTACCCCAGTTTGGAGACCACTGTTTAGGCAAATGACAAAGTGGCTAATGAAAGCTATGACCATACTGCCCTCTAATAACTTGTCATCAGTTCGGCAGTACAAAGGGCTGCCTTATGACAAGGGAACACTGCATTCACTTTTCTATATTTGAATGTTTTTTTGTTTTTACATTTAGAAGGCTGCCTATATCTCTGTCTCCCTCTCAAGGAGATTATAATTATTATGAATGTTTTTCCTTTCATCATTTTTTTTCCAGTTCATTATTCAGGTTACCTTGAATATGCAGACAGACCTTTCGATACCAACTGCTACATGAAGTTCCCTCGGCTGATGAAGCTTGGAAAAGGTGGGGATGAAGTCAGGTACAATAGGACTCTCTGTACACTGCAGCAGAAACAGAAATAAATACACAGTGCTATGTGTTTTTTGTTCTTTATTTGTACGTAGATCATTTTAGAAGTACTCATGGTCGATGGTGTTTCTGTGTTTTGCAGATGTGACGTTGTGGGGCCTGGAGGTGGGTTTGCTGACAATGAAGAAGGGCGAGTTCTCCCGATTCCTCTTCCTCCCCAGGTATGCGTACGGGAGGCTGGGCTGCCCGCCACTGACGCCCCCCAGCGCCACAGTGCTCTTCGAGGTGCAGCTCATTGACTTCCTGGACTCTGCCGAGGTCGATGACTTCTTCTCCAGGACTCCAGTAAGGACCTCTGCCCGCTAACCCTGTATGAATCGTATCCCTGACAGTGGGGATGCCATGGTAGCACCTGGGAAGGCTATTGAACATCATTTACTCACAGTGAGCTAGAGCTAGTGGCAGTCGGAGCCGTGTCTGAGAAGCGATAGTTTTGAGGTTTGATTTGGACTGGATTTTCTGTTTGCTGAACTAGAAACTACAGAAATCGTTTTAATTACAATGCAGAATATTAGTCAACATTTTAATCCCCCCCTCCCCCTGTTATGGGAAAAACATTTTCAATGTAACCTCCCTATTCCTAGCGGTCAAAACTGAATTTTTATTAAACAGCAGTAATCACAAATACAAAATAATGATAATGTTCATGAACTGGCCAAAAGTTCTGCGCATTTCATGGTACTTGGTTATGTCTGACAGGCTAGAAGTATGTACAGCTATGGCCAAAAGTTTAGCATCAACTAGAACTTTAGGATTGAGACTTAATGTAAGTATATGGAGAATTACAAAGCGGTGGTGTGTAATTCAGTATGTTAATGTAACATTCAGCACATTTCATTTGACTTTATGAAGCAAGAGTAGTTCATTCTATAGGGTGATGTAAAACTTTTGAACACAGCTGTACATAATGTACGGCACACTTATCTCCACTTTGAGAATCTGTGATCTAGTAGTTAGGGTATCAGGATCTGGCTCTTGCATCCTGTGGAAGATGTGTATGCTGGTTGCCATACCAGTGCAAAGAAACGAACTCAGTCGCATGGTTTTTTTGGGATCCCTGCACCCCATGTTAACGCGTCATGTAGCAGGTAGCAGCAGTGGACCATGGGAAAGAGGATGCTGTGGTTGGCACCTTGCACCACCTGTTTGCATGTGCTCTGTGTCACATGACTACAGCCACCCTTCACTTCCCAGGATGAGCAGAGCGAGGTCCCCCTGCCCAGACTGCTGAAAGTGGTGGATACAGAACGAGGCTTCGGCAACAGGCTTTTCAATCAGAGGCATTACGAAGACGCCAAGGACAGATACAAGCAGGTACGGTCTAAAAGCAAAATGAATGTGGAAATTAATAAAATACAGGGCATGTTAGCCATTTAGCTGAAAATTGAGGCTTTCAGCACACGTTTGAGGCCATGTCTTGAGAACTGTTTTGTCTGATTTCTGGCAAAACAGTTAAGAGCTGCTTTCCTACATTGAGTTAATATGCTGTAGGCCGAAATGACCTGCTTTTTCATTGTAATGCGTTTCATTTATATCCACGGCTGAGATACATGGGTTAACAACGCCTGACAATCTTAATATTTCGCTGCTCGCTTTGTCTTTTCGTTCACAGGCGGTGACGCTGTTGAAGAACCGGGAGCCAGTGGACGAGGTGCAGAAGAGGGACATTGAGGCGCTGAAGCTGCCGTTTTTCCTGAACCTGTCCCTGACGCTCCTGCGCCTGGAGCAGCCTGCCAAGGCTCTGGCCTCACGGGAAGAAGGCCCTGAGATCGACGCCCAACGCCAAGGCGCTGTTCCGCCTGGGCAGGCGAGTGCGATACAACGGGAGACTGGCTCCAGAGCCGTGAATTCAAAAAGCAAAACCCAGCAACTCATGCACAACCTCATTTTACTATTGGCTTTGATAAAGACTTCTAGTTTTACACATTGTTGTGTGTGTGTGTAACTATATAAATTCACAATCCCCATTTTTGTATTTATTCATTCATTTTATTTTGAAAGGTTTTTCACTTATATACAGGATCCAATTATTTATTCATTTATTTATTTAAATTTTTGTCTTCCATTGTCCACTTGTCGCCCTCAATTTTTATATTAACTGTTCAAGAGCATTTTGAGGAATGCAGTTATGATGTCATTGTTTAAGCTGGTTACTTCAACCTTACCAATGCGGAGAGTATTAAGCATAAGTATTGAGATCATGAATGTGGATTGAAACTCGCACTGCTTGCAAGGTCCTGGTAGTATGTATATTTTTGTGATTCTGACGCCTGTACAAAGAAGTGTACTGTGTGTGCAACTGACATACCTTGTGTCCTTTTCTGAAACAAAAACAGTGGCTCACTGGAAAATCTTTTTCTGATATATTTTTTCAGGCTTGTTTTGAGTTGGGAGATTATGAAAAGGCCAGACATTTCCTAGTGATGGCTCAAGCAGAAAAACCCTTTGATGCAGATATCAACAACCAGCTGAAAAAACTGGCGAGGTCAGTCCTTTTTGTTTCCATTTATTGACCTAATGCTGGTAATGTTTGTATTGCTTTACATTGTTTGGAGGACTCTGCAGCTCTGGCCAAAAGGTTTCTATCACCTAGAATTTTAGGATGAAACATCATCATTTATTTATTGAACATCATGTAATCAAAGAAACTACAAAATGAGATCGCAAAAGTCTACCGGAAGCCGTAATAGTAGTACAGTATTAGATGTTCTATTTTGAAATGTCAGTTTTTCGTTGTGTATGGAAAACTACAAAACGATATGTAATTGAATATGTTAATGTAACATTCAGCAGGTTTCATTCGACGTTATGAAGCAAAATGAGTTAATTATCTAGTGTGACGTAAAACTTTTGGCCATAGCTGTAGGTGTAAAAACATTTCCTTTAGTATGCAGAACACAAGTAAAAAAAGGACAGGCTTACAGAGCTAGAGCTGCTGGTGCACTATATAAACATCCTGTTGTCAATACACAGAATACATTGCCTTGCACTGTAACCAGAATGCAAGCACCCCATTCTCAGCACTAAACATCCATTCTCAGTCATGCAGTACTACTACTTCATAAGAACCTCTGCGCTCTGTTAGCCTGTACTGTTATGAGCCCTGAAAGACTTCACCTTTGCAGTCATTACAGACTCTATACTGAGAAGGAGAAAGAGATGTGCACCAAGATGTTTGCAGACTTTCATGCATCAGAGAAGTAAAGGTAAGCTTTTTTTGTATTGGTTATTTGTCTGGAAGAGATATTAGCGAGACACCGGAAAGTGGAAAACATACTGTATGAAAATACTGCACATTCCTATGTAGTTTGGTTAAATTGTTGGAAACATTCAGTCATTTGGGACTGGTGTTATACCAGTAGTTGCCTTTAGAGGTCATTGTATGAACAATAATTACAGTACATTGGATATAGAATCCCTGGATAGAGCATGGATAAAAATAACTGTATAGGGAAACTTAACCTTGCTGGCTTAGACTGAGGATTTTTCCATTAGCAGAAGCAGGCGTTGAGCAGTTATCACCCATAGCAGCAGAGTTATGGCTTCTTTCAAGGCACGCATCATGAAACTGGGTAATAGTCAATCAATCTAACGAGACGTGCAGTCGGCAGCCACAATCCTAATCGAATATTGAACAGGTAATAGCCGACATTCTGAACTCTATTGTTCAAAGACAAAAAGCAAACAAAAAAAAAAAGTGTGACTTTTTACAAAAGCCTTCAAATAGAAGGGAAAACATGCATGTGCATAATATTGTACTTTGTGATCTAATACATGCATTAATGTATTTTTGTTTACGACTGTAAGTCGCCCTGGATAAGGGCGTCTGCTAAGAAATAAATAATAATAATAATAATAGTAATTAAGAAACTTTAATTAAAAACAAGGTGAATTGTTTCATCTAAGCAAAACTTTACCCATGATGACCTTTACACCACGTTGTTCTAACAATGCAATAAGCTGGACCAGGGGTCTCCAACCCTGGTCCTGGAGTGCTACTGGGTCTTTGGTTTTCATTTCAACCAAGCTCTCAGTTACTTAATTGCACCAATTATTGGCTTAATCAATCAAGATTAACAGGTGATCTTTAGCCAGTGATGATGTAAAGACACCTAGAAAACCTGCAGGATTGGGGCTCTGTAGGACCAGGGTTGCAGACCCCTGAGCTAGACTAACAACTACATTTATTAAAAGAATTGTACAAATTAATTTATAGGACAGTAATAGCAATTTTTGGTTTTTTTGGAGGGGGTTTGTAAGATTCCAGAATATTTGTTACTTTACTAGTTATACCGTGAAACTAACGTTTTTTGTGTGTTGGTTTAAAAAAAAAAAAAAGAAAAGAAGGAAGGAACCTGCTTGCTTGTACAGCCCTGCCGCATGTCCCTTCACACTTGTTTACCATGACATGACAGTAGTGTAGAGATCAAAGCTGACTCAATGTAATTTAGGAATCATATTAATGACATGCTTTGGCTGCTCTTCAAAGCATTCTGGCACACTCCAGTACAGCTGAGGCGTCTTCATGTTATCAACAAGGGTGATCTGTGTTTTTTTTTTTTTCATTCAAATCCTGGAAGGGAGTTTTTGTGTTTATAAAAGGTGAGAGGAATTAAATTGCCAGCTGCAGACAGCGGCCCTCTGTCTACTCACACGGCAGACATGTTGATAAAATCAAGTGAGCTGTATTTATGAATGTGCCTGATTAGGACAAGCACCTTGTTTGCAAGGGTACACTGAAATGTTAGGGTACAGCGTACAATTCATTCAATAGTGCAAATAATGTAATTGCGCAATTTGTAGGACTGATTCTCAGCTCAACCACTAAGCTGCTTCCCTCCAAGTCCTCCAGCTCTTACCACTAGACCACACTTCTGGTCCTCTAACCACTGAGCTACACAGCCTCCCAGTCCTTCAGTTCTAACTACCAACCCACACTAGCTGTCTCCCAGTCCCACACCACTAATCACAGCCTCCCAGTCCCTCAGATCTAACTGCTTGCCTCCCAGTCCCTCCGATAGCAGATGAGAGCTGGCGTGTGAGTATTGCAACTTAAGTCCTATCTGTGTCCTGGTTTTCAGGTGAAGGGTTTGGTGAATCCAGAGTCTATCACAGAGAACTCCAGAGAGGAGGGAGAACCACAGAAAAGAAAAGGCTTCTGCTGTGATCAGCAGATTGTTTTTTTTGTACTTTTTGTTTATTTTTGGAAACATGGAAGATTTTGAACGAGGAATACTGTACCGGGCAGCAGTTGCTTCAAGTGTTTGCCTCGTTTGTAAAGGGAGCGATGCAAGAGTTTGGTTGCTGTTGGCGTTAAGGGAGGTCAGAAATGACTTGAGTTCATTCCCTTTGATTCCACCCCTTCAGGACTGGGGTGATATTTCATTTAAACAAAAAAAAAAAAAAAAGACACCATGTTTGGCATTGTAACAAGGCTTCACATTTTCAACATGATCAGAAGGCAGACTTTCCCCAATGGTTGTTTTAGCAAGGGCCTCAAGCTTCCTTCCTGCTTTAACACACGTTATCACGACCAAAAGGTGGGTAGAAGGTTATGAATGTCACCTGCAGGCTCTGTTCGAGCACTTGAAGGACATCGCCTTGTTCGTGACGTGGTGATTTGGTTATGCTGATGGCATTGAAGCGAAAATGCCTAACCCTTTTTGAGAGGAGGTCAGCATGCCTCTAATTCACTGCAGGTGTTCCTGTCCCCTTGAGATCATGGTTTAATATTTTTAAACGGCATTTTTCTAGCTAAAACCTGTAAAGCTTAATTTAGCCATCACAGCACATAGTTGGGAGATTTTCTCAATGTGTTGTGTTTTTTTTTCTGAATTTGAACCATTTAACATTTTGCACAGCATTTACATATGTAGTGTGTTTAAGAAATACTTTAAATCACCCATAACTGTTTTTCTTGCTGTGCATATTACTGGCTGTGAGTATTGCTGTCTGCTGAGCCGTTTTGCCTGTTATCTGTATCTTCCTAAGGCACTGATACCAGAAAAAGCACAAATAAAGATGCTGTTGTTTTTTTGGTTTTTTTTGGCAAGTTTTTATAACTTTTAAGACATTTCATAAATCATTCAAAATAAATCAATAAAACCTGTACAGGTTTCAACAAGCTTCACAGTGTATCAAACGCTGCCAATGATCTACAACTCTGGCATAGGTAGCAGAGTCAACACCTGAAATCTATCCGTCTATCATCGCTCACTAAATGTAATTCAGAAGCCAGAGCGATGGCAATATCTAATCCTCTGTACCTTTAGCTTTTGCAGAATAGACCAATAGATCAGCCTAGAAGCGTGAATAACACTTTGTGTTCAAGGTATGTAGTTTTGGAATTATATTTCATGCTCCTCAATTTCTCCTCTCGCTGTCTCTCCCTGTAGTATACAGAATCGCGGGGGACGTGATACTGGCTCTTTAAATGTGGCAAAGGAGATTGAATAGATGTTAGGTTTACAAAAGGGTTGCACATAATACAACTCTGAATTGTGTTTAATCTCCACAGTGGGGTGGGGTGGGGGTTAAGAAATGTTAGGATGGAAAAGTGGTGAGTGTTCCAGCGCCTCCCCTCTGCCCGCCCCTTCGTTTTACCTCCACCAGACCTGGCACCCATGTAAGGACCCCTTTGATAGCTGCTGCTGCTGCTGCTTCCTCCCCTCAGTTTGCATTGGCAGCACCTTGTCTCTACCAGGGCCCATGGCTTCTGACAGCCAGAACTGAGCCCGGAAAGATTAATGGTGCTTCAAAGGGCTCCGCGCGGCGCTCACCTGTTGTATCTGGCATCCTGCGGGCAGATAATTGGTCCACTATACAGTGTGTCCTGACAACACAATCATACTGGGTTTTTTTTTTTCTTCTATTAAGCTTGTTGCTTGTAGGCAACAGTGCCGTACAGCAGTGACAAGGATAGTGTTGAGACAGTCGTTTGTGGATGGGCGTTTGAAACTAGCACTGTATTCCCTTCTTGACATTTTATGGAGGTGTGAAGATAAGGGAGTCCTTGGCATGTCTGTGCAGCACTGGTGTTTGCCACTGGAGATGTCTTCTTTCTTACCTGGTCCAGATCAATGTCTGTTGATACAACTCATCCCCCGTGTAAAGTCTCAGCTGTAAACTGTGACGGCACACACACTGAGAGTTTCAGACTATGGGTCTATGTTAACTGCAGCTCCATTCCCAAGCTATTTACATTACGTCAAACAAATGCCATCTTCAGATTCCAACCACGTTCCAAGTTGCTTACATTTAAAAAGCTGCATGCTGTATAAAAAAAGGTTTGTTTGTGAATGTCTCTTAACAAGGGTGACCTTTTTCTTTAAATTGCAGGATTAATATACAGACCGAATTAGACTTCAGCTCGGCACATTAAATGCTGGTTATGGCCTTCGCAAATTTTTCCAAGATATTTTTCGGGAAAGGCAAGCAAGTCTTATCCTCTTAACACTGAAGCATGTCCAATTAGCTTTTCATTTCAGTCCGTTCCACACCAGGTGCTGAATAACGCAGGCTCTCTGGACAGACGCGTCCTGTCTCATGGCCGGTTTTGGACTCTGCTCTTTTGGAAAAGGTTCTTTTCAAGTCATTAATAAAAGACAAGGCCGTGTCTGTACCACCCTCCTCAAAACAGGTTGTATAAATTGATTTAGTTCGTTGCTACTTCAGCCTTGAACCAGTTTGCTTGGACACCTGCCTGCCTGCCTGTCAATGAAGCAGAAGACAGATGTTTACAGAAGACCGTTACAAGTCCAGCTTGTAGGTTTGGGAACTGTAATGTTGTGAAATATTATTATTAGTTTATTTGGCTGAAGCCTTTATCCAAGGCGACAAGGCCATTTCAGGACACTCTCAGTAAACTGACTGGATTATTGTATTAATCTTATGACCAGCAGATATTGCTTCACAGGGCAGCTTCTCAGGGTTGATGTTTGTTAATGTATGTTAAACACCATGAAACATTAGGTAGCAGGCTCTTCTGAGCAAATATTATTACAAAATGAATCCCAAAATGTAGAGATCTAGCAGCAAACGTCACATTAAATTGCATTCAGGGCCATTTTCACAAAGCATTTATCACCGTCCTACTGCAATGGGGGAAAAAAAAAAGAAAATGAAATACCAACCAGACATGGCTTTGTTTGTTCTTTTAAAAATTAAAAAAATGTATTTGGATGCCCAAAACCACTGCTATTTGAGACAATGTACCCTAATCAAGGTCCTTTACAGTAGGTTTGACTCTGGTTGGGAGATAAGGTGATTGTACTTACAGATGCCTGCTTGGGCTCCATTTGAAGTCTTTTCTTTACAGCCAGTTGTCAAAATCAAGGCCCTTTTAGGCTTCTGTAATGCAGTGCCCCCAGATACACCAAGATCATGCTACTTCCTTCTAGTGGTTTTTATAGGGACTGCACCTTTATAGCCGCTACTGTAGGAATCTATATTTATAAATATGGGGCTTCCTCACACTTGTACTTTACTCAAAAGAAGATTGAAAAATATTGTAAGATAATGTAAGACAGTTGTCTGCAATGTAATTGACTGAACATATGTGTGAGCTTTTGTTTATATTCCTAATCTCCTGCATCTGCTCCCAGTAAATGTTTAAGTAACATTGCCTGGTGTCACGCGTTATTTAACCAGATCGAAACCGAATGTAGCGTTCTACAGCTTGGCTGCCGTCCCAGCTATTGCTTTTTTGCCCAGTTCACATCAGCTGAGAAGGGCACACTGTTCTAAAAGGTGGCGCAGCAGGCTAACCGCTAGCCGCTCATGCCTTTCACCTACGGAGGGACGACAGGCATGTTTTTATTTGACTTTTTCCCTCCGAATATAAAGCGTGAAATATGGTCCTTTGGCCACTGTGTAATTACTAACAGATTTCAAACCTCGCTCTTTCCAAATGTTTTTTTTTTTTTCTGGGTGCTCGTTCCAAAAAAAGAACGCTTTTTGAAGTATTAATATTTCAACCTTCTAAAGGTTTCAGGCCCAGAAATATTCAGAGGGGGGTGACTGGAGGGCCACAGAGCCTTTTTATGTACAGAGAGCCTTTGTTGATACACATAACATTGCCCTTTTTATTATTTCAAAGATCAGTTCATTCTGGCACCTTTAATATAAAGAGAGAAGGTTCAGTGTGGTGTGCCGAGGGACTGGCGCCTGGAGCTCCGGGCTGTTAGGAATGGAAACGAATGGGACTGAGAAAAAGGTGGAGGTTGGGGGAGGAGAACTGTGAGGACAAACAGACTGGACATGAGGAGAGAGGACTAAAGAAAGGAGGCAATGATCCCTGCACTTAAAAAGAACACTTTCTACCATCTCCACTTTTGGGATTCCTATCATGCAATGGAGAATTATACAAAACCCAGTTTTATACCAAAGCCACCTGCCCTGCACTGGATCTGAATGAACCGAGACAGGTACCATCAATTAACAAATGTGAAGTGGTTCAGTCATCTCCCAGCAGATTCCATTATAAAAATTAAAAAAAATCCCTATTAAATAATAGAGATACAGCATTTGTTTTCAGTCAGCACAGGTAAAAAATGCAATTTTCCATAAGGTAGATGTAGGTGGTAAAGGCATTCCTTTAATGTGCTCCTCTGAGGGCTAGAGGACACTGAGCTGATTCAGAGTGGCTCCTGAGGAATCACAAGGAGGAAAGGTGGTGGCCAAACAAAGCCTTTGAAAAGTTTAGTAGGTTATTTGGCGTAGCAGGCTTGATAGATTAGATGTGAGGCAAACGATTCCTGGCTATCACCAATGCCACTGTCTCTACCACTAAATAGACAAATTATATACAAAACAAATATTCCCTTTTCCATGAAATCAGAACCCCATTTTTAAGGGGACTTCAGAAATATAAGCAAGAAGGTATAATGAACTGCGGACAAGGTATGAAAGTTGAGCAGAGGAGAGGAGGGATGGCAAGGCTGCCCATGTGTTTTCGGTCAGGGCAGAGCATGTGTGGAACAGATGGGACTGAGTGTCATTCTGATCCATTGGAGGAACACTAGGGCCCATTTTACATTAAAGGCAAAATATACTTTTTTTTTTTTTTTTTTAAAACGATCACGTCCAGGGCCCAAAGAATTTCCTTACCAGTACTCTACCAGCGGAAACCACATTTTCACTTTCTGTTAAAAAAATTTAAAAAAATGGTTCATGCTTGGATCAAAATCCTGTCTTCTAGTTACATTGCAGAGGGACCCTGACAAGCACATCTAGAGGCCCCTTCTCTGCAGTGGATCCCAATACTGTGTGTCCTGCCCCAGCTGAGCGAGGAGACAGGGCTGCTCTTTGTAAACCAGCCTCTCAGCTCTGCGGGCAAGCTGCACTGTTCAAAGACATGATTGTAACAATGCTCTTATCTCCCAGGCTCAGACAGTACAACTGTTTACTGCATCTCACTTTCTAAACCACCTCCAGAATGTTTACTGGCAGCGGGATTCTGGCGCCTTGGTGGCAGAAAGACGATATCTGTGTGGGAGTGCTGTGCTTCCTGTGATCTGATATCAAACACACAGGTATCGCTGCCATCAACTAGGCAGGTACCAGCCTGCCCGCACACTGGCACAGCTGCCTCCTGCTTCACCGCTACTTCACGTGAGGTGCTCTTGCACAGTCTCTCACACTTTCTAAGGACTGCTATGGCAATCCAGAGTTTATGGAGTAAGAAAACCAATCTAGACACTGAACATCAAAAATGTCTGTTTTATTGACTTAGCCTTACCTCCCAGTTCATCGCTCAGTGTTAAAAGTGTTACGTATTTGCTTATTCCTGTTGGCATATCCCCAGTGACAGGGATACAGTGGAGGTGCCTAATCACACTTTTTACATGCATCTAGAGAACAGCGTATTCAAATGTGATTCAGAAGAGTGGACAGACACATTTATATGCAGCAGTTACAACACAACTCAGTCAGTGCAGGAGAGTTCATTAAGTATACAATGCATGGCAGAGGGTTTGATGTGGTCGTTTACTTTGAATCAATTACTCAACAAGTCACACAGTTGGTCCTGCATGATACAAAATTGTAGTAAACGTCTACCACATGAAAATCGGTCAACTATTCAGAAAGATTTACATTAAAATCAAATTAAAAAGCTCTGAAATGCCAGGACTATGACACACCGCTGTCTCGGTAAATGCGTATGTCGTTTGAAAACAGATTAGATGTTTGATTAATCTCTAAATCGATTAAAACCCCTGTTTGACAAGTATGTTGTGGTTTCGTGAACTGCTGTCCATCGTGGAGCTGAGACTCCCAAACTCGTTTCGCTTTTGATAGCAGCCTGATGAAGGCTTCCAGTGCTGAGAAGCCTGAGACATTACCCACTGGGCCACCCCACCTCCCCAAAACCTGCTTCACAATGCTTTCACCTCCAGACGACCCAGCTATGAACTCTCCCATAATGAGGCGTTCGTGGTAGCTGACCCCAGGGTCAACCCAATTGAGCAAAGACTAAGCCACAGTAACAAGTGCCTCCCTGCAGACCTTGCCTTGACCTTTGAGAATGACTGGCTTCCATAGCTTAAACTGAGGCTGATATTATCTACTATATTGAACTGTGGAGACATGTTCCTGTGAATTAAACTCCTGAAGGCTGGTATTTTAAAATACATATGTAAGGGGGAGGGGGGCAACTTGTAACATAATATTCCACTCCAGCTCATAAACCAACAGCAGGCAATTTGGACCTTATTTCATGAAATTCTCAGAAATGCAAACTAGCAATTTAATGGAACAAGGAACAACATTGTCTGGCTATTGCCAGTCGTTGCCAAATATTACCATATGTTTTTCTTTTTTTTTTTTTCTCTTAAACAAGTAGGAGAAGAATCGTTGCTTTATACGAGGAGGGCCTCTGTTTGTGTTTCAGCAGCAGAGCTGGAAACACTAGATTGTAGGGAAGGGTTGGAGGAGGGAGGGAGCCTGGAGCCTGCAGAGGGAGAAATTAGGGGGGGGGCAGAGGAGGAAGAAAAAGGGCCCTTTGAGTGACACTGAATTGGGAACCGGGAGCTGCTTATTGCCTTCCTGCTCCAAAGAAAACATACAGTGAGCTCGGGATGGCGCCTGGGCAGAATCAAAGGGGTCTTTCAGCAGGAGCGAGTGGGAAGAGACCCTGGCCCCATGCAGGCTTATTTATACTAATGAAGCTGAATATAAAGAGACGGAGACTGTGCACAGAGAGACCAGGGGTACAGTGTCATCGCAGTGATCGATTTACTAAACATATCCATGCTGCAAGCATGCATTAAGATTCCTGGAAGGGAGGGTGCATGTACAGTTGTAGACAAAAGTATTGACAGCCTACACTTACTATAAGATCATTCAAGAAAACATCTTAAATACAAGCACTTAGGGAACACTAGCCATTAATGAATATGACAAAAACCAAAATACACAATTTCTGGAAGTTTAACAATCTTTATATAAAAAAAGCACTGAAGAAATTTCAAATATTTGTTCATGATAAAAGTATTGGCATCTTTACATTAAAAGTCTAAAAAAATGTAATATAACTAATTACAATATATATTAATTGATTGAGAATCATTGCACAGTAACTAACCTGCATTATAAAGCCAACAGCTAGAAAAATAGGTAATTGTGAAGAAGATGTACAGAATAGTATCAAAGAAATATGGAACCCCAAAATCCACAATCGGAGCAATAATAGAGAAGTACCACAGAACAAACTCAGCTGAACGCGTCAGGCATACTGAAGAGCTGTATGCATGGAGACATCGCTGCAAACCACTTTTAAAGAACATTCATTAAACAAACTGAATCAGGAGCATTCTTCAACACAATTATCTGGTCTAATGAGACTAAAATAGTACATTTCCCTAAAAAAAGCATTCAATGAAAACCTGGTTCCTACAGTTAAACATGGAACTAGATGTTTGTCCTTCATCTATTATTATGGTATAATAAGCGTAGGGTGACAATATGTTTGTCTGCGACTGCAGTACAGTATCCTGTGAGCTGCGGACCATAATCTGGTGTTGTATAGATGTGTCAGTAAGTGTGCCTGCAGGTTTTCAATAAAGAGTCAACAAATACAACACTACCTTTCATTGGGACATAGCCCATTAGAAACCACACTTACTGCACACTTGCAGCAGCCTGTGTGTCTGTCTGTCTATCAGTCTGTCTGTGCATTCATTCTACCTGGTCACCCTTATTGAAGTTCACTCTGATATACAGGGCATAATATCACAGTATACATACAGCATAAAGTCATGCCAGCTGCACAGGGCCCCTGCTATCATTTTCAGTTGCTCAGTGAAATATGACTCTTCAGAGCCTGTTTAGTACAATCTGGCATGGCTCTGCCTTCTGTGCGTGCAGCTTCCTTTGTTTACAGTCCAGTTTGTTTACATTCCCCGAGGTAGTTTTTGCAGAACCCACCCACAACCTAATTGCCACTTTGTCATTCTAGTAGCCGCGCAGCGACACTCCGTCCGCTGGTGCTGCAGTGCGGTCATGAGTGTCATGAATAGGTTCTGTGGAAACTCAGGAAGCAAAACAAGCAAGTGGAAACCGGGGGCGCGCCTTTTCATCACAGGATGTTTTTGTAATGCTGGAAATACCAACAGCTCTCCTATTAATAAAACCTTTATAAATAAAGATCATTCCAACAGTTTAGATGGAACACCCAAACCCTTGAACTCGTCGATAAAATAATCTGACAGCACCGTTTATTAACACAGTCAAAGCCTGCTAAAGCACAGTGATGCCTGTTGTTAGCATTGAAATCATGGTGCAAACTGCCGTGCTATTCTTTTATATGGGTAAAGCATTTAAGATTAAACAGATGGCAGGGCACAGTCACACACAATGCATGGTATTTTATTGCACTTACAGAACCCAGAAAAAACAGTTACAAAATATCCACCCATTACACATATGCGATCCAGAAACAAATGAGCTGTACCAGGAGCACGCATTCTTCACAGACTCATTCATTAACGTTTCATACAAACGAGGAGCTTTCAGCATTGCACAATGACGCAGCTCTATGAATAATGGAAGGGGTACCACATTGAACTTTTCAAACACAAAGATTGCTGTGAATTCGAATGATAAGGGCATGGCTTGTATTGTTCAGCCTGGCATCATTAACACGCGCTACCTACTGGTTGGTTCTCTGTGGTTAAGCACGCTGGAATATCCATTTTTGAAATACAGTTTTAACAACTGATTTTAGTTACTGGAGGTATTTTTACTTGTAACAACAATTGTATTAATTTTTAAACTAAAAAGATATATGTTATACACAGCGGTCACTCTTCCATTCCATCCACTTCGGCTTCTGAAGAATGTCTGCATCCAGTCGAGTGCTCTGGGAGATCACTGGGAGCTCCTGGAGAACCAATCAAATGTGCCCATGGTTCCCAAGTCACCATATTTCTGACTTTGTAATTTGTGCAAAGGCAAGCTGTGTATAAGTGTGTCTGTGTGGGTTAGCGTGTGTGTAAGTGTGTCTGTGGGTTAGTGTGTGTGTAAGTATGTCTGGGTTAGTGTGTGTGGAAGTGTGTCTGTGTGGATTAGCGTGTGTGTAAGTGTGTCTGTGGGTTAGTGTGTGTGTAAGTATGTCTGGGTTAGTGTGTGTGGAAGTGTCTGTGTGGATTAGCGTGTGTGGAAGTGTGTCTGTGGGTTAGCATGTGTGGAAGTGTCTGGGTTAGCGTGTTCTAGGTTAGCGTGTGTGTCTGGGTTAGCGTGTGTGTAAGTGTCTGGGTTAGCATGTGTGTCTGTGTGGGTTAGCGTATGTATAAGTGTCTGTGTGGGTTAGCATGTGTGGGAGTGTGTGTGTGGGTTAGCGTGTGTGGACGTGTGTCTAGGTTAGTTTGTGTGGAAGTGTGTCTGTGTGGGTCAGCGTGTGTTGGAGTGTGTCTGGGTTAGTGTGTGTGTAAGTATGTCTGGGTTAGTGTGTGTGGAAGTGTGTCTGTGTGGATTAGCGTGTGTTGAAGTGTGTCTGTGGGTTAGCATGTGTGTAAGTGACTGTGTGGGTTAGCGTGTTCTAGGTTAGCGTGTGTGTAAGTGTGTCTGTGGGTTAGCTTGTGTGTGAGTGTGTCTGTGTGGGTTAGCGTGTGTATAAGTGTCTGTGTGGGTTAGCGTGTGTGGGAGTGTGTCTGTGTGGGTTAGCGTGTGTGGAAGTGTGTCTAGGTTAGTTTGTGTGGAAGTGTGTCTGTGTGGGTTAGCGTGTGTGTCTGAGTACAGGCGTCCTCAGTGTGTTTATAGCTGCTTTTATGAATCCAGTGTTAGCACGTCCCTTCAAATCCCTACATATGGTCCTAGTAAAGTGTTCCGACACTGGCCTCTTTCTCCTAAACAAACGGTTTCATGAAAGGAGACACTAAATACATTATCCATGGTCTGCAGGTTAGATTTCTCTCCAGGAATTAGTAATACAAATAAAACTCAAACGCTCTGAATGAATTCTTCTTACTAACAACTCAGGTAAGCTAACTGAGGCCAGCAGGAGAGAGGCTGGCAAGAGGTCAGAGTTCATAACTGAGAGGCAGCATTGCCGCGTGGTTAGAGCTGAGCCCTGGGAGGCAGGGTGGCCTGGTGTTCAGAGCTAGGCATTTGGATGGAAGCAGTGTTGCCAAGCGGTTAGAGTGAAGGGACTGGGAGAGAGCCGGTGTGTCTCAGTGGTTATATGTAAGAGCCAGGCTATTTACAGGACATTTGCATGCTGGCGATACAAGCTGCACTGGTGTTTGAATTCTGTCTTCTTATAAATTCTCAGCCGGTGATGTCAAAATGATTGAAGTGTGTTGCCTGCTTCAGCCCTGACATCTGACTCTGCTATGCAGTGCAGAGGCAGTAATTGATTAAGACTGAGGGCTGCTTGTGTGTGTGTCTGTGTATGTCTAGAAACCACTGACTGTCTTCTTTAAATTCACAACCCTCCTATAAATATAAGTGACTGGAGTGGAGGTATTGGGAAGGAGGAGTGGCCACTGGTTGTTAGACCTGAGCTATCAGGCGGGCAAGAGTGTGACAAAGTGGTAAGAGCTGATGGACTGGGAGGTGAGCAGTGTGGCCTAGTGGATAGAGCTGATGGACTGGGAGTGAGGCAGTGTGACCTACTGGTTAGAGCTGAGGGACTTTGAGGTAAGCCGTGTCCAGTCCTAGTAGTTGCAGCTGACTGGGAGAATGAGTGACCAAGTGTGTGTCCCCGTCTTCTTGAAATGTATCACTCAGCCTGTGTCACACACAAGCATGTCGGGTTGAGAAACACGGGTTGTGCAACGCATTAGCAAGAGGCATCTGAATGCTTCACACCATGCCCCCCTGTACTAATCCAGGCAAAGAGAACAGATGCCATCTGAGCCTGCCCATCCGTCCGCGCTTTATTAATAGGACTTGTTTGGCGCACTGGACTGTCACCGTGCCAGTAACCCAAGCCACGGAGCAATTTATTTTAATCTGACAGTAAAGATAGACTCTGTCAGCCGGCCCCTGTAATATACCAGCCTCCAAACACTCCTGCCCTTTACGTTAAGGCTGCCCTTTCTGATTCTACAAATCAAATAACCTTTTTACACAACATGCATCTGGCCTAGGACATTTTCACCTCATTTATATTGGGCACTGGTTCAAATCTTTTAGTTGTGTTATACACTAGGCATGTTGGGCCCACATTATTTACTGTTTATATTTGAAAGCACAGAGCATACACTTCATTTCAATACTGCACAGTTTGTCAGAGCACTGGTCTAGCGCTTATGAAACATCCAATTGAAATCTCTGGATATGTTTAAAAGCAGATCTACATTTTAGTTTGTGTAATCTAGAAATCCAAACAAAGATGTGTTACAGTTATTGATATCCATGATTTTATTTCTATTATAACATGTCTATTGATATGGACTGATATGCACAATTAAAGAATAGTATTCGATTTCTATAGAACATTTTGTGACCTGCAGTATCAGCTGCTGAAGCTGCAGAAACAGAAAGCTTTTGTACTTTTACCTTACTTTGCATTACGTGCCACTGCACTGCTTTGTATGGCAAGCTGGCTGTATTTAGGTCCCAAGAGTCATTCATTCCAGGGGCTTAAGATCTATAAATAGCTAAGAAGAATATGTCTTATTTGGGTTCATTTATTTAAATAACATGACTTCTAAATTACATGAAACAGAGCGTGCATTGATTTTTCTACAGTTTTCAAGGTAATAGCATACTTTAAAAGGAACTAAAGATAATGAAATAATTAGGTTTGACTGAGACCTTTCACCATTCAAACTGCCTATCCTGTCCACCATGACTGCCAACTTGTAAACCAGAAATGAAAAATGCATAATCTGTACTGCGGTTTATTTTCCCTATCGTGCTTGATTATGAACCACCCTTTATATACTTAAAGCTCTAACCGTGGAGCCTGTACTGAAGCTTCCCCTGCACCCCTGTCCCCAGAGATAAGCACCCCCAGCGATTTACTAAGTCAATGCTCTGAATACAAAGCATGCACTGCTCTGCAGTTTTTCAGTACTAGGAAAGGCCTGTGGCTGTGTAACCAATCAGAAAAGCCATTATGAGAAGCCCTCCAATATATAGGGAAACATTCCTAGATTTTAGTTTAATTTAGCAATACAAATAAAGACCATTATATATAGAATTGTATTGTATACATTATTTCATTGGTAATATACAATGTCTGTTATCCCTGATGTAGAATATGATAAAGACTTGTATCAGATTTCTATATATCTACGATTACATGAGCAAGCATTGGTTTCTAACCCTAACCCTAACCCTAACGGGTCACAGTCCGCGTCGTGTGAAACCACGTGCCTGGGTTGGATTAACCCGGGTCCCAGTGACCAGTGACCCCCCTCGGGATGTGGGTTGATGCGCTTTGACCCGGGTTGAGTGAGACAAAATGCTTAATGGCTGCTTGTGAGCCGACGCAAAAAAAGAGCCACGCCTGCGTGAAGGTTTCACTTCCACAAGGAACGTTTCTGTTGATTCTGTTTAGACATATGTTTGTTGATTGAGACACAGCATGAGCCAGATTGCAGCAGTGATGTAGAAACATTTGCTCTAATCAACATTTGGGCCGACGGTTCAATCCAGAGAAGCTTGGATGGAAGCGTCAGTAACAAGCTGATTCCGGGGCATTGATACGCACGTCGTGGACTTGCATCAGTCACCCAGGTCAACCCTGCTGTATCAAACGAAATCACGTAGCCGACCCGCATGACACCCGGTCCTGCCCGGATAGGTTTTGACCCGGGTAGATCATGCCAGTGTGAAAGGGGCTTAGTTAGGATACCTGACTGGGACACAGCCAGGGTGTGGTTACTTGAGATGGGGCGCTCGGTACATTTCTTAAACATCTTCACCCTCAACAACTCGACATCAAGAGATGCCAAGTTCCTGGACCTATTTTTACCTTTATTTCCTGCATACTCTTGTATTTAGTCTGGCAGACTGATTTTAAATTGATATAAAATTATGATAATAATAATAATAATAATGACTGAAGGAAATGTTTAAAGCAGTTGAAAAAATACAATGTTCCAGGATGTCTTGATAAATGAGATCTGAAACTTTAATACCTTTCCTGGTTAAATATTTTCAAAAGGGATTTTCAGTTCATTAAAAATAGCCCTAGAACGTATTTTTAAAAAAGTAAAATGTTGAAATTTGACAAGGGAGCAGCAAAGATGGATTGAGAGAAGGCAGGGATATGGAAGTGATAAGTTATTGCTTGTATAGCATAAGCAATGTGCAGAACAGCTTCTACCTGCTGCAACTTAGCAATGCAATGGTTCTGCATTAAGAGCCAATGGTGGCACAATGGCAGCGACAATGAGCCATTGGTACAAATAGTGGTAACATTTTCATATCAACGGTATCACCATGGTTGTGGACCAATACACAGTTATAAGCCTTTGTTCCATACCAGGACCACTGTGCAAGATCCTCTGTTTCAAATCCATTGTGTTGCCATTGCTGGAAATGCTGATGGTTCTGCAATGGTTCCTTCAGTGTAATGCGTTGTAATGTAACAGCAAGCAAATAGGGTTTTAAAGCCTTTCTGTAACAGAGGACTGTCGAACCTGTGCAATATGTCTACAAAAATAAAAATGTCTGTTTAGTATTATTATAGCTGTGATTGCAACCATAGACATAAACTAAACTAAAAAAGACTTGTAATCTTATCTGCAGAAGCCGTTACAAAGGGGCTGGTTTTCATTGGTCTGTAACAAAAAAAGAAAAACCACATTTAAACTGTAACACATTTAAACTGTAACACATTGGGAATCCTTGTATGCAATCATGAGAAGGTCTCCAGGTACTGTTGTATGAATTAATACATGTATGGGAAAAGGACTACTGGGTCCTATTGTTAATATTTCAACAGTGGCACTATTTATATCCGCCACTGTTTAAATGACTTGAACAGACCCAACCCTTCCCATTCGATCCTGCTCTCCCTTAGCGATGGTAAAGCTCAGCTCTGGCAGCTTGCAAAGTGAGCTTTATTACAAAAGAAATGTGCAGAATGTGGAGCACCAAGTAAAACAAATATTTTAGGAATATGAAAATAAATGGAAATGGTTTCACTTTGCCTCTCCCCGTCAACGTATCAAATAAAATTGTGAATGAGGCTGCAGTTTGCGAGTACTGTAAAAACAGTGCAATTAATCCCCAGCCTGCCTGCCTGCCTCCTCCCTCTCCCCCCTGCTGCATAAGGCAGCCAGTTATTACAGATCAATCTGCAATGGCAGGCTCCAGCACTGGCTTCCCTCTGCTTATGTAAACTGAACTTTCTGGGCAAACAGTCCTTCATTTTCTTTCCCCACTGGGAGTTATGTGTTGTAAAGCGATACTGTTGCGTGACCAAGAGTGTCTGCAGTAACAGAACATGTGACAAACAGTAACTAAATAATCTGCATTGGCTATGCAGACTAGAACAACAATGGAAAGGTTTGAAGGGGAAATGGTAGCGCAAGGGTAGCTACAGAAGAAGGCCATTGATTGTATAGTACAGACAGTGGGGAGCATTGACATATTTTACATAACAATGGAATAGGTTTTGGATTTCGTTTTTACAAGAAGTGAAATAGTTTTTTTTTTTAGAATGTTATTAGATTTTTTTTTTTTTTTTACTAAGCTATCCAAGAGGACAAAGACAGTTCCAAGAATATGATGCTAAGATGGCAATTAAACGCTGTAATACAGGATTGTCTGGAAGAAAGTCGTATTTAACAGACACTCTTTCCCTTGAAAACGACCAGCTCTGCTGCTCAAGGGTTAGCAGCGTATCTGCGACCTGTGGCTGAGAAAAGCCTTGACGTGTATCTCAAACAGCAGCGACTGATGCAGCTCATTGTGTCTCTTGTAGTAGGTGGGTCTTAGTCTTTCAATACAGACGCACGTGGTATCCAACACCAGTGTGGATCGTGTCAGCCACGCTGATTCCAAGCACAGCAGCCACTATTCTATTGCGGAGTTTAGAATCTTAAAACTCTAGCTGTGAGTTTACAAAGAGATGTAATGCAATCCATTACAGGAAACAAAATACAGGATTTTTTTTTTTTTAAATCATCAATTTAAATATCTGTATATGTTAATAACGGCATTAAAATCCTCCACAGCTGGAGCCTGGTTCAGATACAAATGTTTAAATCCAAACACAAACAAAGAACTATACACAAGGTAAAGAACATGCAGACAGGAGTGGTTTAGTATGTCTAGTCATCACTTGAAGAAACACCAGTATCTGAGAAAAGTGAACCAGTTAGCTTAGCTGTTAAAGACACTTTTGATCTCTATTAGAACTCACAATTAAAACTTCTCCCAATTTCAATCATATTCATCACAAACACCAAATCATTGAAGCAAAATTTAGACAAATGACGCATTTTCAAAATACACTTCATAGTTTTTATTCCATTCAACACCCTCATTCAAGTAAGTTTCAATAGACCAAAAGCTCTGTGAATATAAGTTAAAAAGACCACAGTTCAGATCAATAAAATACACTTTACTTTGTTGCAGTGATTATTATTTGTTTATCCAAGGCGACTTACAGAGACTAGTGTGTGTGAACTATGCATCAGCTGCAGAGTCACGACAACGTCTCACCAGAAAGACGGAGCACAAGGAGGCTTGCTCAAGGTCACACAGTCAGTCAGTGGTGAGCTGGGATTTGAACCAGGGACCTCCTGGTTACAAGCCCTTTACTTTAACCACCAGACCACACAGCCACCTTATATTTAATTTAGTAAACTTGATTCACACTCTGTAATTACACACCTCTCATACTATTCTTTACTTTCATATTACCAGAGATGTCCCTTAAACATCTGGTGTATGTATCTTAAATCAAGGGATATGTTTAACACAGCTTATAATAAGAGAAAGTGTAAAATCCCTGCGTTTGGAGCTCAGTAGAAGATTCTGTTAATAGTTCATCTGCAGTGTCTGCTGTTTACACCAACGAACAGCACTTCATTCGCTGCAGGTTAACTATGGGGCCAGTTGTTTTTCTTTTTTTTTTCATATGGGAAAGGAGCAATGACTTTAGGTGAATTCAACCTTCAGAGTGTCCTTGTCAGCTGCAAGTATCCATTTCACAGTTTCCACTGCGCTGCCATCTCCCAGCTCTGCCCCGTTTAAACTGGGCTGCTGGAGCCCACGGTTAGAATTGCTTACCATGGTACATTTGCAAGAAATCCTGCAGCAGATTATCAGAAAACTGCATTGGGTCATAAAGCCTGTATATAATAACCTTTGTGTAGGTGCTCTGAGTCAGCTGTGCAATAGCAAACACATAGGAAAGTGTAATAACATAGCGCATGGCAAGCCTTGTAAAGCATATTAATAAATATGGCAAGCTATGGGAAATGCATAGTATACCAGGATTGCTAGAAGCTCTCTAAAACTCTTTCAAAGAGAGCAGTAAGAATCGAACAGTCTGCGGAAAGACAGAAGAACTCAAGACTTTAATCACTATTAGGCTGGCAAGGACATGACTGGAGAAATTGTAATGCTTTAAAAATTGCAGCAGCAATTCTGAGTAATATTACACTTCCTGTTCTGGTCCATTTTAAACAAAGCAATGAAAAAAAAAAAACAGAATGACAATATTTCCAGTATGCTTTAGTGTAAGCAAGACATAACTGCCTGGGCTTCTGCTTTTTCAAGTTAATCTTAGGATTTGGCAGAACACTTTTCCTTTTTGTTAATTAAACCTCTAAACCTGTAATTAGAGCTCAGTGTCTTGAGGGATGCGTGTTCTCTGATTCTGTGGACAGGTTGAGACACAGACCCTGATCAGGTGCCAGGTATGAGAATGACACCCTCAGGTAACAGACCTAGGTGCTGTTTTAATCTCACTTGAATTACCCACCTTGCACTTACTCAAATATTGTGTTTAATTAACTCTGTGTTGACGTACTTTGACCTGAATTCCACCAAACACGTGTAACACAGGCTAGGTCCTCAAAGTGTCTTATAGAGCCGTAAGAGCTGGCTGCATCAAGAGTATTGTGTACAAGTACTGCATAATGACAGCAATATAGCAAGACAATTCATTATTAAACTGCAGATACAGCCTTCATTAACCCAGCCAATCAGAAGCTTAAACACATGACCTAAACTGTGAAAGTCTACAGAACTTGAGCTAATGAACGTCCACGTCAAGTTTCATCACAATCACATGACCAGATCTCTAGATAGATCTAAAAATATAACCATAATAGAAGGCTAGCTATGGGGCTGAATCTGCTGTTCTGCATCTTGGCAAATAAAATCTGAATTGATTTATTCAGGATCAGCATTTAGGGATACGTGCCACCTGCACCAGTGCATGCCAGTGGCTTTAACAGTGAGTTGCCTTGGCAACAACAGCTGGTTTGAGTTCATTTGGAATCTGAACTTATAAAACTCCATCAGCCATCCCCAGCCATCTCCTTGTCTTAAAAATTACCAGCGGGAATGCCTTATAAAATACTGGGCCAAGGAACACTAATTCATTCGAACTGGTGGCAGTTTGCTTTTGTCATGTATAACACACATCATGCATATATTGGGAAAGTATGCATAGGCATTGCTAAGGATAGGATTTCCAGCAGTGCTTACACAGTGATACTGCTTCTGCAATGGAACACCAGTGTGCATTGTTTCATTCTCTTAAGACACTATTGATATGCCAAAATATGAAAATATAACCACAGTAAAGTACCGTTCTACTATTGTCTCAAACCATTTGCCTTTGTGCTAGCATCGCCCCGTGGTACAGAACCATTGCCGTGCCACTGCATTTGATTTGGGTTTTGTTAACAGTTAGTATTTGGTGTGGTTGGGATTGCTGCTTTTTCTTACTTTGTTGTTGTGTGCTAGGTCAGGACTTGGGGCACGGAGTGAGCATGTCACAGTCCAGCGGCGTTCTGCTCTTCAATAGCCTTGTCTCGTCTCCGGAACTGGCTTTGTGAGGCAGAGATCAGTAACAAGCAGGATAAGAGGATTAAGAGAGAGGCAGCGAGTGGATTAGCGATTCACAGCCATTCAGAGCCCAGGTTTGTCCGGCCCCTTGACAGACCCTCGGCCCCACCCAAAACATGAAGGGCAAGACATGAGCGAATGGGGGACTAGCTGGTATCCCTCGGTAACACAGTATTTAGGCGTGCAGCCCTGCAAACATCCGACAGCTTTAACACTGGCATTTAAAACGTATTCACAATCTTCAGAAATGGCTTGTTCTTTAGCAGCATCTAATGAATGTATTATACCTAGTGGGGGAATAGTGTGTACAGCAGGCTCTATAAGTAGTCATACATATGCACAACCAATGAGCGTCTGAATGATTGAATAGCGTATTGAGCAAGGCATACATACCTGTAGTGATACACTCCACCCGGCTTCAGAGAACAGCACGAATGAAGTCTGCATGGTGCCATGCTGCCTGGTGGTGCAGTTTTTTTAAAATTCTAATTCTGTCTTACTGGACATCTTGAACAATACACAGCACATAATACATAAAACAAGAATATATTGGAAGAAAGCATTTCAGTCTCATCTGGCAGAGGGATGGAGCGGCTGTTTAGGCATTTCATTTGTTTTTCAGAAAAAACAAGAACCTGATAGCAGCTGAACTAGAGAATAAGCCTGCTTTGTACAGCACCACCATGTAGGCATTCAAATCCAGGCTGTTTTACATCTGAATAGGCTTCGGGACTGTGAGAGGTGGGCATTATGGACAGGTGGTTTTGACACAGAGACAGTCCATCCTTAACTCAGGTTTCACGGTCAAAAACAAAAATGAGAATCTGTCTGAAGAGCTATTGCCCTTGTTACAGCGCAGGAGAGAAAAAGCTCTTTCTGCGTCTGTGTGTGTGTGTGTGTTTCAATGTTCTCCGTTTCAGATGGAAAACGATGCATTGTTCGAGGGGGGCAGAAAGGGGAGTAAAGAGAATTGTACAGTGCTCTGAAAGGGAGCCGAATAGAAAAGAAAGTGGAAAAAGAAAAAGGGGATCTTTTGAAAGGAAGGAGGAGAGAAAGGGGGCAAGGGGTGGAACAAAAGGCAGTGCTGTCTCAGTTTTTAGGCAATCATACTCCCGCAGGGGTCCATCCTCACTCTCTCCCCGTCTCTTCCTTTCATTTGCATAAGGAAAGAAAAAGGGTTTACTTTCCACCCCGCTTTCTGTTTTGTTGTGGGTTTGTTTTTCTGTGTGTGTGTGTGTGTGTGTGTGTGTGTGTGTGTGTGTGTGTGTGTGTGTGTGTGTGTGTGTGTGTGTGTGTGTGTGTGTGTGTGTGTGTGTGTGTGGGGTAGTTCTATTGGTATGGCAGACAAGAGGCCTATTCAGAGTCTCCTTTTGAATTCTTTTCTGTGGGCTGAGAGAGCAGCATCAGCACTTGTAAAGTAAAAAGGCATCTCCAAGACAGCCTGGCAGCCAAGCTCTCGTACCCTCAGTCCCAGTTATATAATAGAAAGGAAGAAATGACTTGTTTCTCTTTAATCTCCAATCCTCACTGACTTTACAAGTAGCTTTTCTTTAACCACTAGTCCTCACTGCTTCCCAGTCCCTCCACACAGCCTCCTAATGCATTCACATAACAGTGAGCAATATACTGGTAAACTTTATAATAAATAAATAAATAAATAAATAAATGACCGTACCGGTCCAACCTCGGTACACTTCGTAGAGCAGTAATGGACTGTTAATGCTGCCATATTAACATTAGCCACTAGGGGGAAACAAATCTGATTTTGTGGCACCTTGCCTGCTGAAATGTGGTGTTAACAAGACAAGGCTATCTGGACGTCAGATAATCGATTGCTGAGTAAATAAATACAACACTGTAGAAACATGACCTTTTCAAGATACTGTATGCAAATCGACTTCCCTCGAACTCTCGTATTTCCTCCGTTTTTTATTGAACTGATAATACAGTACATTATTACCCCACACACACACACACACACACACACACACTGCCGCTCTTTGATTCTGATACCCCACACTAACAGCTCTTCACAGTAAGCTGATAACTCTTTGATGGACGTCAGACAGTCGGGGGTTCTCTGAAATTAACAAACGGCAGTGTCACTCAATAGCACAGGATCACAAATACACACAATCTGTCTTCCACCGCACCTGAGAAACGCAGAGGAACGAAGAATACACATTATAATGACGATGTACATAAATTGATATATGACCTGGTTCACACAAACACCATATACACCTCGTTTAATAGAACGAGCCGATGGAGTATCGAGGATTCCACACAAATGTGAAAACGGCATGAAAGTGGAGTCGCTTAACAAACACAATGATATAAAGCTGCCCGGCTGGCCTCTAGCATTGAGTTGCCTTTGTTGGGCTGATAAAGAATGAAATTCCAATAAACTTTCTTTGTGTGATTTGACCCCTCGTGCTGCCCCGGCCTCTCGCACCTTAGGATAGGAATGCTAATGCGCTCTTTACACAGCAAGATCTGCTTCATTGTGTCCTTTATTAACAACTGGAATCCGGCATAAAGCCGCAGCTAAATATATATATTATACATATAGAGCCAGCTTTGGTATGTTTAACATGCCTTTGTCAAGGGAAAATGTGTTTGAAAACAAACAGTGGAGGTAGTTACAGGCTTTTGATGCCATGGAGACTACACTCACTTATTTCAGTTTAAATCCATGAATGTGTTTGTAGTGTAATTTACTCCAGTGGAACGCATCATGTTAAACTATAGTTACATAATAAGGCAATACACTGCATTCTAACCAAAGTCGCTGCTTTTTGTATATAGCGCAGTGTTTTGGAATTTGCAGTCGAATTACAAATTCCCCTAATAACAATGATGTTAAACTACTTGATTGTAAAACATTTTAAACCCTAAAAGTTTAGTACTATACGGTCGTGGTTTAAAAAATAAATACATAATAATAATTAGACTTTTAAACTGCTGTTACAAAACATTCATTACCAACGAACTCCCAACTTCCAGTAGTAACCCATCTTAAACGATTGTGGCGATCCCTAGCGTAAAAGCAACACCAATATTGAAAAATGTTGACGGTGCCTAAGGTGCGTGCCGCCCCCTCGGCGTGTTCGGGCGAGAGGGCGGAGCTACGCGTTTCCAAACAGAGTGCCAACCCCACGCGAGAGATTCAATGCACTGAGACTAGGAACTTCAGTCCATCGGAGATCGACACAAGAGCAGGACTGCATTCTTGCGAACAGCAGCAAAGTTTAAAATACCGGTAAATATGATGTGTAAATACTTATAAAACACAGACAGCAAGATAAATGCAATATCGGATATTTCAGACCAGATCATTTCGGCAATTAAAAACGTGTAATTTGTAAGAGTTAAGAGAGAAACCCTTGTTTTTCAGTTTTGTGTTTAAGGGTCTGCAATTTTCTAAAGTATATATTTTTTGATTCACGGAGGTGTCACATTTGGTATTTCTTTTATTTTTAAGCAACCGGGACGTCATTGCGAACATCGCAAATTAACTCTGTTTTCAATAATCGCATTTCGGACCTGCAATCCAAGATAAATAAAAGCGTTTTTTTTGCGGAGGAGTTAAACGTTACTCAGGAGGATAGTGATTTAAGAAGCTGTGCTGGTGAACTTTGTTTTTAAGTTTGAAAAAAGCGGAACCTTTTTTCGGTCCAGCACAGACGGATTTACAACATTGCCCTATTTAGTTGAACGGGACACAGTCAGCGCTGTTTACTGCAAAAACACGGACTCCAGTGTGAATGGAATACGTACCCGTTTTTCTTTTTCTTTTCCTTTTAACATTGAAAAAGCAAACGAACTGACATTAGTAAATTAGATTCCTAATCGAATTCAGAAAAAAACTAAAACACATGCTGTGCATTGACTACTATTGCAGTACTGTATATTGAATATAATTTTTTAAAGAAAAACATTTAAACCATTATTCAATAATTTAAAAAAAAGCAATGGAAGGCTTTCATTTGAAGATAGCGATTTCTCTGCTGTGTCAGCTGATGATTGCAGGATCCAGTCTGGAGATAGGGGCCTATGATATAGAGCGGGGTAGGGAGGCTAAATGTGAGCCTATCGAGATCCCCATGTGCCAGGGTATCGGCTACAACATGACCAGGATGCCCAACTACATGCGGCACGAGAACCAGAAGGAGGCGGCCATCAAGCTGCACGAGTTCGCCCCCCTGGTGGAATACGGCTGCCACGTCCACCTGCGCTTCTTCCTGTGCTCGCTCTACGCCCCCATGTGCACGGACCAGGTATCCACCTCCATCCCCGCCTGCAGACCCATGTGCGAGCAAGCCAGGCAGAAGTGCGCCCCCATCATGGAGCAGTTCAACTTCGGGTGGCCCGACTCCCTGGACTGCTCCAAGCTGCCCACCAAGAACGACCCCAACGCCCTGTGCATGGAAGCCCCTGAGAACGACACCAAGGGGGAGACGCAGAAGGGGCAGGGCATGTTGCCGGTGCTGCCCCGGCCCAGACAGCCAGGGGCTGGGGACGGGCGCTTGCCGGGCAGCCTGGGCTCCTGCGAGAACCCGGAGAAGTTCCAGTACGTGGAGAAGAGCCGGTCCTGCGCGCCCAGGTGCTCGTCTGCCGTGGACGTCTTCTGGTCCCGGGAGGACAAGGATTTCGCCTTCATCTGGATGGCTGTCTGGTCCACCCTGTGTTTTGTCTCCACCGCCTTCACAGTCCTGACCTTCCTGTTGGACCCCCACAGGTTCCAGTACCCTGAGAGGCCCATCATCTTCCTGTCCATGTGCTACAATGTCTACTCGGTGGCCTTCATCATCCGCTCTGTGGCCGGCGCTGAGAACATTGCTTGCGACCGCGAGAACGGGGAACTCTACGTCATCCAGGAAGGGCTGGAAAGCACTGGCTGCACCATCGTCTTCCTCATCCTCTACTACTTTGGCATGGCCAGCTCTATCTGGTGGGTCATCCTCACCCTGACCTGGTTCCTGGCAGCGGGAAAGAAGTGGGGCCATGAAGCCATCGAGGCACACAGCAGCTATTTCCACATGGCGGCTTGGGGCATCCCAGCTATGAAGACCATTGTCATCCTCACCATGAGAAAGGTGGCTGGCGACGAACTGACGGGCCTGTGCTATGTGGGCAGCATGGATGTCAACGCCCTCACAGGCTTTGTCCTCATCCCGCTGTCCTGCTACCTGGTCATCGGCACCTCCTTCATCCTGACTGGCTTCGTGGCACTGTTCCATATCCGCAAAATCATGAAGACCGAAGGGACCAACACGGAGAAGCTGGAGAAGCTGATGGTCAAGATTGGTGTCTTTTCAATCCTCTACACTGTGCCTGCCACCTGCGTCATCATCTGCTACTTCTATGAGAGGCTCAACATGGATTACTGGAAGTTCAGAGCCTTGGATCATAAGTGCACCTCTTTCCCTGGGAGGAACAGCGACAACTGCGCCTTGGAAGAGTCTGTACCCACCGTGGCTGTGTTCATGCTCAAGATTTTCATGTCCCTGGTGGTGGGCATCACCAGCGGTGTTTGGGTCTGGAGCTCCAAGACCCTTCAGACCTGGCAGGGCCTGTGCAACAGGAAGTTGTCGGTCAGGACTACCAGAAAGCCATGCAGCGGCGTCGGCTGCAACGGCACCCACTGCCATTACAAAGCACCCACGGTGGTGCTACACATGAGCAAAACTGACCCCTTCCTGGACAGCCCCACGCATGTCTGAAGCTTTGTTGTTGGGTTTTTTTTTCAAGTTTTTGTTTGTATTTTTGTGGACAAAGCTGGGAAAATGGCCTTTAAGTGACCTTTTTTAAGATTCTAACAAGGGAATACAATAAAGGGAGTCTTGAGCTCAGACTGCATTTGGCATGTGTTGCAGAGCCTGGCACTGCACGCTTTTCAGAGTAAGCATGTCAGCAAGCTGTTTGTTCTGGAGCTGGGAGGCTGATCTAGGGGAGAAGGACCTTGTAATGATTTAGGACAGATTGTGGCAACAATGTAAAAGACTTAAACCAGCCAAAACTAGAGACTGTCCAAAAAAAAAAAAAAGGCAACACGAAACATGATTTGTAAGTAATGCCCACATTCATGCAAATGTAGGACCTCCTGAATGGACAAACAGATATACCATGTAGTAGTTGTATCTCAGTGGTTTGCATGGTACATATACCCCCTTCCCCCTATGCAGTATTGCATAGAAAGGTTAAAATGAATTAAATGTCAGTGACTATTTATTGTATAAATATTTAATTGGAATCTGCCTTGATGTTTAATATCGCTGTATGTGTATGTATGTATATGGTATGTGTGTATTGTATAGAAAAATAATCTTGTATAGCCTTAACTAGAGGGTAGTGTACAAGAATGTGCCTTTATCAAACCCATATCTTTTTTAATAAAAATACATTTCTATATTTTCACCTTTTGTGATAGTGTGTACTTTATTACCCTCGAGTATCCATTCCCAGCCTAGTTGTCAGTCAGATTATACTTAGAAACCGGACACAGCGGATCAAATATACATTTGTAGCTAATAGTTTATTTTTTCTTCCCCAATTCCACACGATATTCTGAATCAACATTTCATGGTTAGTTGCTCTTCTTGTAAAAGATTGATTTAAAAAAAAAAAAGTTTTACAAAAATAAAAACACCATAAAGAATAATCCAAAATAAAGATCATTAGAGGTGGTAATAAAATAAAATAAATAAATAAATAAATTCCTGTGTTACTGGTGTCCAGTGAGGAAACGTGATGCTTTTTGGACCATTATATAAATTAAAACATAAGACGGCCTAGGTCCCTGATAAACGATGCCTATACAAAATAAATAAGACCAAACATTCTCTATGTGAGTACATCTGTTTATTGAACCGGTTGCTAGTGTTGAGCGATCTGTATTAAGGTTAAAGATGCAGCATTTGGCAATTGTCAGTGCACTACCAGAATGGAAACGTCATGTAAGCCGCAGGGGGTTTTGTTCATGAAGTGTACAGAACTCCATTCACAGGATTGATGCATTGCCTTGAACACGATAAACAGTATAGCCGTGTGCACAAACATTGTTTGCTGTGCGGGTCGATTACCTCATTATAAATCTTGTTTTTGTAATCTTGTTTGGACACAACGTGTTAAATGGTCTATTTTAGAGTTCACTTTCATTACAGTACAAAAATGTCTTTAGGGTACCGTATCCAACAGGTCTACAGGTTAGGTCTACCTACATAAATACATATATAAAAATAAATAATTAAATAAAACATTTATTTTTTTAGCTGTTAAAATAAATATAACCTAGGCTGAATTGCCTAGTAATAATAATCAAACTACCTTAAGAGAACATTCAAGTACATACCTCGCCGAATTAAAGCTGACGTGTTTTCTTAGTATTCGCATTGAATTAACATTGAACATATACAGTATTCATATAATTATATTTGTCATTACATTTGTAAATTATTCAGATAAAGTAACGAAAAAAAACGCACTGACACACTTAGTTGCTTTGGTTACCTGGGCTGAATGCAAGCACAAACTTTCCAAACCTAAATACATTTGGCATATATCCTGTTAAAAAAAAAGGTATAAAAGTTTCCAATAAATGGAAACTACCCGAATAGAGAGTGTTTTTTAAAACGTCTTCAGTATTTAATTAGGTGACAGTTTAGTATCAAATTCACCGTCACGCGCAGCCGCGGTCCCAGGGATATCAGATTTTCAAACCCGTTTAGGTCTGTGTTTTAACCTCTGGCTTACATCACATATTAATGAGTATTTTGGCTTGCTTGTTTTGGCCAACTGTCTTAAAATAATTAATAACTGAAAATTAGAAGCTCTGTGCGTGCTGCGACCCGTTTTTTTAAAGTTTTATTTTATATACATTTGCGCTTTAGTTTCTGCAATTGTATCGTACCTGCTGTGCGAATTTGGGGGCTAAAATAAACATAGACTAAACAGAAAATGTTTTCCCCCGCCGCAGTGTAAAAATAGCCAAGCCACAACATAGAGTCGTGGGAATAACTGCTGCAAATAAAATGTGCTGCTGTAGCTCCCGACCATCTCAAGTTTCTGGCTATTTTGAAGAGTGTAAATGACAGCATTTTTAGGAAAGGACCGTGTGTCAAAACAAAGTTCTAAATGTTCTTCGGATTTTAAAGTTTTAGGCAATGCATCAGAACAACAGCCTAGTATTGACAACCAATGTTTGGTTACGTATCTACAATTGTTCACAGTTGGAAAATAGCATTCTCTAGCAAATCACTGTTTTTATTATTTTTATATTGCTGCTAGGTCGACTTGGTGTGGAGTGTACTATGATTCTGTCAAAAATCCTACAATTAATATAGTATTGGTTTCTATTTAATAGGTTAAATACAAAACCAAAAGACTTAATATAAGCCTTAATGTATGCCCCCTACAGTTCTGTGTAGAATCAGGGCTGGTCTATAGAGCCCATTGTATTGAGGCTGCTGCTGTTTGATACTCTGGCTGTTTATAGAGCTGTTATACAATAGAGGTTCCAAAGGGAGGCCTAAAACCAAAAGGCTTTTATTGACAAATCAAATTACTTTAAAAGTAACTGCATTCATTTTGTTTGTTTTAATGCCTATACTCAAAACATTTTGAACCCTATTCATAAGGACTGTTTAACAATTGTTTTTCATAATGTACAATTTTATCAATGAAATCAAATTTGCAGTTCATGAAACCCATTTCAAGTGTTTTGGAGATGATTTATTCATCTATTCTCCCTTTCTTTTTAAAGTACCTAAAAATAATCTGTAAAAATGGAGCCCAATATATAAATATATTGTTTGGTTAAACTTAATCCCAATAAAAAAAATAAGCAAGATATTGACAAGATATTGCTCGAAATTGCAGATTTAAACGCATTCATAAATCTTGTTATTATGTTTAATTTCTGAGATTGGTACCATCCAATTTTTTTTAATTTTTAGCCAAGAGGAAAGAGTGAGTCTGCCAATTAATGGATCTCATATTTACTTTATTTAGTTTTTATTTAGTAAAATGTGTGACAAATGAATGACACGAGGTAACTGTTTTGTGTATAATGCAATTCATAAAAAAATGGGTCTGCTGTGCTTTCGTATAGCAACTTTATTGAGTATTGTGTTTTCACACCAGAACGACACAACCAAGTAGTAGCATAAGATAACTGCTTAGCAGCGTGACACTCTGCTTTTGAATAGCGCAGCTTGAAAGCAAGAAAGCTAGATTCCAATCACACCAGCAAAACTGGACTTACTCAGCATTTAATACCAAAACAACATGAATTATAATCATCCAAAAATGACAGTGGACCCTATTAACAAAGCGTTAGCTAATTTTCCAAATATTGTTCATGTACAAAATATGAAGTGTTTTCAGGCACCTTATAGGAACCTTGTGCTTCTCTGCAGTGCAAGCTTTCTTCACAGCCAGCACACTATGGTTGTAGACATTGCCCTGTTATTGGCAGCACTCTTTGTTTGGATTAAAAGCACCATTACATTTAACTAGAAAAGTCAATGTTTGTTTTGGAGCATTAAGCCAGAACATTTTTTGTACATGAACCAAATGTGTAAACCACAATAAAGTTCAATTAACTCATGCTTGTTTTTACGTTCAGTCCACCCACAGCTAGCCTGATAGGACAAACTAAGCACTTGCTAGCGCAGGAATTTAGTCCTGCTCTGCACAGCTAATGTAATCCACTTTGACTGTTAGCATAAACAAAGTGACTGATAACTTCTTCTATCTCTGACTTTTATCATACTGAAAACGTTAAGCATTTTATTCACAATCACAATCATTTTGTCATGTTACAAAATGTATTTAAGAGCTATAGCTGTTTGTTTGTTAATAGGTTGTAGCAGTGAGTTATATTCGCAAACATTTACTCCAGTCTTTAATTAACTCCTATTTGTTTTTAAAGATGACAGTTCAGTGTTAATGTCACAGAACTGAGAGTGTGCGAAAGAGGCATTGAACTTTGTTTCCTTCTAGTTTTGCATGTCCCTACAGAATGATCACACAAACAGGTTACAAGTTACACTTTGGAGTAAAGCGGTCTAAAGCAATATTTCCTGTTCTGCATCATTTTAGGTTGTGGACCTCTTTTCTGTCCCATAGAAAGAATGTGAAAAAAGCCGATGGGACAAGTGATTGAACACACCTTCTACAAAACCTTCTTGATTGAATGGGCGCTCTGATGAAAATGCTGTTTCGCTAGCGGACTTTCTGTGGCTCAGAGCTGACAAGACACAGTATCTGTGTAATTGTCTGTTGGATTGAAGAAAGGGCCTCTGTCTGCCAAGGCTGCTGATTAAAGGAGATCGTTTTTTTAAGGCAAAAAAAGAGCAGAAGAGAGAGAAAAAAAGCCCCTCATTACTACCCACCCCCGGGCGCTATCCCTTTCCTGGGGTTTTTGATGTGGAAATGAGCACTTTGAAAAGCCTATTGAAAACCTGCAGGCCCAGAAGAGGGGTCTTTGCAGTAAAGAGTGTGGGCCTAAACAAGAGTGCTTAATCCAGGCAGGTCTCTCCCCTCCCCCACCTAGTGTGTGACTGCATGTGCGTGTTTCCAACTCTCACACACAAACACACACACAAGCACAGCAACACACCCAGTCAAGGGACTGGCAGACACTAACATGCACACAAGCACAGCAACACAAGCAGTCCACAGAGCAGAGCAGGTTTGTACTTTTAAGTGATCAGCTGAAGCACTATGACTCCCATTCCTGTTGAGATGTTTTCCAGGTCTGCTGTTGCAACTGCCCGCCATGTGCAATCAGGAGGTGGATGTGTGGACAGTGTAGCCGATAGCTAACCAGCTCAAGAGCGTTTCTTAGGTGTAGACTCCCTCTCTAGTGTCTTTCTTGATCTTTTTTTATCTGATTCTGCCTTTTTCAGTGGTGCTGTGTTATAACAAAGCCACAATATTTGCAAATGACGTCAAATAAGAAGGATCAGTTGCAGAAACACTTGAAAAAGGAGACCCCTTTCAATCTATCACTGAAAACTTGATGGCAGATTTAATAAAGTAAATAAAAATAAATATGGAAATCGCAGAACTAATAAAGATGCTGGAGCAGTCAACTGCTGCATAGCAGGAAGCAAACTGCAAGCAGCAGGAAAGGCTCCAGCAATGGAGACAGGAGAGGGGGATGCTGGAACAGGAGTTTCCCGAACCGGAGGAATCGGAGCTGCAGAGGGTGCTGGCAAAAATGGTGTGGCTGGGAAGAGATGGAGCCGACGGAGCGAGAGGTACTACCGCCGGCTACAGACAAGTGGGAGGAGGTGAGGAGCCCTGTGCCGGAAGAGGAACCGACCCTCCCTCAGGTTCACCCAAGGAAGAGGGCGAAGATGGAACTTGAGGGAGGGTGGTTGTGTTTTAAGGGTGGAGGGAAGTTGCCTTGGTATAGCCGATCAGTGCTGCACACTTCAGGGGGAGGATGTGTAGCACAGCAGAGAGGGGGTTAATATCCTCCCTGCCAAAAATGTGTGTGTTTGTTAATTGAATTATTATTTTATTGTTAATTATCACCTGCACCTGGCTATTATTGTAAATTAGAGCCAGGTGCAGGGTATTAAAGGAGAGCAGCCAGTCTCTTCAGGGTCTCTGCTGTGTGAAGAGTCCCGACTGTGTGTGTCGAATGAGGAAAAGGTACTTTTCCAAAGCAAAACATGTTTAATTGTAAACCTATGTGGTTCTTGTTATTTTAACAGGCAAACAGCTTAGCAGTCCTGTTTCATAGTTAGGGTATTCCCGAACAATGTTTAGTAAGTGCTCTGAACAGAGTTAGGAGTTTGTTTTCATTTTTGTTTATTTTGCTTTATTAAAAGTGTGCACAAGCACTAAAGTAATCAATCTTGTGTCTGGGTCTGTGATTTCAAGGGCGAAAACGAACCTGAGCCGTGAGGCTCCGTTACAGTATATGTATGTGTGTATATATATATATATATATATATATATATATATATATATATATATATATATATATATATATATATATAAACATGCCACCCTCTTCCCCCATCAGTTCACACCCCCAGACTGTGAGAAGCACCCAGGAACCCGATATTTCTCAGTTCCACACTTACCAGCACTCCCAGAACACAGAGCTTCTTTTTGCCCCCAAATTCCCGATCTCACGGATCAGAATCAAAAGCACCCCCTCTGGTGCTGTCTTTAAAGGAATGCTCTCCCGCTTACTTTCTCCTGGACTTGTAAGATGTTTCTGTGTTTGAAGTTGACATCTTTGAAGAAGTATTTTTTCTTTAAAAATAATCCATTACAACTTGCTTTATGCAGTTTTCTGCATCCTCTCCTTCCCAGTAACTCACCACAGGTAGCTAATACCTGTGCAGGAATACACCCTATTTAAAGGGCCAGCGTCCCACCACCATGTTCAGCTTTACACTGTAACACAGGGTGTCCCATACGTTACACAGCATGGCTATACTTGTTAATATTGGTTGTGTCGATTTCTTTGAGGTGTGAAATGTCTTTAAGCAGAGAAGAATCATTCAGATCAGTTTGTCATGAGGTGCAGAGATTCAATGGGGTGTGGCTGCTGTGACACCCCATTGACAGCGTTTTGGCAGGTGGTTCTGGTTTCTATTCAAACCCCTGTATGTCACTCAATCATTTGATCATCTTTATTCCATTTAAAAAAAAAAAAAAGAATAACAGCACGAAAAGAGAAATCCCAGTTCATACATTTTTAACTAGATATTTCCCTTTTGTTTTTTTTGTTTACCGTTGTGTCTCAATTGACTTCGTTTTTTTCCTTTTCCGTCCCGAGCTGTGTGCAGTATTTAAAAAAAAAAGATAAATCGCTGAATAATTAACCGCTCACATGAGTGCTGTTTTCAGACCAGTGTCATGGCAACACGATGGATTCGGAACCATGGCACTGCAATGGTTTATACTATTGTGATGTCATCGGTATGTCAAAATAGTCAAACTGTGGAACCCTCTGCCAGTATTCTTTATTATTTATGTCCTTGCTCCTATCCAGATCTTTATGTTTTTTAAAATTGCCAATAAAAAAATGATTCATGTAAAAAAAAATAAGAAAGAAAAGGATGTACTGAAGCGTGTGTAAGAGCTCACTTTCAGAGCGAAGTAAAGAAATAGGAACGATATAAATTAGAAGCTATATTTTTTCCCTGTTGGTTGTTATAAATCTTACATACCCCTCAAAACATTTCCACTTTTTTCGAAAGTGAGCCCACCTCATTTAAAACCCTCTAAAAAAAAAAAATCAGGTTTAAAAGTTTAATATATGCTCAAAAGGATTCATAAATATTGCTGTGAATAATATGAATATGAATATTTTACACATGACTACTCATAAGTGTATTTAGAAAGAAGACTTTGTGATGGGTTCTTTCCGAGAGGAATAATGGCACTTTTTCATAGAATATTGAAGGTTGGCTGTACGGTCCCGGGGATGCTGTTTTGGCACCTCGTCCGCCTGTATCCCAGACAAAGAGGCATTGCTCTAGAGGAGCTGGGGGACAGAGGCAGCTTTGTGCTGGAGGGAGAACAGCAGCAGGTTAGGGGCTCCAGGTGGGAGGAATCACTGGCCACAAAACTGCACTCTAACAGCCAAAAATCACCAGCACTTATAATATACCCTCCTCCTCCTCCCACATGCTTATTGTACAAGCCTTCTTACACAGCCTAGTCCAAACAGTTTGGAAAGTATTACACCACTATTCATGTTCAAATCCCCACCTCCTCCAAATTCCTACTGTACTAACGCCATCACAGTGCTACGAACCCACACTGGTAACCCGTAGCAGTACCATGATACCACATCCGTGCCAGGCAGTGACCTGCTGTTCCTGTTTGTTCTAGATCCATGCTAGGGCTTCTTCAGGGCAATACATTTTGAAAGCATTGTAGTGTCATGCCAATGGTTACGTCTCACCCTCCTGTTCAGCAAGACTTGAATCCGAACTTGAAGGAAACAGAACGATTAAGGCTTCAGTGTAAGCAGTAAAAAGCAGCCCTTGTGATATCTGGGACACTGGCTGTCTTGGTAAAGGAAGCAGGGAATCAGGAAGCAGGTTTGTTGGAGCACAGCTCTTGTAAACGGAGCCCCAGCACACAAAGAGAGCCGGCAGAGCCTGGAGTGGCATCCCCCTCGGGACATGTGGAAAGAATTAGTGCCCCTCACTACAGGACCAATTACTGTGGGAATGGCACCACCATCGGCATTGGAATTGGAATCTGGGAGTGTTTTACCCAGTTGGTGTCTCCTTTTACATGACGCCTCTGGCATCAGAATTTGCAGGGCGCGCAGATTTTATTCTGCAGCAGTAGGCTGGCCAGGTGGCTGGAACACGGTGCTTCTTGCAGCAACTGCACTGTGTGTTCACTGCCTATATAGAAGAGTTTGGCGTATCATTAAAATATGGTGAGTGTTACCCTGAAGAAACCCCAGCAGAACCATCAGCAGACCACAGAATTGTCCCAGCAATGACAACTCAATACAGTGGTCCAAATACAGGTGCACACTGTCTGATAGTGATAAGGTTCTGCAGGATATTGTGTACTGGCTCATAAACCATTATGAAAACACGATCACAGACCCTTTTTGAAATATAATGCAAATATAATACTTTTAAAATCATGTGGGGCACTTTAGATTTTGCAAACTGCTGTGCTGGGGGTTAATGAACCAGCAGCAAAGCAGTGAATGTGTGGTCCGATTCCCGAATCGCTCGTCCTCAGAGGCTGTGTCAGTGTCTGGGGTTTGCTGCAGGGCAGCGGTGCACAGTGACAGGTTTAGTATTCATGTCTGCTCTTCCCAATTCTCTCAGCTTCAGACTGACTCCACAAGCACCACTGCCTCGGAGCCACACCTGCTGGGAGAGACTAAGGACAGGACATAAAAGAGCAGAAATACGAGAAAGAAAATAGAGCCGTCGGGGGGTGGGAGGCAGTGAGTTGAGCTGAGGGACTGGGAGACAGCGTGACCTAAGGGGTATAGCTGTGGGACTGGGAGGCAGTGTGACTTAGTGGATTGAGCTGAGGGACTGGGAGACAGCGTGACCTAATGGGTATAGCTGTGGGACTGGGAGGCAGTGTGACCTAATGGATATAGCTGTGGGACTGGGAGGCAGTGTGACCTAATGGATATAGCTGTGGGACTGGGAGGCAGTGTGACTTAGTGGATTGAGCTGAGGGACTGGGAGACAGCGTGACCTAATGGGTATAGCTGTGGGACTGGGAGGCAGTGTGACCTAATGGATATAGCTGTGGGACTGGGAGGCAGTGTGACCTAATGGATATAGCTGTGGGACTGGGAGGCAGTGTGACTTAGTGGATTGAGCTGAGGGACTGGGAGACAGCGTGACCTAATGGGTATAGCTGTGGGACTGGGAGGCAGTGTGACTTAGTGGATTGAGCTGAGGGACTGGGAGACAGCGTGACCTAATGGATATAGCTGTGGGACTGGGAGGCAGTGTGACTTAGTGCATTGAGCTGAGGGACTGGGAGACAGCGTGACCTAATGGATATAGCTGTGGGACTGGGAGGCAGTGTGACTTAGTGTATTGAGCTGAGGGACTGGGAGACAGCGTGACCTAATGGATATAGCTGTGGGACTGGGAGGCAGTGTGGCTTAGTGTATTGAGCTGAGGGACTGGGAGACAGCGTGACCTAATGGATATAGCTGTGGGACTGGGAGGCAGTGTGACTTAGTGGATTGAGCTGAGGGACTGGGAGACAGCGTGACCTAATGGATATAGCTGTGGGACTGGGAGGCAGTGTGACTTAGTGGATTGAGCTGAGGGACTGGGAGACAGCGTGACCTAATGGATATAGCTGTGGGACTGGGAGGCAGTGTGACTTAGTGGATTGAGCTGAGGGACTGGGAGACAGCGTGACCTAATGGGTATAGCTGTGGGACTGGGAGGCAGTGTGACCTAATGGATATAGCTGTGGGACTGGGAGGCAGTGTGACTTAGTGGATTGAGCTGAGGGACTGGGAGACAGCGTGACCTAATGGATATAGCTGTGGGACTGGGAGGCAGTGTGACTTAGTGGATTGAGCTGAGGGACTGGGAGACAGCGTGACCTAGGATAGCTGTGGGACAGCGTGACCTAATGGATATAGCTGTGGGACTGGGAGGCAGTGTGGCTTAGTGTATTGAGCTGGGGACTGGGAGGCAGTGTGACATAATGGGTATAGCTGTGAGGGACTGGGAGAGCAGTCGTGACCTAATGGGTATAGCTGTGGGACTGGGAGGCAGTGTGGCTTAGTGTAATGAGCTGTGGGACTGGGAGGTGGTGTGGCCTAGTAGATTGATCTGAGGGACTGGGAGGCAGTGTGTCTAGTGGATTGAATTGACTGACTGGGAGGAAGTGTGGCCTAGTGGTTAGAGACAGATATTCAAACTACTACTGTGTACACTGGAGTTATCCTGGAAAAACAAACTTTTATTTAAAAAAAATTGAAAGAATGACAAAAATAAATAAAGACAGGAAAGGAAGTAAGAAAAAAATAGTTGTATTTATTTATACTATAAAAATTGAATCTGATCCATATGTTTGCATTACCTCTGTTAATCTGTCACATGGCGATGAAAATGTATTCTTTTACAGAAAAGCTCGCTTAAATATTTATCTTGTAAACGGAAACATCTGGCAAGCTCCACTTGTGCAGCGGCTCTTCTTGCCAAATTAATTTTTCGTATAAAATTTTAATTAAATCTGAAATCAATGCGGGGCAGAAATACTTTTCCAGATTTGTTTTCCTAAATCCAGGCGCTGGACTGGCCCGGGTTCGAGTCATGAGTCAGGGACGACTAATGTGTCACTAATGGTGTGAACATTCTTCTTTTTACCCACAAGGACATCTGGAAAACCTCAGAATGGGGGAAAGTATTTACTTTGTTTATCTCTGCTTTATCCTTCTCTAATCCACAACATACTTGAGAAGCTCACACACCTCAGAAAGCCTCCTTTTTAATTCACTTCAGCAGACCTGCTTCTGAGTCCTGACACCATGTTCAATGGCAATGGTTTTGCATTAAGGTGCATTAGCAAGCAGGCAGCCCTGGATATTTTCAATAAACTGCTGCTACCACCTGAACTTTCCTTGTGTCTAGTGTGGGTGTGCATAGTAAATCCTCGATCTCTCCGAACTTAAATAATATTTCCGTTTGGAAACCACGCGATTGGTGATGTGGCCCATAGGCTTTGCAGAGAAGGCCTGGGTAGAGCTTAGCCTGGATTTAACATGGGATAAACAACAAAATAAAACTAACAAAAACATCGAAGTGACAAAGGGCCACATTCAGCCAAAAAAAAGCACGCTAAAATAGACATTAACAGATCTAGACTGCTTTCTAAAGAAGAAACATTTCAGAAACACTAACACGGTTTGTGACTAGAGCTCCGTGCACAGTGATGTCTACACGGTGAAATCCCATTGAAATGAGCGACAACACTCCAGCCATGTACCTGTTTAAAACCCCTCAGCTCATTCTATTACAGATCAATAAGGGCTTTGTCAGAGGCACTGCCCGGCGTCGCCAGTCTCGTCTTCCCACCACCAGGCTTGAAGTTACGGGCTGTAAAGTCTCTGAACCCGGGTATAGCTTTACCTCCCCATCTGTAACAAATTAATTACGTGCCGCGGAGTCTTGGATTCAAAGGAGCCTTTATGGAGCCGTCAGCAGCGCCTGACTGTTTCCTATTAAAATCTCGAGGCAGAAAGAGCTCTCTGAGACAGCTGCGGACACTTTATTTTATGAATCGTTGTGTTGTGCAAAAAGATTTTTTTTTTTTTATGTTACTGCATGTTTTTCCGTCTTAATCATTGGTGAAAAAAAAATGTAAACTGTGCAATGCAGCCTTGTTTTTATTTTTTTCTTACATTTTCTTTAAACACAGAAAATTCCATTTGAAATTCAAATTGTTCACATATAAATGAGCACCATTATTAGCCTATATATACCAATATGAAATACATATATATATATATATATATATATATATATATATATATATATATATATATATATATATATATATATATATATATATATATTTCATAAAAATAAAAACAAGGATGCATTACGTAGTTTACATTTTTTTTTCACCAATGATTAAGACGGAAAAACATGCAGTAACATAAAAACCAAATACTTCTTACATATAGCTATTATGTAATTTATGGCCTGTTTTATATAGTCTGCAATAAAATACTATACACACAAAACATGTGACTGGAGGCTCAAAAGCTGTGGGCCAAGCAAAGAAAAATGTAGTTATTACAAATAGTATTATATATTAATTCTATGTAAGTCAGTACTACGTACGTACACCAGTAATACCTATGTACTCACACAGATGGGCAATGCCAGTTTGTTTCACTGTGTAGGCATCACTGCATGGAGCTCTAGCTGGTGTTCCTGTAATGATGTTTCTTGTTAAGAAAGTAGTGTAGTTTGTTTATTTTGAGATAACTCTCAATGAACGTTGACATGCTGCACTTAGGGGCAAGTCTTCAGCTTGACATTCTTTTTTTGGAGCAAAGTGGAAGTTTCTGTGCACTGTGAATCTAGATAGGACCAGCATGCAGAACACTGAACCACACAGAACACTGAACCTCACAGAACACTGAGCCACACAGAACACTGAGGCCACACAGAACACTGAGCCACACAGAACACTGAGCCACACAGAGCACTGAACCACACAGAACACTGAGGCACACAGAACACTGAGCCACACAGAACACTGAACCACACAGAACACTGAGCCACACAGAACACTGAGGCCACACAGAACACTGAGGCACACAGAACACTGAGGCCACACATAACACTGAGGCACACAGAACACTGAGGCCACACATAACACTGAGGCACACAGAACACTGAGCCACACAGAACACTGAGCCACACAGAACACTGAACCACACAGAACACTGAGCCACACAGAACACTGAGGCCACACAGAACACTGAGGCACACAGAACACTGAGGCCACACATAACACTGAGGCACACAGAACACTGAGGCCACACAGAACACTGAGGCACACAGAACACTGAACCACACAGAACACTGCCACACAGAGCACTGAACCACACAGAACACTGAGCCACACAGAACACTGAACCACACAGAACACTGAGGCACACAGAACACTGAACCACACAGAGCACTGAACCACACAGAACACTGAGGCCACACAGAACACTGAGCCACACAGAGCACTGAACCACACAGAACACTGAGCCACACAGAACACTGAACCACACAGAACACTGAGGCACACAGAACACTGAGCCACACAGAACACTGAGGCACACAGAACACTGAGCCACACAGAACACTGAGGCACACAGAACACTGAGGCCACACAAAACACTGAGCCACACAGAACACTGAGCCACACAGAACACTGAGGCACACAGAACACTGAGGCACACAGAACACTGAGGCCACACAGAACACTGAGCCACACAGAACACTGAGCCACACAGAACACTGAGCCACACAGAACACTGAACCACACAGAACACTGAGGCACACAGAACACTGAGCCACTCAGAACACTGAGGCACACAGAACACTGAGGCACACAGAACACTGAACCACACAGAACACTGAGCCACACAGAACACTGAACCACACAGAACACTGAGGCACACAGAACACTGAGGCACACAGAACACTGAGCCACACAGAACACTGAGGCCACACAGAACACTGAGCCACACAGAACACTGAGGCCACACAGAACACTGAACCACACAGAACACTGAGGCACACAGAACACTGAGGCACACAGAACACTGAGGCCACACAGAACACTGAGGCACACAGAACACTGAGGCACACAGAACACTGAGCCACACAGAACACTGAGGCACACAGAACACTGAGGCACACAGAACACTGAACCACACAGAACACTGAGCCACACAGAACACTGAGGCACACAGAACACTGAGCCACACAGAACACTGAGCCACACAGAACACTGAGTCACACAGAACACTGAGACACACAGAACACTGAGCCACACAGAACACTGAGTCACACAGAACACTGAGTCACACAGAACACTGAGGCAACTGCATCCACAAACCCAGAAGATGGCAGAGCATAAAATGCAGCAGTGCAGTGCTGGGGCAGGTCTGGTGTCTCTGTCTCTCACAGGTATCAGATGCAGGGCCGCGCTGGTCAAAGGGATGTGGTTTTCCATCCACACCCAGCTTAAAGAAAAATGCTGAGTCCAGTTTTCAAATCTCGCTGAAGTATTGGGAAAGAAAGCCTGAGCTCAAAGAGGGCAGTACTGTTTTTCCAACAGAAAAAAAAGAATACACACACTTATACTGTCAGAAATAATAGATTGTCACCATCTTTCTTTCTTCTTTGTTTCTTTCTCTATTGCTCTCTTTCTTTCTTTCTTTCTTTCTTTCTTTCTTTCTTTCTTTCTCTTTCATTCTTTCATTCATTCTTTCTCTATTTCTCTTTGTTTCTTTCTCTTTCTCTCTATTTCATTATCTCTCTTTCTCTTTCTCTTCTCTCTTTCTCTTTTCTCTGTTTCTCTTTCATTCTCTTCATTCCCTTTCTCTTTCTCTTTCTCTAGTCTTTATTTCTTTCTTTCTCTTTCTCTGTATTCCATTCTCTCTCTTCTCTCTTTCTCTATTTGTCTCTTTCTTTCTCTCTTTCTTTCTCTATTTCTCTTTGTGCCAGGGCAGCAGGAGAGAGCCCTGCACACGATTAAAGGGGCAGGGGAAAGCCCTGCTGATTTACAATGAATTTGTTTTGTTTTATTATTATTATGATGATTTATGTATAAATATGACGGCAAAAAGCTGTGTGTTTTGTTTATTGTTTGGCAAGTCCGCCATGATGTATTGCTGTTTTAGTTTTAAAATACCTTGTGGGAATGCGTGACTGTCAGCTAGTAATTATTGAATTAGCTGGCAGTCACGCATAATTATTCTACCTGTGCGGACTGTGGCCGAGGGGTAATGAGATCATTAATAGCCAGTTAACCCCTCCGCCATGATATAAAAAACCTGCAGATTTGGCTGCAAAAGGTGGGTGTTCGGCCCCTTTGATCTGCTGCAGCTATAGAGGGAGAACCGGCTCGCATCAGATGCGCTTTTGTAAACAGAAGGAGAAAACGCAAATCTGCTGCATGTCGTCCCTCCAATCAGAGTGTTCCCAGCTTCCTGGATTACTGCTTGAACTCGCTGAGCTACACCGCCTGTGGAAGCATGTCCCTGTCTTCACTCTCTTTAGTCTTTACTTGTACAGTGTGGCACTAAATATACGTAGTTCTGTATAATATAGTTAGCTTCAATTGTGTAAAAAAAAAAAAAAATCCAGTAAGGCTAAGTACTTAATGAACTGGCCTATATTGAAGAAGATGCATAAAATAAGTAATTAAATACAATTTGCATTTGGCTGGACCATCTAGACAGTTTAGATGACAGCCTAAACCCACACAAACTAATTGATGTCCTTTAAAAAAACTCCATTCCACAAAGATTTTACTATGGTTCAATGCCGTACACTTTGATAAGGATACACAATAAATCCCAAAAAATACCTCAAAATATCTGAATCTTATAATACAGCAACTTCAGGTATGACCTAAAGATACAAGATATGAACTGGGAGCCTCCAGCGGACCTGCCTGGACACAAGAGAAAGTTCCAGTCCTGTGCAGGAAAAACTACTTATCTTAAGCTTAAAGAGTACAAAGTGTAAAACATGCTGACCTTATCCGGGCTGGGACACAACTGCCAATATCTAAAGAGGATTAATTACCAAGCTGTGAAAAAAGAGTGCTGACACCCCCTCCACTGTCCCCCCTAACCCCCAAGGGGCCTCCCCCCCCACTGTCTCCACACCAGATAGTCCTGGACTCTTCCTGCCATCTGCAGTGGTGTTACATTAGCAGCATACCACCGGCCAAACTGCATCCCGACGTCTCTCTCTTCTCTTGCCAAAGTGTACTGTTAGCTGTTTATTGGTAACTAGAGGGGTCTGTAAAATATGTTTAATAGGATCGTTCCTGTAAGGGCCCCACTGCCTCCCTGTCTCTCACCTTTATCCATGTGGGGATACCAGCTTGTTCCACTCAGACCCCTATCCAATATTCAGCATGTTTAAGTAAATAAATGCACTGGTGACCCTACGCGTGAAAACATGGGCAGGCCTCCTTGTACTCCTGGCTGGGAATGAAGTCTCAGTTGCTGCCTTGTTTACGGTGAACAGCTTCTGTCTTGAAGGCAGTTGGAGGCTCAGGGAAACACAGGCCTCCTCACAATACTCTCTTTGGTAGTCCTGGGGAACACAAGCTAAGGCCCAGTGAAATATTTATCTTAAGTGTGTATTGGCTAGAGCTGAGAAGCAACAGGTTACCCTGTCAGTTAAAACCGCTGATAAATATTTCCACATAATGAGGCATTTATCAAGGCTGGCAGAGCCAAAAAGAGTAACAGGCCTTCTTGTCACTTAAGTACAGTAGCTGGCTTAGCAGAACAGCTCCCCGGTGAATAGGTATTTAGTGGGAATGAGGGAGCTTAGACCCAAAATACCAAGATACTGGAGAGGAACCAAATGAATACATAACTGGAAACACCTGCCAGAACACTGTCAATAGGGTGTGTTGCCGTCACGGGCAGCTAGGATGGCACTGATTCGATGTGACTTGAGAAATGGTTTAAGTGGTTCTGGAGAGACACTTGCTCAGAGATTACCTTCTGGGAAAAAAATGTCTGTTCTGTCCAATGCAATGATCGCTTGATGCTTCTTCAGTCTTGGATATGTTGTCTTGACCACTGTGGCTGAAACTAACTCCTAATAGGGAGATGCAGCCTTTAAGTATTGCAGGATACACGTCAGGTATTCAGTGTAACACATCATGTGCCCCCCCCTCCCCCCGGAAGGGCTCCAGCAGTAAAGTAGAAGGCATGCACTAAAACAGCAGGGGGTATGGCTGCATGCCAGGCGAAGGCAGTGTGAAGATCTTCTCCGAGGTAGGCATGCGTTGTCAGTGCAAGGACTGGAAGATCGCATTGCACAAAGAAGTATTCTCCTGGATTGGGGGAGCTTAGTGAAAGTGTAAAGCCGACCCAGCGTGTAATAAAAATGATTGGCGCCAGTGCTGCTTGGTGGTGTCACGTTATCCCATCTGTCAGTCGGAAACCGGGCTGGATTAAGAGGAGAGCAGGAACGGCTTGATTATTTCCCCATCAAACCAGCCCAGCTGTCAGGCTAACTGTCTCTGCAAGGCGCGGGAGGGGGTAGATAATAGAAATATTACATGCACAAACATATGAAACAAGTTGCATGGCTGTTTTGTGGCGGGAGGTGAAAGGCAAGCTAGCAGAGCCTCATGTGTTTGAGACCTGTAGCGTGTCGAGGGGTGAGGGAGCTCTGTGTTTGAGCCTGTCTGTCGAGGGGTGAGGGAGCTCTGTGTTTGAGCCTGTCTGTCGAGGGGTGAGGGAGCTCTGTGTTTGAGCCTGTCTGTCGAGGGGTGAGGGAGCTCTGTGTTTGAGCCTGTCTGTCGAGGGGTGAGGGAGCTCTGTGTTTGAGCCTGTCTGTCGAGGGGTGAGGGAGCTCTGTGTTTGAGCCTGTCTGTCGAGGGGTGAGGGAGCTCTGTGTTTGAGCCTGTCTGTCGAGGGGTGAGGGAGCTCTGTGTTTGAGCCTGTCTGTCGAGGGGTGAGGGAGCTCTGTGTTTGAGCCTGTCTGTCGAGGGGTGAGGGAGCTCTGTGTTTGAGCCTGTCTGTCGAGGGGTGAGGGAGCTCTGTGTTTGAGCCTGTCTGTCGAGGGGTGAGGGAGCTCTGTGTTTGAGCCTGTCTGTCGAGGGGTGAGGGAGCTCTGTGTTTGAGCCTGTCTGTCGAGGGGTGAGGGAGCTCTGTGTTTGAGCCTGTCTGTCGAGGGGTGAGGGAGCTCTGTGTTTGAGCCTGTCTGTCGAGGGGTGAGGGAGCTCTGTGTTTGAGCCTGTCTGTCGAGGGGTGAGGGAGCTCTGTGTTTGAGCCTGTCTGTCGAGGGGTGAGGGAGCTCTGTGTTTGAGCCTGTCTGTCGAGGGGTGAGGGAGCTCTGTGTTTGAGCCTGTCTGTCGAGGGGTGAGGGAGCTCTGTGTTTGAGCCTGTCTGTCGAGGGGTGAGGGAGCTCTGTGTTTGAGCCTGTCTGTCGAGGGGTGAGGGAGCTCTGTGTTTGAGCCTGTCTGTCGAGGGGTGAGGGAGCTCTGTGTTTGAGCCTGTCTGTCGAGGGGTGAGGGAGCTCTGTGTTTGAGCCTGTCTGTCGAGGGGTGAGGGAGCTCTGTGTTTGAGCCTGTCTGTCGAGGGGTGAGGGAGCTCTGTGTTTGAGCCTGTCTGTCGAGGGGTGAGGGAGCTCTGTGTTTGAGCCTGTCTGTCGAGGGGTGAGGGAGCTCTGTGTTTGAGCCTGTCTGTCGAGGGGTGAGGGAGCTCTGTGTTTGAGCCTGTCTGTCGAGGGGTGAGGGAGCTCTGTGTTTGAGCCTGTCTGTCGAGGGGTGAGGGAGCTCTGTGTTTGAGCCTGTCTGTCGAGGGGTGAGGGAGCTCTGTGTTTGAGCCTGTCTGTCGAGGGGTGAGGGAGCTCTGTGTTTGAGCCTGTCTGTCGAGGGGTGAGGGAGCTCTGTGTTTGAGCCTGTCTGTCGAGGGGTGAGGGAGCTCTGTGTTTGAGCCTGTCTGTCGAGGGGTGAGGGAGCTCTGTGTTTGAGCCTGTCTGTCGAGGGGTGAGGGAGCTCTGTGTTTGAGCCTGTCTGTCGAGGGGTGAGGGAGCTCTGTGTTTGAGCCTGTCTGTCGAGGGGTGAGGGAGCTCTGTGTTTGAGCCTGTCTGTCGAGGGGTGAGGGAGCTCTGTGTTTGAGCCTGTCTGTCGAGGGGTGAGGGAGCTCTGTGTTTGAGCCTGTCTGTCGAGGGGTGAGGGAGCTCTGTGTTTGAGCCTGTCTGTCGAGGGGTGAGGGAGCTCTGTGTTTGAGCCTGTCTGTCGAGGGGTGAGGGAGCTCTGTGTTTGAGCCTGTCTGTCGAGGGGTGAGGGAGCTCTGTGTTTGAGCCTGTCTGTCGAGGGGTGAGGGAGCTCTGTGTTTGAGCCTGTCTGTCGAGGGGTGAGGGAGCTCTGTGTTTGAGCCTGTCTGTCGAGGGGTGAGGGAGCTCTGTGTTTGAGCCTGTCTGTCGAGGGGTGAGGGAGCTCTGTGTTTGAGCCTGTCTGTCGAGGGGTGAGGGAGCTCTGTGTTTGAGCCTGTCTGTCGAGGGGTGAGGGAGCTCTGTGTTTGAGCCTGTCTGTCGAGGGGTGAGGGAGCTCTGTGTTTGAGCCTGTCTGTCGAGGGGTGAGGGAGCTCTGTGTTTGAGCCTGTCTGTCGAGGGGTGAGGGAGCTCTGTGTTTGAGCCTGTCTGTCGAGGGGTGAGGGAGCTCTGTGTTTGAGCCTGTCTGTCGAGGGGTGAGGGAGCTCTGTGTTTGAGCCTGTCTGTCGAGGGGTGAGGGAGCTCTGTGTTTGAGCCTGTCTGTCGAGGGGTGAGGGAGCTCTGTGTTTGAGCCTGTCTGTCGAGGGGTGAGGGAGCTCTGTGTTTGAGCCTGTCTGTCGAGGGGTGAGGGAGCTCTGTGTTTGAGCCTGTCTGTCGAGGGGTGAGGGAGCTCTGTGTTTGAGCCTGTCTGTCGAGGGGTGAGGGAGCTCTGTGTTTGAGCCTGTCTGTCGAGGGGTGAGGGAGCTCTGTGTTTGAGCCTGTCTGTCGAGGGGTGAGGGAGCTCTGTGTTTGAGCCTGTCTGTCGAGGGGTGAGGGAGCTCTGTGTTTGAGCCTGTCTGTCGAGGGGTGAGGGAGCTCTGTGTTTGAGCCTGTCTGTCGAGGGGTGAGGGAGCTCTGTGTTTGAGCCTGTCTGTCGAGGGGTGAGGGAGCTCTGTGTTTGAGCCTGTCTGTCGAGGGGTGAGGGAGCTCTGTGTTTGAGCCTGTCTGTCGAGGGGTGAGGGAGCTCTGTGTTTGAGCCTGTCTGTCGAGGGGTGAGGGAGCTCTGTGTTTGAGCCTGTCTGTCGAGGGGTGAGGGAGCTCTGTGTTTGAGCCTGTCTGTCGAGGGGTGAGGGAGCTCTGTGTTTGAGCCTGTCTGTCGAGGGGTGAGGGAGCTCTGTGTTTGAGCCTGTCTGTCGAGGGGTGAGGGAGCTCTGTGTTTGAGCCTGTCTGTCGAGGGGTGAGGGAGCTCTGTGTTTGAGCCTGTCTGTCGAGGGGTGAGGGAGCTCTGTGTTTGAGCCTGTCTGTCGAGGGGTGAGGGAGCTCTGTGTTTGAGCCTGTCTGTCGAGGGGTGAGGGAGCTCTGTGTTTGAGCCTGTCTGTCGAGGGGTGAGGGAGCTCTGTGTTTGAGCCTGTCTGTCGAGGGGTGAGGGAGCTCTGTGTTTGAGCCTGTCTGTCGAGGGGTGAGGGAGCTCTGTGTTTGAGCCTGTCTGTCGAGGGTGAGGGAGCTCTGTGTTTGAGCCTGTCTGTCGAGGGGTGAGGGAGCTCTGTGTTTGAGCCTGTCTGTCGAGGGGTGAGGGAGCTCTGTGTTTGAGCCTGTCTGTCGAGGGGTGAGGGAGCTCTGTGTTTGAGCCTGTCTGTCGAGGGGTGAGGGAGCTCTGTGTTTGAGCCTGTCTGTCGAGGGGTGAGGGAGCTCTGTGTTTGAGCCTGTCTGTCGAGGGGTGAGGGAGCTCTGTGTTTGAGCCTGTCTGTCGAGGGGTGAGGGAGCTCTGTGTTTGAGCCTGTCTGTCGAGGGGTGAGGGAGCTCTGTGTTTGAGCCTGTCTGTCGAGGGGTGAGGGAGCTCTGTGTTTGAGCCTGTCTGTCGAGGGGTGAGGGAGCTCTGTGTTTGAGCCTGTCTGTCGAGGGGTGAGGGAGCTCTGTGTTTGAGCCTGTCTGTCGAGGGGTGAGGGAGCTCTGTGTTTGAGCCTGTCTGTCGAGGGGTGAGGGAGCTCTGTGTTTGAGCCTGTCTGTCGAGGGGTGAGGGAGCTCTGTGTTTGAGCCTGTCTGTCGAGGGGTGAGGGAGCTCTGTGTTTGAGCCTGTCTGTCGAGGGGTGAGGGAGCTCTGTGTTTGAGCCTGTCTGTCGAGGGGTGAGGGAGCTCTGTGTTTGAGCCTGTCTGTCGAGGGGTGAGGGAGCTCTGTGTTTGAGCCTGTCTGTCGAGGGGTGAGGGAGCTCTGTGTTTGAGCCTGTCTGTCGAGGGGTGAGGGAGCTCTGTGTTTGAGCCTGTCTGTCGAGGGGTGAGGGAGCTCTGTGTTTGAGCCTGTCTGTCGAGGGGTGAGGGAGCTCTGTGTTTGAGCCTGTCTGTCGAGGGGTGAGGGAGCTCTGTGTTTGAGCCTGTCTGTCGAGGGGTGAGGGAGCTCTGTGTTTGAGCCTGTCTGTCGAGGGGTGAGGGAGCTCTGTGTTTGAGCCTGTCTGTCGAGGGGTGAGGGAGCTCTGTGTTTGAGCCTGTCTGTCGAGGGGTGAGGGAGCTCTGTGTTTGAGCCTGTCTGTCGAGGGGTGAGGGAGCTCTGTGTTTGAGCCTGTCTGTCGAGGGGTGAGGGAGCTCTGTGTTTGAGCCTGTCTGTCGAGGGGTGAGGGAGCTCTGTGTTTGAGCCTGTCTGTCGAGGGGTGAGGGAGCTCTGTGTTTGAGCCTGTCTGTCGAGGGGTGAGGGAGCTCTGTGTTTGAGCCTGTCTGTCGAGGGGTGAGGGAGCTCTGTGTTTGAGCCTGTCTGTCGAGGGGTGAGGGAGCTCTGTGTTTGAGCCTGTCTGTCGAGGGGTGAGGGAGCTCTGTGTTTGAGCCTGTCTGTCGAGGGGTGAGGGAGCTCTGTGTTTGAGCCTGTCTGTCGAGGGGTGAGGGAGCTCTGTGTTTGAGCCTGTCTGTCGAGGGGTGAGGGAGCTCTGTGTTTGAGCCTGTCTGTCGAGGGGTGAGGGAGCTCTGTGTTTGAGCCTGTCTGTCGAGGGGTGAGGGAGCTCTGTGTTTGAGCCTGTCTGTCGAGGGGTGAGGGAGCTCTGTGTTTGAGCCTGTCTGTCGAGGGGTGAGGGAGCTCTGTGTTTGAGCCTGTCTGTCGAGGGGTGAGGGAGCTCTGTGTTTGAGCCTGTCTGTCGAGGGGTGAGGGAGCTCTGTGTTTGAGCCTGTCTGTCGAGGGGTGAGGGAGCTCTGTGTTTGAGCCTGTCTGTCGAGGGGTGAGGGAGCTCTGTGTTTGAGCCTGTCTGTCGAGGGGTGAGGGAGCTCTGTGTTTGAGCCTGTCTGTCGAGGGGTGAGGGAGCTCTGTGTTTGAGCCTGTCTGTCGAGGGGTGAGGGAGCTCTGTGTTTGAGCCTGTCTGTCGAGGGGTGAGGGAGCTCTGTGTTTGAGCCTGTCTGTCGAGGGGTGAGGGAGCTCTGTGTTTGAGCCTGTCTGTCGAGGGGTGAGGGAGCTCTGTGTTTGAGCCTGTCTGTCGAGGGGTGAGGGAGCTCTGTGTTTGAGCCTGTCTGTCGAGGGGTGAGGGAGCTCTGTGTTTGAGCCTGTCTGTCGAGGGGTGAGGGAGCTCTGTGTTTGAGCCTGTCTGTCGAGGGGTGAGGGAGCTCTGTGTTTGAGCCTGTCTGTCGAGGGGTGAGGGAGCTCTGTGTTTGAGCCTGTCTGTCGAGGGGTGAGGGAGCTCTGTGTTTGAGCCTGTCTGTCGAGGGGTGAGGGAGCTCTGTGTTTGAGCCTGTCTGTCGAGGGGTGAGGGAGCTCTGTGTTTGAGCCTGTCTGTCGAGGGGTGAGGGAGCTCTGTGTTTGAGCCTGTCTGTCGAGGGGTGAGGGAGCTCTGTGTTTGAGCCTGTCTGTCGAGGGGTGAGGGAGCTCTGTGTTTGAGCCTGTCTGTCGAGGGGTGAGGGAGCTCTGTGTTTGAGCCTGTCTGTCGAGGGGTGAGGGAGCTCTGTGTTTGAGCCTGTCTGTCGAGGGGTGAGGGAGCTCTGTGTTTGAGCCTGTCTGTCGAGGGGTGAGGGAGCTCTGTGTTTGAGCCTGTCTGTCGAGGGGTGAGGGAGCTCTGTGTTTGAGCCTGTCTGTCGAGGGGTGAGGGAGCTCTGTGTTTGAGCCTGTCTGTCGAGGGGTGAGGGAGCTCTGTGTTTGAGCCTGTCTGTCGAGGGGTGAGGGAGCTCTGTGTTTGAGCCTGTCTGTCGAGGGGTGAGGGAGCTCTGTGTTTGAGCCTGTCTGTCGAGGGGTGAGGGAGCTCTGTGTTTGAGCCTGTCTGTCGAGGGGTGAGGGAGCTCTGTGTTTGAGCCTGTCTGTCGAGGTAGAGGGAGCTCTGTGTTATTTTTGCAACCCCGTGTCTCATACTTTGTCAGGAAAATTAAGACATATATTTAGGAATAGTCGTAAACACACAGCCCCGTATCTTCCAGACAGGGGGAATACATTTAATTTAAAAACCTGCGAATGGTCAAATTGACCACCTTGTGTTAAACAGCAATGTTTCTGTGTACATTTACCAAGGATCCCAGAGCCAAACCAATCACAACAGAAATGATTCCAAGTTTATATATTGCATTAAGAATGGTATTGGTGAAGGGATTCAGTGAGACTGTCCGTCCTGGACGACTGCAGGGCATGGAGAGCACCCCATTGCCTGCTGTGTGAATCTCTGGGGCTGGCTTCATGTTTGCAAGGTAAACTGTGGAACAATGTAGATGACCATTGTAATAATCACCATGTCTCCTAGCACCTCGGTGACAGATCCAGGAGTTGCAATAAAAACTCTTTTAATGACTCTGCCTCCTGCTTTGGTCTGAAGTAATTATCTGACCTGTGACACAGACTGGTCCAGTCACCCTGCTGGTCATTGAGGGACACACAGACTGGTCCAATCACCCTCCTGGTCATTGAGGGACACACAGACTGGTCCAATCACGCTCCTGGTCATTGAGGGACACACAGACTGGTCCAATCACGCTCCTGGTCATTGAGGGACACACAGACTGGTCCAGTCACCCTCCTGGTCATTGAGGGACACACAGACTGGACCGCTGACCTCTGATCCTATCGATCTGGGACTCCATTAAGCAAAGTGGTGGTTCTGGCTAGGAAACTCACTTTAACCCTAAATCAAATCAGGCCTGCTTCTTGGCTTAGTCTAACACGGGAGGGCAGCTGTCCTGGTAAATGGTGGCATTGCTTAATGTTGAGTTTTCACGAAGTTTGACAGAACAGCCATGACTTTAACCAGACTGCAAATCGAAAGCTTTTGTGATCTGCATGCCTGATAAAGGGGTCAGAAGTCACTGACTTTTATAACAGGAAAATGCAGAAACTGTGTCATTTGAAATGTTTAGGGGGAATAAAGGGCATTATAATATCACTCTGTGGCCCAGAATCTTTTTTTCATGATTAATGTGGCCGTCCACAACATTTTTCAACAGCTTCAACCTTAAATACTATAATATGGATCACATTTGACATTAAATATTTAAAAATGTTGGCTAGTCCTTATTTTTTTTTAGAACAGGAAGACACTTTTTATTGCCAAAATAAAGCTCATAAATCAGGCTCTTTGTTTAAAGGACATTATGATTTATATGAATACACATTACAGATATATTTGCGCCTACATAAAAAATTCCATTCGAAATCAAAGGCAACCACTAACACCTTAAAAGGAGACCTTAAATATCCGTTGTCGCTGTAAATTCTTTTTTTTTTCTTTCTGGTTGTTGTGATGAACTGCAGGAGATTCCAGAAGCATTTATTTTATTGGCAGTGGCAGAGAGAGGATATATTTATTTTAATAAAGACAGGCTCAGAGAGTCATGCTTCTACTTGATAAAGCAAAGGAATTCTTTAAATGCTACACCAAAGGATCATGGTTATCATTGGGATAATACCATTTATAACACATCTTATTCTTTGGGTGAGGCATAGGGCTTATATCCTACTGAAACGTATTTGGTTGAAAGCAGATTCAGACATTTTCTTTGGTTGTCCTTTTTAAAATGTTGCAGCGTGTTAGTGACATACCCTTTAGGTATAATACCATTGGCACATCATTGAGAAGGCTGCTGTATAAACTTTACAACCATGAGCCCTTGTAGTGCTTATTTTACCCATTTGCTCACTAAATATCTTGTTTCCCTTAATAGATGTTATCACCCCCACACCACCCAAGTGACCCCCAATTCGCGGTTCACACTCGCAAATTGACATTAAAACCCGCAGTCAGTCATTGTACAACCCACAAAATAAAACTTATATGTAAGATCACTGTTTAAAAAAACAGTTTGTCATTATCAACATATGATTGTATGTACACTCCATTCAAGTTGCAGATGATAGCATTTTAAATTAACCAATGCTGTTGTCTGTTATTTTATTAATTTGAAATTGTCCAGAAGTACTGTGGTGGCCCTGTTATTATTCAGTGGAGATATTTGTCCTTCATTTTATCCCTCAAGAACGGCTAAGTGCCGATACATACCCCCCGGTACCATATTGAATGGCATGGGACTCTTGGAAGTCAGCATCACAGAAACACAGTTCTCAATGATGGAAAACACGTATAAAACTGTTTTTAAACCCGTCCGAAGCTCTTACATTAAGTGACTGTCTTGAGCTTTTCATCATCGAATGGCCAATGCTTCCTCCACAGGCATGGGGCTCCCTCTAGGCCAGTCGTTATCATTGCTGCTTGGGAGAAGATGCCCTCAGCCTCCCACTGGTATTCAACCCTACTAATGACCCCTCTGTGATGGCTGAGTGACTGACTGGGAGTTTGATTCTCCAGAGTCATGCTGGCTTTGAAGAGCCGTGACAGTGCAAGTGGGCCTCCCTTCATGTCTGCGGGCGGGGGTATCACTGACAGATCAGTGAGACCCCTGCTGAGGCCCTTCTTTTGTCACTGCACACATTAATGAAGGGGCAGTTAGTTGCTCCAGCCCCTAAGCTATAAACCCATCAGGAGGCCTTTGCCTTGCTTTCTGGTATAACAAAGCGATGCTAGGGGTGGTCAGTGTATTTCCGCTTGAAAGAGAAAAGTGGCCAAGTGGTGAAGACTGAGGACTTGAGAGCCAGGATATCTTGCTCTCAAATGGTCAGCTTAGCCACTGAATCCCGTAAATATTGGCATGAAAACCCTCAGCACACCACAGCAATACCAGCAGTGGACTATGGATTGGAAACCAACATTGCAGAGTAGTCCTGATTAGCACATTATCTGGTCCTGTTAGGGTGCCATATGCATCACCATTATAGACCACTATATCATTGTTCTGTAAAGGTAGAGAGATGCAGGTAGACTGATAGACCAGCAGTTAAATTCCCCTATTGCTTGACAGAGTGCATCAACAGCTCATCCCCTTTGCCTGTCTCGTGTGTGCTAATGTGAATGTCGAGGTGCAATTGCAAAAGAGCAGCTCTTTCCTGTTAATCAGTGTCTCGAACGGCTGTCTTTTTTGTATTGAAATGAGGCTCCCTCTCCCTTGTCTTTTGTCGTAGGCTGTTCCCTGCTGGGCTGCAACTTCAAAGACAAACTGTTCCCTTCACCGAGCGCAGATGCTTGCTATCAACATGCACATTCTCGTATTTTAAATATATCTTAGGTTTTGCATCTAAACAAAAGGTGGCATGTTGCAAAAGGGCCCGAGGCACAGATGTTCCTCCACTAGCCGGCAATACATTTGCTTTGCAAAATGCAAAACTTTTCCATGGAATTGCAATTATCAGTTAGAAAGCTGTATAAAGGTACAGCTGCATGCGATTGCTTGTTTTATTCAGGGGCAGGGATAGACATGTCTTTGTTTAATCAATGTTCTTAATTGCATAATTGAACCAATTAAACCATCATCCAGGTCTCAAAGCAGTTATCTACTTTGTGTTGCCTGTCAAACCTGGAGCAGAATAACCCTCCAGGACCAGAGCAGTCAGACATGAGAATGTCAGCTCTAAGGGCATTCCTTGTGTAACAAAAACAGCACACAGAAAAATAGTGTGTTGTGCTTCCTAAGCAATAACAGAGCTTGAAGAAGTCATTTATTACCTTCTTTCACTGTAGCAAGCAGTAACAGAAGCATGAAGCAGCTTTTTAAGATGAATGCAGCTTGTGCAGCAGACATGGGGAACATAAACAGACAAGGTCTGCTTTCTTTCTGATGCAGGAGACAATCCACGAGGAGAAACTAAGCAAAAATATAGTAAATCAACACCCAAGACATAGTGTAGCGTAAAATTTAAAATGATTGCAGGAAAGCTTTAAGCGGAGGGCATATGTTCCACAAAACCTTGAGCATATATTAGGTCATGAATTTGGATAAGAATAGAAATAGTCGATTTCCTTTACATGTATCTCCAGAGCTGCCTGTGCATTAGAGATTGCTTCTCAGACTGCTTGGGTGCTCCTTTCACAGCCCCCCCTATCATCGTGTAGTTCAACATTTAAGCAACTTTTGTACTCTGATGGCACAATGCTATAGAGCAGCTATCTCCTCCGTGATGGTGCACGGGTATTAGAGTCCCCTAGAGGTGTGTGTGTGGGACAGAGTGTCCCTTGCAGAAGAGATGTTTAATTCTGTGCCTCTCCCTTCCTTGTCCCACAGTCTCAGTAAAGCTAGATGGCACTGTGTGTGTGCTGAGATCTAACTGGAAAGAGAACTCTTCTCTATCCTGCAAGGAAAGTGCACTTGTAAAATGTATTTGTAATAAAAGTTCAAGTGCACAATGATGAGGGTAATAGTGAAATTGACCCTGAAGCTATTAAAACGATATTGGGAAAATCAGTCATAAATACCACATGTTAAAAAACAAATGGTACTGCTACCTGCTGCTAGATAACCCCCCAGCTGTTTACCCAAGGAGATAACAGACCTTTGAAATGTTTCGAAATGGAGACGAAGGCACAGAGTCAATATTTGTCTGGCACTGCAAAAAGAAACGAAATGATAGGCGGACAGAATGGTGGCTCCTCTCATTGGCTGCCAGTGTGGGGATCGAAGGTCACATGGCGTGTGGCAGCCAGGCAGCAGGCCCTGAGGGGGTCATGTCATGTCATGTGACCCCTGTTTCCTGACCCTTCACCTTGGAGCGTTTCATGGCTTGCACCTCCACCAGAGTTCAGTAGGGAATGGAGTGGAGAAATCCCTTTGAACATGACATGGCAATGCAGCCCTGGCACGACAGTGTCAATGGTTCTGTTCTAAGAGCCTTTGACAGCACAAGGGCAGCCACAATGGTATGAGACTACCATTGATAGAAGTGGTGCATGTTTAACCACTGGGATAAATCAATACAAAAACTGGCAACATGTCTCAGCATTACGTTATAATAGCGGGACCTCTGCACTGTCCCCAATCCATTGCATTGCCAGTGCTGTTAATGCTGTGGTTCTGCTGTTGTTTATTCAGGGTAATACACTAGGATACACATGCTATTCCAATGGGAGGCTCCAGTGGTCAAGGTCTCTTATAGTACAGAGTATATATTTTAACATGACTGTTGAGATTTTTACCACTATTTGAGGCCTCCTCAATAAGAGCCTAGACACCCCTCAACCAGCAGGTTCAGCAAGACATCGGTCTAACAGTCTAGCAGAGAGAGAAAGAGCGTGTGGACGAGACAGAGCAGTGTCACATTCCCAGATAAGTGGGGGAATATTTGGAAGACTTTGAATTCCTCCAAGTGCCATCTCCAACAGGCTCTGCCTTGTTCAGTGTGGACAGTTGTCTCAGAACAGAGATTCAGTGGATTTCCTCACCTCTCCTGCAAACGGTGTCCAACAGCTGTTCCCCAATACCTAGATCAGACAGCAGGGGGTGCTATGTAATCTACTGCAATAGATGTATTTTGTATCTTGCTCTTAATTGTACTTTTATTCTTGATATGTATTTTTGTATACACCTGTAATTAGCCCTGGGTAAGGGCGTCTGCAAATAAACAAACAAATAAATAAATAAATAAATAAACAAACAAACAAACAAATAAATAAATAAATATCACAGGTCAGCACATTTCCAGCTGTGCTGGCAGTCTCCTGAGTGGAGAGACACAGGCTGCCGTTTGCTCTGACAGACACACAGCAGTCTGCCGGACGTGCTTTTTAAACACAGGATCTGTTTAAAAGCTACAGATGCCTGGCAGAGAGCCAGCAGGACTTTTAATCCACTTTCTAACAATATGTACCACACACACAGTTTACATACAAGGCTAGTTACTGTCTCGCTGCCCTTCATGATATACGGGTTAATTCTCAGGGGTCTACTTTTGCTGAGAGAGCAGGTGTGTGTGTGCGTGTTTAAAAATAGGGTTAGGTGGCCCCTACTGTGTATGGAAAGCACAATTGTTAAATACGCCGGTGTAAAATGCAGCTTTGCAGTTATAGCTGAGGGACTGGGAGGCTGCAGTACCTTCCTCTCTGTGGTCCACCATGCTCACTAAACACAGAGCTACTCAAACCTGTCATCTTCCACACTGCAGCCCAGCACTTTCAATAACAAACCACAGAGCTACTCAAACCCACTGCCTTCCACACTGCAGCCCTGCACTTGCTATAACTAACCACAGAGCTACACACACACACGCAGGCACACACTCACGCACACACACACGCACGCACACGTGCGCACATGCATGCACGCACACACACACACACTGATTACAGAACTCTTCAGGCTAAATTAGTTTTGGCTACAGGCACTTCGCGCCTTCAGACTCTCTCCCTGTCTGATAAGAATGGGAATGTTTCAAATGCCAACACCTTTCAAAAGCTGCAGGCTGAGATATTGCCAGCAGTGTCTGGGTGTGTCAGAAAAAGGGAGAGACACTTTGAAAGAAAGATCAGCACTGGCAGGATAAAGCAAAACATAACATTTGGACTTACTTCACTTCTAAATGCAATCAGCCACTGCTTTCTGTGAAGGAATTCCATCGTTATTGACAAAACTTTAACTGAGAGGCTATTTACAGACGTTCCCTGCGATAGACAAAATCCAAGTCCATTTCATTGGCATTTCACAATGCTGTGCAGTTTGTTAATAGCATAACATATTTAGGCACATACTGTTTGACATGGTCCATTCTGTTTGTTATCTGCATACTTTTTTATTGGGTCATGAATGGGCATAAGATTTAAAAAATGCTTTGATGGATTAAATAAAAGCAATAAAAAAAATGAAAGCTGACTTATACAATGTCTAAGGGGTAGGGGTAGGGGTAAGGGGTAGGGGTAGGGGGTTTGGAGGTAAGGGGTTAGGATGGGTAGGAGGCAAGGGGTTAGGATGGGCAGGGGTAAGGGGTAGGGGTTTGGAGGTAAGGGGTTAGGATGGGTAGGGGCAAGGGGTTAGGATGGGTAGGGGTAGGTGGTTAATATGGGTAGGGGCAAGGGGTTAGGATGGGTAGGGGTAAGGGGTAGGGGGTAAGGGGGTAGGGGTAGGACAGTGAGCCCCATACAGTACACTATATAAAGGGAGTACTGTGACAGGGTCGGAGATGTTAACATGTTAGCTATCAACACTCTCCACTTACTGCATGCAGTTGAAATAGGAGACTAGCAGCTTCAAATGAAAGTTTCAAAGCTGTTCTTTTTGAATGTCCCGGAACCTTTTTAAGATGTTTGCAATCATTCTGAGTGATCTGCAACTCAGCTGATCTCCTGTTCTACCTGCCTGCTGTAAACATCTGTAGCCCAGGCTTTATCACCCATAGCTTCTCATTACAGCAGTAAAAGCTGTACAGTGTTTTCTCACTCATTTTCGTACACTCTGATCCTGATAAGAAGCTGGCGCATCAGCGGCGACACTGGAACTCCTAATGTATGAACTAATCAAGGTGGGAAACCTCATACCTTATTGGAATGGTCTCGCATTCCATATAGAACACCTTATCCACGACTTTGCCCTTGATGATGGAGATGCTTCTTGACTTGGTGGGCTTGAACCGCATACGTGCCTATCTGATGTCATCTGCTAGATTGCCAAGTAACTGATTGGTGCCGGCGACTGTTGTAGTCATGGCGGTTATGTCCTCCATAAGTCAGTGGTACTCAACTCCGGCCCTCGAGATCTATTCCAGTCCTGGTCTTTATTCCAAGCAAATCCTAAATTAGTTAATTGCCTCTTAGCAGCTTCAGTTAACTACATTAGAACCTGCTTGGAGTAAAAACCAGGACTGGAATAGATCTTGAGGGCCAGAGTTGAGTACCACTGCTCTTAGTGGTGACCAGAAGCCAGCTGTTCTCCTCCCACTACCCATTGTGTGGCTCGAATAATGACTTCCATTGCCATGGTAAAGATGAGTGGAGAGATGGTGCAACCTCCCATGGTTCTAACTTTGAGATGCTGCCAAGTCGTGGTAAACTCTGGAGCTGAAAAACAGAATTGCAAGCCCCCGCAGTAGGGTTTCACTAACCCTGTTATAATGTTGGGTATGCTGAAGAACTCAAATGCAGCCCAAAGGAGTTTATGTAGCACTGGACCATATGCATGAGCTGAATCCAGGAATGTTACGTGGAGCTCCTTCTCCTTTTTTGCGGACTGAATCTGTTGCCAGATCACACTGATTTGCTCCAAGCACCCCGGAAGGTACCAGCTTTCTGTATGGCGGCGTTGATCATGCGGTTCTTCAATAGAGAAGTTGACAACCTTTGTGCCACAGTGCTGAAGAATATCTGACCTTCCGCATTTCACAGGGAAATTGCCTGATGCTGGTAGATTATTTTTCTTTGAGGATAAAGACCCCTCCTGCTCTGTCATGCCCTTGGGACTACCTGTTTACCCCCACTACCTTCATCAACCTCCACAAGATTCCTAGAACTCCAGGTGCACTCTTGTAAACTCGGCATGGTCCACCATTGGGCCCAGGCGATGAGGAAGCCCATGCTTTCTTCATGGCTTGCTCCACCTCCACTTGGGAGCAGCCTCCATGTGGTGATCAATAGGTGGACTATCAGAGGGTATCGACAGGCTCCCCTCTACTCGGATCAGTGTGTCTCTTTAAGATAGCTCTCTATTACATGAGAGTAGCTTCATCACTTAACTAAACCAGATTCAAACAATATTTTGGATCCATATTCACAATGCATTTACTAACGTGCTAAGATGGCACCATTTTTTTTTTCTTTTGTGAAACTTGCACAGCAAAGGTGCATGTAGCTGTTACATTGCTAGTGTTCAGATATGAGATCTAAGATGGTATCTACCACAGCATCGTGACCAGAACTTGGAACCTGATTGGGGCATAAATTACACAAGTATAAAGACTCAATAAAAATCAGTAAAGGTGATTTAGCTCCAGATCTCTTGTGATAAAGCCAGCATGGGTTTTGATTAATCTGGGGCTTTCCAGCTGTCAGCTGCTTGAACCCGCGCCAGGTGGAATGAGGTCAATACCAGGGGTGTGGTAAAGCTGGGATCCTACCTGCTGGCAGGTGCAGGGGCTGGCGGGCCCCTGGCCATGACCTCCTCCCATCACTGCAGCAGGCAAGCGCACAGGCAGACAGGTGTGCAGGGAGGAGCGGAGCTCAGGTGCAATTAACATTGCTGTATGTCTGCAGCACAGGTGTGCTTCTCGCCACCGCTCCAAATAATCCATTATCTATTAGATCCAATTTGAACACAAGTGTGCAAGAAATGTTAATGTTTTAATGAGACAGAATTCAAGGACAGGACTGCTGGTGTTTGTGACTCATAGTTAAGTGCACTCACTTCTCACTGTCCTGATCGCTATCTCTGCTGTTCCTATGATTGCTCCCCGTCTGCAGTAAGATGGTCGATTCTCAGTAACAATTGTAGTCTACAAAGCAGTCCCAGTGCAAGCTGATTGATTGTAACAGGGACATTTTTTTTAAGAAATCAGATTACAAGATAAACATTTTCTTTGTTTTCTTTAATAGAATTAGACTGGATGCAGCAGACAGGCATCGAGAAATGCTTTGTGGAAGTGGCCTGTCCACTAAGTTTATGCATGTTTCAGGCCCACAGGAATCCTCTTTTCCAAACACAATCTTCACCATGTGCAGCACAGTAGCCCACGCAAAGAAACAGCCAATTTCCAGTCCCATGTATGGCCTCTTGTATCGTTCTGTATTTGGATGCTTGACAGCAACGTGGAGATGTTTGTAATGCCAACACATTTACTGTGTAATCTCTGCTGTGGTGGCCACACACACTGCATCAGATTCAGACCGGTCATAGTCCAGTCTGACGCTGGAATTGCACATGGTTGCAAGCCAAGATTATGCAAGTTAACCATAATCTTCTGACTCTCCGTTCTGGGATGTTCACTGTCAATAATATTTTAATAGGATTTTAAAACCAAGGGTTATGTATATTACATAAATAACTTGAAAACATTTAGCAATAATTTGTCAGCATTTCCCGTCACATTTGGGGTGATATTCTATGAACTTTTACCATTAAATACTGTACAGCAAGCCGTTTTATTTTGGCAGATGCAATCGGCTTCTGGTTTTACCACAGGCTTAATCTGTGGTGCAAAATACCATCATTTCAAAGTCTTGTATTTCAGTCTATCGTTAAATAATGTTCTCTTCAGTTGTTAGTTTCTCAATTGCAACATTAAATCGAACGAAACCAGGCGTAAATTGCTTGTAAAATGGGACCCGATGTCTATCTGAAAGTTGGAATTAGCCTGTTGACGATTTTCCAGCACCATCCCCCCCCAACTCCAACTCCAACTCCAACTCCAACTCCAACCAATAACCTTGAACATCTACAAGAATAGCAATGTTGGTGTAGTGCCCCCATGTGGTTTAAAAATCACATCAAGTAAGTTTGTTCACTTATAAATCCTTGTTGCAAGCATGCAACTTCTTATGAAATGTTTAACAGTAGAAAAACATTTTTAAAAAATAAAAATAAATTGAAGGCCAATTTACTTGTGTAGTAAAGACTCCCAAGAATTATATTTTGGTGTAAAACTGAATAGACAATGTATCAGCAAGCCGAGGGAACATAGGACTGGCTAAGGGACCCAACATGCAGCATGATGGCCGATGTGTGATACTGTATTTCAAGTAGGCTGCATTCTCACAAAGACACACATACACCCTTCAATACAGCAGTAACTTTATAGTGCATCCAAATAGGAATTTATTATAAAAAGCAAAGTATGATAAAAACAGACAGCACAAGGAAGCAACAGTTGGTAAGGAGTTTATTTAAAAATAAAATCATAATACTTTATTAAAGGCAGACTCCAAGATGGCAGTGTGGACAGGGCAATACAAATCTCACAGGATCACAAAAGAAAAGCAGAAACCTACAAATGCATATTCTTTATTAAAAATGTGTCTTTAATACAAGCCAAGCTGCCCCCCCCCCAAAAAAAAAAGTAAAAATAATCTACCAGACTTGTTCTTTTACTATGAAGGGGGGGAAAATTATAACTAGGAGTCTGGAGGGGTTATAGGAAAGAAGGGAGAGGACAGCCATCTGTTATACCCTTGAAATAATAACCCTCTCCAGCAGAGGGCACACATTTTCTATAAGAGCTATAAATTGAAAAACTTGATTTTAATTTTTTTTTTATTTGTTCTTTCTTGAACACAAAACTATACAGAGCTGCAGAATAGGAGAAGAGGAATCAGGTGGATGTGAGTGGGGGAGGGGGAGAGAATTTCACAAACCTAGGAGTCTTTTCACTGGTACATAAACTTAAGGGAGAAGGGGAGGGAGGCTAACTGACAAGTTCTGTACAATTCTATGGGGTAGTTCTGTACAACACCAACCAAGATCAAAACAGCACAAAAGAGGTGGTATTACAAAAAAACACATGTCTTCTGTACAACATTGTGTCCATCTGTTTGTTTTATTAAAAGGATTTCACAAATAGGATTTTTTTTTTTTCATCGTTCAAAACATCTGCATAACAAACTAACCAACAGAAAAGGTGCAAGTTGAGGGGTTTTGTTTATGTATTTAGTTTTAAGCATTGTTACACTGGTCTACCACAGAGCTGGCAGGTTAAGTCACCACACCATAGCTGGTTAGGTTGCTAAACAGACACACTAGTAAGGGCCCGATTATCTCTCTAACCAAGGTAGGATCCTTCAGTTGACTCACACCACAAACTTGCTTCCTATAAGCCTAATATAAAATCTTCAGTATTGAATAGGACTACAAAAAACATTGCAGACCAACAGCGACATCTGCTGGCAAAAGCTGAGATGGAAGACACATGGCTGCCTTTTTTTTATATATAGAAAGGGTTTGTTTAAAAAAAAAAAAAAAAGTGCCAACTTTTTTCCTTTTTTTTTTTTCTTCTCCTGCCAACTTAACATGGTCAAGCAATCTTCACCTCAATTTTGCTCAAACTGTTGCTTGCACATAGGACATTGCTTGGAAATGGCAACTACATGTAAAAATTGCTTCAAAAAATTGCTATAAAAAGTCAGACTTCCTGACCCCCAAAACCTCCTGTCTCCGTTCCCAACTCAAGAGCGTAGATACAGATTCACACGTGAAAATACCCCTGCCTCTCAGAGGCGTGGATACGAGTGTACACCTGAACAGTTTGCAAGCACCACGTCAATTACACCACCACTTTCAGTGGGCAAGAGGACGGATCCGACGAGCAAGCCCTTGGAGATGCTGATGTTGCTTGTAGAGTCTGTACGAGGGCTGCAAGCAGCACTGCACGTCACTTCTCTGAACTCAAACTTACACATTTAACATGACGATATACAAGCAGAACCCTTCCATTGGAAAGGAGGCAGGATACCCTTGATGGCAAAAAGAGGGGTGGCCCCATCCCAACCAGCTGTAAAACTCCAAGTATTAAAAAAGCTCCTATGCCTGCCAACCCCCCCCCCCCCAAAAAAAAAATCTGTTCCACTCTCAGGGCAGAAAAAATTACAAATACAAAAACATTGTATAGGAGCTCTGAATATCCATCCCTGTGCACTTAATGAATTAACCAACTCTCTCCTGAACACAGTCCAAGTAAACATTAGATACAAATATAAATCAGCAGCTCTACAAAATACAAAACAAGGAAAATAAAGAATTATCAAAAAAAAATCCAGGTTGGGTGGTCGGGTATAAATTTCCAACAAAAAGGATTTAAAAAAAAAAAAAATTTATAATATATGTCTTCGCCTTCTGGAATGTTGCTGGGTTCTCTTTTCCCCGTCGCTCTCCTCCTCCTCCTCGTCTCTCCCTCTCTTGCTCGTCCTCTTGCTGTGCCGTGTTTTCCTGCTTTCCTTTTCAGCGTCGCTCTCCTCTTCGTCGCGTTTCTGATTGCGAGCCGAGTTGGTTCGCCTGCTTTTCCGAGTTTTGCGGCCGTCCTCCTGCTCACTCTCCTCCTCCTCCTCCTCCTCCACCTCCTTGTACCGCTTGCGTGTCGAGCCCGACCGCTTGCTGTGCCGAGTCTTCCTGCTGTCCTCCTGCTCGCTGTCATCCTCCTCGTTGTCCTTGCGCCCTTGCTTGCGTGATGAGCTGTTCCGCTTGCTATTCCGAGTTCTGTGACTGTCCTCCTGTTCGCTCTCCTCCGTTTCTTCTTCCTCCTCCTCCTGCTTGCTTGTGTCGCTCACCCTCTTGCGTTGCCGACGACGCGTGTAGCTCTGGCCCGGTAGGTGTTTGTGCAGCAAGTCCACAAAGCACTGCTCCGTCTTGGTCAGGCAGGAAAGGACATGGCTGTCGGGCTGGTTGTATTGCTCAGCGTTGGAGAAGACGAGCTTCATGTCCTCCACGAAGTCTGCCGCGTGGCGGTACTCCCGGTTCGTACACTTGCGCTGCATGCTCTGGAAGTCCAAGGGATTAGAGATCACCTCCAGGTAGTCTTCTGCTTCCTCTGCAGATACTGGCTCTCTGAGGGGGAGAGGGGGAGATTAGGTAAGAGTAGGGAGTCAGTTCCAATCAAATATATTGTATCTGGACAGACCTTTTAAAATGATCACCTTTACTTTGAAAATATTTTAAAGTAAGTGCTGGTAACACCCCCTTGTGATCCCTCTCACCTGAAGGGCCAGCTGAACCTGAACTTGACCAGTTTGTTAAGGATCTCCTCACACCGCTGCACCTCCAGGGCTTGTCTGCTCACTCCCTGTCTCGAGCTCTGCCGCACCTGAGGGAAATAAAAATACAAATAGAATAATAATAGGGGCCCATCAGCACCAGGCAGCCATTCCAACACACAGCACTGCTCATTTAGGGATTATGAAAGGTAAAGTGAAATTACAGGAACGGATTACAGCATAGTTTTTTGACTGTGTCAACAAATAAGTCAGTCATATCTCATTACCAGATACAAACCTGACCCAATATTCTCAGTTTTGCAGAATTATTTATACACAGTGTGGATATATATATATATATATATATATATATATATATATATATATATATATATATATATAGTTTCCTATCCCTACAGTTCCGTTTTAGTGTGCTTCAGTACTAGGTCAGAACCAAGCCCACAGCTGCACAAACCACACACAGATTTAACAAATCCCTTCTGCCCTAGTCTTGCGGACAGAGTCATGTTAAGAGTGTCATATGTGTCTCTGCCAAAGAGCCAGCAGCCACATTGCTGAAATTCTGTCGCTTAATGAGGCTCTGGTAGAGCCAGAGACACACAGACTCCACTTTAACAAGTACAGGGTCATCTGGCAACCAGGAGACAGATTGTAATGAAGATGCCTCAGATATTTCTCCGGTTGATTCACCCAGCACTTGGGGGAGAGGGAGCCTGCAGTCTTCATTAGCAAACCCTCCAACTGGGGATACATGTGCAAGAGTGCATTCTCCTGATGAAAGCAAACTCACAGCACCTGCTAGGTCAGGGGACACATTCTCTCAAAGTTTGACTGCAGCAGACACAAGCCCCAGAAATGCCTTTCACTAATGCACTCCCGGGCAAAAGGTCCAAGGAAATGCTTGTGTGATGAATAACCCCTCCCAATTCATTTCTATAAGTTTTGAGCCAAGAAATGTCTGGTTTTCTTTCCTTCCGAGATGTCATATCTAGCTGACATTCAACATTTCTTCTAAAGTCTCTAATGAAACACAGGACTGTCCTGGGGATCTCAGTGGAAGCTGTGGTGTCTTACCAGTTCCTCGATGTCGGCAGGGATGCCCGGGTTCATCTTTTGCCTGCTGCTCTTGGAGTTTTGTGGGGAATTTTTCTTGGTCACCTGTTTTCCTCCCTGCTTTTGCGACCATGAAGATGCAGACTGTTTACCCTTAGCACCTTTCCGAGGCCTCACTGCAAACAGACGCACACAAAACGCACACATCAACACTGAGCTTACTGTCAGGTCTGGATCCTTACAGGCGACAGAGACTGTCACTACAGAATGGATTCCGAGCTTTGTACATTATAGAAAGCTTCTGTACAGTCCCGCGTCCCCACCAGACTGAAGGATGAAACACAGTGAATTTGATTTGGAACAGACCAAAATTCCACAGGGAGATACTCGGTGGGCAAACCACTATGCTTTAGTTTCAGTGTTGGGCTGCACTGTGGAAGGTAGCTGGTGCTAGCGGCTCAAGTGGATAGATTAATAGCATAGGATTAGGTCAACGGGCCATTGAGCTGCATAATCTGCTCCTTGCCAGAATTACAACGTTGTGGCTCAACAGAAATAAATAAATAGGCAAAATAAAATAAAGTGCATTTCCTGAATACGTTTCAAACATTTCTCTCTCAACAGAAATATTTACCATCACATTCGCCTCTCTCTCTTGCTCACAGACCACTCCCCAGCAAGCAATCAAGCAGTTGCTCACTGCTGCCTGACTTCACTTTTTCCCCCCCTTACCCACCTTCCCCTCACCAGAGTGGCTAACCTTACAGGAGTTTGCATCAAAGCCCATCCAGTAGGAAGAGGGTTGATGCTGCTAAAACTCCATAAAGGGTCAGTCTTTGCGAAGGGTGGTATTGGGTTACAGCCCTGCACAGGCGTGAACAGCCCCTGCAAGACAGGGATGGACAAGCCTGGTTTCCACATTAGTCAGCCTGCTTGTCAGCTCTTTGCGGGGGTTTAGCCTGCCCGTGTCACGGCGGCCCCTTTGTTACATTAACACCCCCATTAAACACCCCGACCCTGACCTTCACGGTAAGCAGAGAAGGAGCTGGAAAGACGATCCTTTTCACCAGCAGCAGCACTTTTATCATCCTGGTAATATGGATGGCACTTTTAGAGTTTGCCCAGGTCACAGGTCTGTCGAACAGTACTTACAACTCAGCCCAGCCACCTTGAAATCTTCATCAGACTCTGAGTCTTCCTCCTCCGAGTCGTCTTCCTCCTCCTCATCCTCTTCCTCCTCCTCCTCCTCACTCGTGTCCTCGTTGTAGTTCCTGCATGGACAGACACCCCACCATTATCCCAATCTCATCTCCACTCACAAAAAAGCAGCATGGTCCAAGAATTCATGGCCATGTACAATTTGTAAAAAAACAATATTTTATGTTTTTTTTTTTTAAAACAGAGACAAAACCGTGTAAGCCAAACAGCCCTCAAAAGATCGTAATGTTACTAGTATAAAAAACAAATAGTATTTTTTATTTTGACTTTTCTTTCTAAGCTAGAATCCTACCATTAGAGTGTATACTGGGACTGGCTGCCACTGGAAGTACCTAGAGATTTTTAAAAGGGATGAATAGAATTGGAATAAATGTCCTGGTCACAGAAGCTTGCACGGGACAAGGAAAGGTTCGACTGGCAGGTGCTCCAGCGTGAATCTGATCTGCAGCAGAGTTCACAACAGGATTCCTATTGCAGAGCAGTTTGTGCCATTCCAGAGCTTAATAAAGCCACAGAGCAAAGATAATAATAAATGAACAGGCTATTTCCATGCCTGTGCACTTCAGTCAGGATCTCTGCATACTCAGCGGAGAGGCTCTGAGTCCCTACCTGCCCCGAGAGCAGCGGCGAGCGATAGCGGGCTGGCAGGACGGACACAGCCACTCCCCGTCAGGGATGGAGTAGAGAGCCGGCCTCAGACAGAACAGATGGAAGGCCTTGTTACAGTCATCACACAGGATCAGCTTGTCATCTTCACCTGGAGGGGACAGGCAGGGAGATGGAGAGGGGGAGACAACGTTAACCCATACCAGGTGCTTTCTGGATAACTTATTTATTCAGTGTAGCTATACAAAGCTGGTCTGTCACTCTTGAGCTCCCTTTGGCAGGTGCAAAATAAGGCAACTACTGTATCTAATCAGACGAGACAATCCAAGAGAAGAATCTTGCTTTTTTAAAAACTTAAAGTAAACATTACATTTTACAGTCTTTATGTAGCCACGTACAGCTACATACAGTAGTTCATGATGTATTATGAATAGTCGAAAGCCATTTTTTCCACCAAGTAACTCAAATGTGCATAACCCCCAAGTAAAAACACACTTGAATGAATACAGCCTTAAAATGTTTCATTAAACCAAATCTAAAAATAAAAAAATGAACACACCCCTTGTAACCTAGTTAGTTACTTAAGGATATGACCTAGATTGCTTACTCAACTAAGAAAACTTCATAAAAATACCTTCGCGTAATACTTTTGCTTTAAGATGATGGCGCGAACATGTACGTGGGCGGTACAATCAGTATTTATTCGAACGATTCTATTTTGTGTGCCCAATTAATCGATTACTACTGAGGCTTAACCAACAGCCCTAACCTGCAGAAGCCTGGACTGAGGTAGCGGGTTTGAGCAGAACCACAGCAATGCTGCTCGCTGTTTCTCTAACTCCTGTGCTGCACTGCACTGTTGAATTCCACCCCAGGGAGGAGCACCAGGGCTGGGGGAACACTGCGCTTGTGTAACTTACTTCCAACGGGGAATATTTTAAACAGACAAATAAAACCCACAAATAAGATGTCAACTCTCACTGCAATCTCCTTGCTATATTACACAGCCGCCGAGCTGCTGAAATCAAAAGTTCGGGTGCTTAATTAAAGTTGACGGCGGGGGCTGCGAAGGAATCCCGGTTATCTGTACCAGGAAGGCTGCCAGCTTGGCAGAGAGAGAGACCTTGTGCTGTAACCAGAGACGAGAGCCTGAGGTTTCACACACAGCAATGAGAGGTTAAAGGGCACCCTGTAATACAGCTCTGGCCTGGTACTGCACCTGCTAGCACAGCTCCCCTACACCCCCTACTGGCTTAAACTAACATTGCACTACACACTCTCCCTGGAAAACCTTCCAGTCCCAATATAGCTGGGACGCTTAAAGAAAATTACTACAGGGTTCAGAGGAAACCCCCATGGCGGATACCATTGCAGATTTCAGACAACAACTTTAAAAATATGTTTCTAGAAAATAGCAAGGAGGGCTAACATTAGAGATGTCACGGTATTAAACTGACATGATAACCTTCAAAAAAATTCTTATATAATGTACAATAAAATTAAATTTGATTACATATAAAAGCCATTAACATGTTTAAGAAGCTATTTAAATAAATAGAGGTCCTGTTTCAAATAAAACTGTGTCACTTTAAACAGCTTTAGCTGTATGTGTTTTATCTCCTTTTTCTGGGTTTTAGTTGAATTATTTTCCCTTCTCGCTACAACTACAAAATACATGAACTTTTGAATTTTCAAAAAGCTTCTTTTGCAACATTTTTGTAAAAGGAAAAGTGTTTCAACCCTTCAAAACAGAAATAAGCTTAGTGTTAATTGAAGGCTTAGTTACTTATCACCTTTAAACAGTCAAAATATTATTCAAAATATCTTTGCTTCAGTAAAAGTTAACTATATTACATTTGATCTTGTTTTCTTCCTAATTACAGTGTGAATATTTTGTTAAAATACTGGCGCAAAAATAAATAAATAAAAAGATAAAAAGGGACGTGTCAGTTTAGTTTGTAAACATTAAGAAATAGCAAGCATAGGATTTGTTTCAGTGAATACAAGTGCATTAGCTTCTGGCACGATTGCTTCTCTAACTGAGCAGGAAAGCCAGTGAGACCATGGGATTGTATGCTGCACTAGCATTGGTTACACATTCTGCTTCCAGTTTTCTATAATATATATGGCTTTGAAACGAAGCAGATGTGTGGTTCGGTCCGTTTTAAAGAATGTAAGGTTTGTTGTTTCTCATCACAACTGATAGTTAGACTAAGAGTACCCGATTTAGTTTTGCTCTACTATGACAGGTGTTATTCTCTGTGGGTGACAAGGTTAAAATCGAGCTTCAAACCAAATCCTGCACACTTGTTTTCCATCTTCAACTACCCTGTTTGTGACAAGCAAAATGCAGCAGAGAGCTATGAAAAAACAAACATATTACTGTAGCTTTTATTAGGAAGAATTTTCTTATAAAACAAAATAATAAAACAGCCTTACAAGTTATGCTGCTAGCCTGTATATCTAACTTTTCTTCTACGCTTTACAGTGCTTTATTTTATTGATTTTTTTAACTGGTTGTTATCTGACATATACTCATGATGTAAAATGAACAAGAGAGTGCGGTACAACACTATCCCAGGGCACCACGTGGCATCTCATTTCTACAGCGTTCACTGCCACCTGACACCTTGTTTAATTCCTCTCTATACACAATCTGACACCTCGCAGCACATGTTGTTTGACCGGCAATGGCTCCCACTGTTTATTGTGATCAAGCTTCAAAGCAGCAAGCACCAATTAGGAGACAGTAGGGACAGAAACACAAACACAAACTCAACCGCGGTACGAAAAATTATCGTGGTATCGAAACCAGGGAAATGTATACCATGATATACCTGGACATCCCTAAAACATACATACAGCTAACTACCCAACCCTCTACCCAAAAACCAGCCTCACCTTTCCGCCTGCACACCTTGCAGCGCGCGTTCTCAGCAGACATGTCCCACTTAATGCAGGCGTCCAGCATTCCCAGGAGAGCGTGCATCCGGGAGAAGGTCTGGGCTTCCCGGATCATAGTCTTCCACTTCTCCACTGCACAGGCCACCTGCGGAGAGAGCAGAGCAGAGCGGTCAGTCCCACCTCAGGCTGTCTCCTGCAAGCCAATACAGCTTACTGCTGGAGCGCCGGGGCGTGGTAGTCACTTGTACCTCTCTCAGTCCATACCAAACCAGAACCTTGTTCCAACCAGGTCCTTAATTACTAAATTGAACACCTTGGTTCAACTAAACAATGAAAAGATCCTGACAAATAAGGTCCCGACTACTTCAGTTAAGGACATGGTTGGGACAGGGTCCCAGATTGGAATGGATTGAAACAGTTACAGTGGTGTGAGGTCATAAACACACTACACAGCAATGGGTAGATTATAAATATTAGATGGATGGGAACTTTGTTTTTCTACAGCATAACTGCAAAATGATCAACGGACTTCACAACCACCCTGTACTAATATTCCTTCATAGTATCTATGGTGCTTCCAAAGCCAAGCTGTTGCCCTCCATATAGGACACACATACGTTGTAGAATGGCTTCAAGCGTTGAAGCGCTTTTATAATTGCACTCCCGAGCATCTTGGTGGTAGCTGGAGTTGGTAGTTTTCATACCCTTGCCTCCTCTGCCATCTTCTTGTCCTCATCTATCTCCTCTGCCTTGCTGCTGCTCTCCTCCCCGCCCTGCTTCCTCTTCTTCTGCTGCTTGGGCGCCATGAAGCCCTGGAGGAACTTCTTGATGACGCACTCCTGCAGGGGGATCACACACTCCCCGAAATCCTTCAGCTTCTCCAGAGAGCGCACCTGCCGGGGACAGACACACACCACAGGTGAAAAAGCAGCGCTTCATTCTCTTTACTTGCTACCTAGACGTGTGTGTTAAATCAATTTAAAAAGAGAGGGTTTTTTTATTATTGTAAAATCAAATAAAACTTTCTTTTTTTTTTTTTTGAGAGAAAAATATCTTTGGCTCTACACAACCCTACAATTCAAACCACACAAACATTCAAGTTCTGATGACTCCCCCAAACTGTTTGTAGACATAGTAACAACAAGTTCCTAAAAAACATGTAGGCAAGGAAGTCCAAGGAGATACAGCTGGATTATTACAAGGGCAAAAGCTTATTCACCAATAAAGTATAAAACATAATGGAGAAATCTAGACGTGCCTTCCTAGCACGGTACCGATCTTATTTCATACTTCAACCCAAGCCTGCCCAACCCTTCATCCTCCTACCCCACCAACCCACACTATCTGTCCATCCATTGACTTTGGCCCTGTCTACACTATGCCTTTAAACTGTATTAGTTGCTTCTAAAATAGGTTTAATACTGGACTCCAGACCGGTTAGCATCTACACTACAGAGCGTTTAATACCGGACTCCAGACAGGCATCTACACTACAGAGCGTTTAATACCGGACTCCAGACCGGTTAGCATCTACACTACAGAGCGTTTAATACCGGACTCCAGACCGGTTAGCATCTACACTACAGAGTGTTTAATACCGGACTCCAGACCGGTTAGCATCTACACTACAGAGTGTTTAATACCGGACTCCAGACCGGTTAGCATCTACACTACAGAGTGTTTAATACCGGACTCCAGACCGGTTAGCATCTACACTACAGAGCGTTTAATACCGGACTCCAGACCGGTTAGCATCTACACTACAGAGCGTTTAATACCAGACTCCAGACCGGTTAGCATCTACACTAGAGTGTTTAATACCGGACTCCAGACCGGTTAGCATCTACACTACAGAGCGTTTAATACCGGACTCCAGACCAGTTAGCATCTACACTACAGAGCGTTTAATACCGGACTCCAGACCGGTTAGCATCTACACTACAGAGCGTTTAATACCGGACTCCAGACCGGTTAGCATCTACACTACAGAGCGTTTAATACCGGACTCCAGACCGGTTAGCATCTACACTACAGAGCGTTTAATACCGGACTCCAGACCGGTTAGCATCTACACTACAGAGCGTTTAATACCGGACTCCAGACCGGTTAGCATCTACACTACAGAGCGTTTAATACCAAGACTCCAGACCGGTTAGCATCTACACTACAAAGCGTTTAATACCGGACTCCAGACCGGTTAGCATCTACACTAGAGCGTTTAATACCGGACTCCAGACCGGTTAGCATCTACACTACAGAGCGTTTAATACCGGACTCCAGACCGGTTAGCATCTACACTACAGAGCGTTTAATACCGGACTCCAGACCGGTTAGCATCTACACTACAGAGCGTTTAATACCGACTCCAGACCGGTTAGCATCTACACTACAGAGCGTTTAATACCGGACTCCAGACCGGTTAGCATCTACACTACAGAGCGTTTAATACCGACTCCAGACCGGTTAGCATCTACACTACAGAGCGTTTAATACCAAGACTCCAGACCGGTTAGCATCTACACTACAGAGCGTTTAATACCGGACTCCAGACCGGTTAGCATCTACACTACAGAGCGTTTAATACCGGACTCCAGACCGGTTAGCATCTACACTACAGAGCGTTTAATACCGGACTCCAGACCGGTTAGCATCTACACTACAGAGCGTTTAATACCGGACTCCAGACCGGTTAGCATCTACACTACAGAGCGTTTAATACCGGACTCCAGACCGGTTAGCATCTACACTACAGAGCGTTTAATACCGGACTCCAGACCGGTTAGCATCTACACTACAGAGCGTTTAATACCGGACTCCAGACCAGTTAGCATCTACACTACAGAGCGTTTAATACCGGACTCCAGACCGGTTAGCATCTACACTACAGAGCGTTTAATACCGGACTCCAGACCGGTTAGCATCTACACTACAGAGCGTTTAATACCGGACTCCAGACCGGTTAGCACCTACACTACAGCGTTTAATACCGGACTCCAGACCGGTTAGCATCTACACTAGAGTGTTTAATACCGGACTCCAGACCACCTCAAGGGGGTAGTCTCAAGTTCGGTGCTAAATTAGATTGCATTAATCAGTGCTGTTTGTCAGAAGTGTGGACGGTGTAATACCAAACATCTTTTCTGTATTCTTCAATATACCAAAATGCTCTTTGACAGTTTGCTGCATGGACCAATATTCAGAACAGGCGTCTGAAGGAGTTGAGAACTGTCAATACAGCTTCACTGTGCACAGCGAGGCTTATGCTGTAAAACGGTGGATCATGGAGAAACATGGTTAGATCCCGAAATCAAGGCACTTACTGATATCTGCATTGATGAAACCGTTCAAGGAGAACTTGAGCTAAAACGTTCATGCGAAGAAGCGCCATGTCATCTGTGGGCATGGGCTCCACATTGCGTGGTTGTGAACATAAAATACGTGGTGGGATATTATTGTATTAAGTCCCACTGTCCATTGCGCTGCTAAGTACTGTAATCTAACTATTGTATTAGTGCTTGTACGTATTAAGCATGAAACGGTACTTCAGTGTGGGTGCTTTGAGCTGGATTAATTAGAACGTTTGAGTACGATTCTCACGATCCGTTATGCAGTGTGGGCAAAGCCTTTGTCTCACCCTCTCCTCAAACTCTGTGATGTCGTCCATGTATCCCAGGCCGCCTTTCTGCAGCCGCGACGCCACCTCTATGATGTCACTGCGCAGGAACTTGAGCAGCTCCTGGTGGCCGTCGCAGGTCTTCAGCCCCGGGTTGGGCTTGCGGGCCAGGTAGAGCGAGTGCAAGACATCCTGGTACCTGATGTGGTTCACACAAGCAACGTCAATGAAAAGCAATTCATTTTATTTACCCATTTATTTATTTTAAATTGAGTTTGACCCTCTGTCCCCTCCCACCTTTGCTCACTGGCCTGGACAGAGACACAGAGCCACACCTGGAATGTTATAAAACAGCAAGTGGGGCACTCTGCTTCCCTGTTACTGCGACTAGGAGGACATCTGGGCTAGCTAGGCGGGAGAAAGCCTGTCGAAACTGCTTAGGGGATTTCTTTAGCACTAAGTGAATTGTCTTGTATTGCTGAGCCAGGCAGGTGCTTACTTGTTCTGCAGGCGATACTTGAGCTCACTCTCCCTGGCCCCCTGTGAGTGCAGGCTCTCCAGCAGCTCCTCCAGCTCCTTCGGGGTGTCACACAGGAACCTGACAGACAGAAAAGGGTGCGTTACAACAGAGGTCTTCAGAGTGTGTGAGGGGGGGTTGCATAACAAACACATTACACACCTACTGTAAACAATGGCTACAGATCTTTTGAAAGAAACAAATGTTTTTAACACTGATGGATTAAGAAGACTATGTATTTGTGCTTTATTATTCACACATTTCCTGTTTATACAATTAACATCTATATGCATTTCAATATTTGTTTGCGTGGTATTGGATATCTCTAAAGGTTGTCCAAAGTAGAACATTTTAGAGCCATTGTGTTAGATGAAACAGTAAAATCTGACTTTGAGGTTCTACTGTATGTTTTGACAAGACCATGAAATAGAACTCAAATCCAGAGTTATGAACACCTGGGGAATGGAGGTTTTTCGTAACTCTGAAATGTTCTTAACTCTGAAAACTGAGTTTTCAATGGTTTTATTAAAACACCTGCTGTCTACACCCTCAATCTGGCAAATCCAAGGATAGAGTACAGTAATACAATACTCATGGTTATGGCTCTAAAGTCTTTCAAACTACTATAAAATGGGGAAAAAAAAAAACTACATTTAAGTTACCACTGAAATCGTAACTGTAGCAAAAATACAGATTTAAAAACATCCAGGAAAAACTGGGTTAACGTCGTGCTTGTTTTAAACAAAATGCATTCGTGCAGCTTGAAGAAAGAAAAAAACAAAAACAATAACGTTGCCTTCTCCGTGACCAGCATGCTGCTTACAGGAGCTCCTATGTGGTTGCAATGCACGCATGGTTGAGTGATTGCATACTTCCGGTTGAAAGTGGGGGGTTCGGTAGACCGGTCTGTTCGTAACTCTGGGGTTTTAAAAGTATCCACCCCTGCACTGCACGTTTTGAGGATCCAGCCTCGGTCCGAATTGAGCTTAGGGCACTAGTGATTTCCCACTCCTCCTATCCTATGTGTTTAATGTTTCAGTTGGTTTTCTTTAAGAAAACCACTACATTACAGTAAAAAAATGGGAGAGAGCTCTTTAAATATCACAGACACTGGGATGACATCAGCATGTCTAGAAACAGCAGAGCGGGGAAGTGCCAGTAACAGCACTGTGAAATCGCTGGAGTGTGTCCCTGGCACAGGCGCTGCTGGAGTGGGATGCAGCCTCGCCATGTTCCCACAGAATACAGGAGCCAACCCAGACCAAGGGTCACACAAAGGATGAATAATTCAGAGAGAAGCAGACACGCAAAAGACCGATTACAAAGTATTGTGGGGATCGTCCCGAACGGCTATATGACCAGAAGAGAAAGAAAATATAACTTATTTTTTTAGTAACGGGGTATTTAAAGAAAAGTGTTAAAGAATGTTCAAACCAAGACTCATCACAACTGGATGAGCAGTTCCCAGGACAGCTTGAAATACATAGAGGACTCGGCTGCTTTCCCTACGCAGGGGGCTGGTAATGGATGCATTTTTGCACTGGGAAGATCAAGAGTGTTCAGTTTGTCTGTGTCATAAATCGCTATAAAACAAGAAAAACATGGTACGATACCAGAGGTTCTGTCCTTGTTTGGGAACAGTGGTTTCTATACAGAGTTCAGCTCCATTATGCTGGCCGCTCTCGTTCAGGCAGTTGTCCCCTCCTCCACCTCCATCTGGTTTATCTACCAAAACAAAAACACACATTCAACCAGTGGTAGCACTGGCACAAGAAGCAAGCGAGGTCTAATACATTGTATGTTTCGTTTAATTTGCTTGTCAAAATCTTACTCCTTACAATCTCATTGGCAAAAATGGCACTTGCTTGAGATGCCCAGTGCTGTCAGATGCTGCAAGAGTTTCTGCTATAGTTCTGTACAGATCACACACACCTCATTCATTCATTCCTGGGACTCACTCAACTGCTATTCATGTAGAATTTGAGGCAGTCCATATTTTACAGCTTCCTGAACTTCTTACCTTTATATATTGGTCAAATGATCAAAACAAATTAAACTTTTTTTTTTTTTTAAATTAACACTGTAGGATAGTGCAACAGATGCAACATCAACATTGTCAATAGGCTCCTCCTTGCACAGCTGGGTGGAATTAGGTGTTGTGACAGACTGATGGAAATTCTCACATTCTGGATCCTGCTCCTCCTTTTTCTTCGGGGGCAGAGTGAAGCTGTAGTCAATGCTGTCATGCACCCAGCCCTTCTCAATGTACAGCCCTGGGACTACATCTGAGAACAGCCAGTACCTACAATGCAAACAAAACCCCTGTAAATATAGTGCCGTCTGCAATGATTCTGACCATGCTACAGATGATAGGTACTGTGCTAGAATCTCACCTGGGCTCAGTATCTAGATGGGACTGTAGTTAGTTCCCTAGCCCCTCTTCACCTGTTGTGGTTACGGTCAGTCCCCAGCGGGAGGCGCCGCAGCACCAGCTTGGCCTTGGTGATGCCCTCCTGGAAGGCCTTCTCTGCTGCTGCTTTCTGTTTGCGTATCCGCTCCTCCTCTGCCTCCTTCTCCATCCGCTCTGCAGGGAGAAAACAAGCAAAATCGAATGGTCACTCAAGGGGTTTAGCCGGTTGCAGGTCACAAAGCCCCAGGACTACAGTACATAAATAAATGTTTCAACACCAGCCTACCTGCAAATCAATTTAGCTACAGCACATGCAGCATTGAAATGTGTGCATTGCCATGGGTAGAAACCGGCTTGTGCTGCAAGTATTATTACTACTCCTCACCATCTCATCTCTTACCCTTGGTCAGCCGGTCGTGTTCCTCCTTCTCTTTCTTAGCCTGGATAGAAAGCAGCCTTCTGCTCTTCACTGTGCTGATCATATCCTCGGGTTCCTGATCTACAGGAGCCGCGTCCACCTTCCCTTTGTTCAGATCCTTTTTCTCTCCACCGGCCGGTTGTTTCTTTTTGTCTGCCTTTCCCGAGGAGGAGACAGTCGTCAGATTTCCATCTCCTTCTACCTTCACCCCTTCTCCTCCTCCTCCTGCCTTGGCCTCCATCAGCTCTTTCTGGCGCTGCTTCTCTGCCCTCTTGCGATCGTTGACCTCCTTGAGCGTGGCCAGCCGCTCCTTCCAGAGCTCGGCAGAGCGCTGCTGCATGGTCTCAACGTGGTCCTCCACAGAGTAGGTCATGAGGATGCGGTGGCACAGAGCCACCAGGAGACTGACCTTTTCTTGCGGGGACAGCTCGAAGACCTCCGCCGTCTCCAGCTTTTCCAGGAACTCGTTGCTCACCACGTCGTCGAAGCTGCCCAGCCCCAGGTCCCCCACAGAGGAACCCTGCGTGCTCTCGTCCTGGGCGTCCCAGGGGCGCAGACAGAGGCGGACTAGCTCCGAGACAGAGTGCAGGGTGAGAGGGATCTCCGAGAGGACCATGTCCAGCTCACTATAGCCCTCCGCCAGCTCGTCCTGGAGCAGCGTCTGGAGCAGGATCACCAGGACCCTATTGAGATACAGGAAGCCGCCCTTTTCAGCGGCCAGGGCCTCCATCAGCGCCACGGCAGTGATGGGGAACTGATCTTCCGGCATCAGCAAGCCAGCATAGCAGTTCAGGAACTCCGTCACCATGGCCACGTCGCCGAAGAGCGCGTTGGGCAGGCCCTCAGGCATGTCCACCAGCTTGAAGTTGGGCAGGCTGCGGCCGGTCAGCTCCTGGTCCTCGTAGCGCCGCTGCTTCTCCAGGCGCTGCAGCATCTCCTTCTCCCGCCTCTCCTTGGCCTTCTCACGCAGCTTCTCCTTGACCTCCTCGCGCTTCTTCCGCATCACGTCCTGTTTCTCCTCCTCACTCATGGCTGCCCAGAGCCTCTTGTGTTCCAGGAGCTCCCAGCGCTTCTGGACGAGGTCTCGCAGCTCCTCCGGGAGCCGGCCCCGGTCCTCAGGAGACAGAACCTTGGCAGCCTTGGTGATGAGGCAGGACAGGGCACTCTTCTTGTCTTCCTTTCCTTTGTTTTCCTTGTAGTAACGCAGCAAGTGGAGCGCCATGGGAGGCAGGGGCTTGCCCAGCTTGGGGGTGCTCCCTCCGCCACTCTTGAGCCTCTTCTGGGGGCTGCGGGAGGGAGTGCCCTTGGCCATGTCCAGGAGGGTCATCTGCTTCATCTTGGGCTTCTTGGCTGGCTTGATTCCTCTCTTGGGTGTTTTCTGCCCATTAAGGACCTTGGCCCCGCTTTTCCTGCTTTTGCCCTGCTTGGTTTCGTTTAGCTTCTTCTCTCTCTTCCTGGAGGGAGTTTTCATGAACACATCACCCTCCATCTCTCCCTCCCCTCCGTTGCCAGTGGAGTTCTTCACTTTCAGGGGGGTGCCATTCATTGCCTTCTTCACCTAAGAATAAGAGGCAAAAAGTTTAATTTCACCACTGAGAATTCATACTTGAAAGCATTACTGAAAAAGTTTGCCTATATGGCTTAAATTCAAAGACAAATTCAAGTCTCCATGTTCCCGAACTTTGAAGACATTCCTAAAAATAGAATTGCGTTTCTAAGTATTCACATTTGACACTATTAAGTGTTTAAAAGTTATGGAGGACTAGTTCAATTTTGGGTTTAACATGTTATGCAGCAAAAGTGAATTCACTTTAACATGTTTTAAAGGCTGAACAGTTATGGACCATTTACACACAAAAACAAACAAATAAAATACATAACGCATATTGGTTTGGCACCAAAAAAATAAATATTTCAGACTACTGCATATACAGTATAAGCATTCAAAAACATAATTCAGCTGTACCTTCAATTATTGAATGAACAGCGACACCCTGTGGATTCACGATGAAATTGTCTCTCAATATGATCGTGCACTCTTTCCCCTCCTAATCAAGAATGTGAAATTGTTGATCTGGTGTATAATCCCAGTCGATTCACACCAACAGAACAACAACAGATAACAATTTTGTAGTTTCAAGCTAGTTCTATATAAAACTGTTTTATCCTCTTTGCTATTGCACCTGCTTCAAAATAGGGCCCAAGTTGTGAGAGTGTGAGAGGAGGCTTTCCTCAATTACCTGCATGTGATTCCATAGTGTGGGGCTAAGGGGGGGGCTGAGAGGGGATTTCTTCCTCTTCTTCTCTTTCTGCCCCTCACCTCCCTCTTCTTGTTTCAGCTTCTTTGAGGGCTTCCCGTCCAGAGAACCCAAGCTCTTGCGCTTAGCAGAGGGGTTATGACTCATATACTGCCAGGAAAATATTACACCAGGATTAGCCAAACAGTGGATTTATTTTTCTATCTGTTGTACCAGTAATGCCTTTTCCGTCAAGATCCTTATATACCACTTGCGGCTGGTTTCACATACCTCGATTAACACATCACTTGACAGCGAAACGTTGCAGGTACTATATTGAAAGATCAGTGCGAATCGGGGTCTGTGAAACCAGCCATTGGACCCAGAGGAGGAAAACAAACCAGAATGGAAACTGTAGTCTTTTTGGAAACCATGGGCCCGGTTTTGAAGCAAGAGCAAAAAACAGCCTTATGTAGGAGTAGCTGAATGCTTTTGAGCGCTCTTACTAGTTTTCTGAGTGCTCGGAAGCCATCAGTGAAATGTGTATGTTATCATCTCTTTTAGAAGAAAGTGTCTTAAAAAGCCGTTTGGGAACCGCTGCTATACGCTCAGTGCTGTCAGGGGGAGGGGAGGCGAGTACCTTGTGTGGGTCAAGCAGGAAGTCGCTGAACTTGCTGGGCAGGGAATATTTCTTCACCAGCTCATCCTCCACCACCCAGGGGGCGTTCTCCCCGGCGCCGAGTCGCAGGGCGTTGTGTCTGATGAAGTAGCGCAGGATCTCCTTGTTGGGGGGCCGCTCAGTGCGGAACAGGCTCTCTGCAGGAACGCTGCTGATGATCTGAAGCACAGAGAACATGGACAAGGCTGTCAGCAGGGAGCTTGGGTTTGGATACTCCAACATGTCACTGGACTCTGGGGCTAACCTGTAAACACGCTTCATTCTGTCCTGGGCTTGCATCTTAAAAACTGTAAAAATTATGTAAGACTTTATGCAAGTGTGCAAAAATACACTTAACTGGAATGTAATATTTGTTGAAATATGCAATAAAAGTATTAAGATCATTCTATTGAGTCTCTTACAACCAACTTTTAATTCATGTCATTAGCATACTTAGATGTAAGCTGCTGGCAAACAAGTCAACTTTAAAACATAGGTACGTATTCAATTGTGACTGCACAAAGTACAGGGTTCTGGACTCTAGCTCGCTGGGCCAATCTACGTTCCCTCTAAGACTTTCATTTAGTTAGCCACTGTGGCTAAAGTAATTTGACATTTTTTAGCCACACTGGAAAAACTTAAGCGACTTAATACTGTAAACAAGTAAAAATATTGTTTCACAAGGCAAAAAGACGTGTATTTTATTTGAAAACATGTAGATATTTAAATGCCAGAGCCTACCCTTTACAATACACACAAACAGTATATTTAAACGTGCACTATAACTCTGATTTCCATTTAATAAATTACAAACTTAGTCCCGCATGAAAAACGTCATTACAGATTTCCTAAATTCTGAATAGGTTTGCAGAGATATTCATGTACCGCATAATCCTTTACATTATTTTGACTGAGTGTGACGCGGTTTTCTTTCCACTGCAGGACAGTGCTATTAGTGCATGTTAATATTAATGCCTACCTGACCAACCGCAGCTCTAGTTACACAAGCTTGTACTAATGCAATTCATAATTTTAGTAGGATTGGACAGCCGCTTCTGTGTTTAAAAAACTTTTTTTTTTTTTTTTACCATGTTCTTTCACCTGGGACTACTGACAGTAATATTGCATCGATTCTGACATTAAAACTCAATATCATAGTGAGACAAATCCTTCTTTTTAAAATAATAAATGGGTTTATTTTTTTAATTAAATTGTTCCTCTATCGAATCCACTCTGTTACTATTTCCAAAATATATTTCAACACATTTTAAAGAGATTTTAAAAATGTGGACGTGATAGATTCTGTAGTTTGTTTTTTTTTCATCTGCAGTTCACTTTGCTATTGGCAATGTGACTAGCTAATTTCCCATTATCGCAGTTATCAAATGGTTCGATTTTTATCGTATTCTCCGGTATTTTAAAATCCATATGATTAGTAACATCATAGCAATACAATATTGAAAATACTGTAGTAAACGATAATCGCAGCAATCCTACCGCTGACTGTTTCTAATTAGAACCTCTGCCCTCCCGCCAAACACAACGTTTGTGGCACACATTTTACGTGAACAAGCTAAAAGGGCTTTCATTGGGCAAAATGAAATCAAACTGAACAGTCTGTATTGATTCATCTACCAGCACACGTTGAAAGTAATCGTGCTGGCAGGCTTACACAAGTACATTTTTCAAAGCCTTTGCCACCGTGGCCAACTTGGTGAAAAACAGTTGAGCCACGAGGGAAAACGATTTGCTTGTGGCGACGTGGCGAGCGGCGAGCAGGAACATAGTCAATAGACCCAGCTTTACAACCACCTCCCTTTGGGAATCGCCCCTTCACCTTATCCTCATTGATCAGCCTGACGTCATACTTGTGGGGCAGGAACTTGGGTGGCGCCCATTTCTTCTTCTCTTCCTTCAGGCTGGCGGGGAGCTTCCTGGGTGATCTGCGAGCTCGGTCACCTGAATGGATTACATTGCAAACATCTGCTAAATGCTTGCGAGGCAATACGAGCAGTCAACATGGAACAAACAAATATTTACTCTGTCGCCGTGCAGACAGCAGAGCTATTTTGAAGTTCAACAGTCCACATTTCAATCTCCCCAGTGGCCACAGCAATTCAACCATCAGCTTTCAACTATCAGCAGATGCCAGATGCCCTTTGTCTGGGTAACACATACAGTAGTTAGAGATGCAACCAATGTCTTAAAACAGAATATCAGACAGGTAATAATGAATGCACTAAGAACACAAACACTGAATTACTAGCGAAAAATAATTACTTCAAAAAAGCCTTCATTTACAACTAAAACCATGCATGTGCTAATAATATAATATATACATGAGACTCCAAATGGGGTACCAGAGTGATTCAGTGTTCAATGAATGTTTAATTGAGGCTTGCAAAATAAAATCCAATGGCGATCACTGAATTGATCTTAATCTCTAGCAGTAACTATTTTGGTGGAATATGTAAAAACCTCTCTCTTCAGTTGAATTTCGTGTTGTGCATTTCATCCCAGCAGCTTTGGGAGGTCCACTGGTGGTACTCACTGAGACTGTCCCTCCTGCTCTCCTCCTTCACAATGGGCTCCTGCTTCTCGTTCTCCTGGCTGGAGTTCTCCTTGTCGCTGGAGGGGGAGTCGCAGGCACCTTCCAGCTTCTTGTCCGAGGCTTCCTCCTCCTGCTTCTCCAGGGCGTGGATCCGCACCACTTTCACACGCAGGCTCTTGTCCTTCCCAACCTGCACAAAACCCAAGGAGAGTGAGGGACCTGCCAGTAGATGGTTATTTCAAAGAAAGAGGCTTTGAAGAAAGGAGTGCGGGGCAGATATAGTGCCGATTAACTAATCCACAGTTTATGTTGATTTGTTAATGAAACCAGTCAGAACAATTGAACAGAAAAGCAAATACCATTTTATTACACTACAATCACTTCAACAATTAGTTAATTACAGTATTACACATTTCAAATGTAACACTTAGAAAAGGGCTTGTGATGTAAGTTTAGCATTTCATATTGTTAAAGAAAAGTAATACAATTATACATTAAAATAATGTTAAAAAAAAAGTTCTCAGAATTACATATTCACTTCCACATAAACACCCACCCCCCCTTCTAATTTGTATTTTGAATTTCCTTGGACAGATTTAGGGGAAAAAAGCAGCGATTAAATAATCACTTTGTAAATCTCCATCAATTACATGGACATCAGATATAAACCCAGCTTTTGCATTTCTTTCGTTTAACATGATCAATAACTGGACTTTCCGTTGCTGGTTCACATTCCTTTGTTTTTCTATTTTTTATTTTTCTAATGCCACTTTCATGTTCTACATCTAAAACACAGTTACAGTACACACACATGTGAAAGGATGGCTTCATTCATTTAATCAAACAAACTGCAAAGAATCAACTACAAAATATATTACTTCACTTTACTAATATGCAGTATAGTGTGAAGCTTGTTCAATATTTCTAACATGTCTGCTCCTATATCACCTCATTGTTAGGCATCTGCACCCCACATAGAGGATCATTCTAATCCCTCTCCCCTGGTCCCCGGTTTACCTCAAAGTCACACTCCTCATCCACGGCATACTTGGTGAGGATCTCGACCCAGGCTTGGTCAACCAGCTTGTCCAGGGAGATGGTGTTGTGATGGACAATCTCCAGGACGGGCTTCTCAAACCAGAGAGGGTACTCCTCCTTCAGCCTGCCAGCACACAACAGCCACGCTCTCATTAGTGCTACCCCAGGAAATCATTTACAAAGGGTTGCTCGTGCTTTCAACCGAGCTTGCTGCTAAATAAAAAGTAAACATTTTCATATATGGAAGAAAAGAAAAGGATGAAGAAGTACATGTTCTTTCCTTACTTGACCAATGGATAAGAAGTTGATTTGCCAAAGAATTCCCCACAGCCACCACCTGCACACGATTATACTTTCCTATTTTTATTTTTTTTTATTTAGAGGTGAAAAAGCGATTTAATACATTTCACTTTGATTATTGAATGTGGCGTGAACAACTCAAAAGCGTTGTTTAAATGATCACGTTCTTCTCCTGCGTAACTGGACTCAAACACAGCAGATTATTTAGGGCCCTATGAAATCCAGCTTATTATTTTGGATTTTCGGATTTATTTTTTCCTGATTTTAGATTTTTAATAATCTGTAATTTGTTATTTTTTTCTTTTTTTTATAACCACAAGTGTTTGATACATCTTTAAAAAATTAAAATGTAGGCTTTTTTAGTAGTCTCTTTAACACAAGCTGAACTATAACATTTCAAACATTTCATGTTTTCATTAATAATTAATGACAATGTAAATAAAAGCCTAAATGTTTTGATTTATTCTAATTTAATAAAAAGGCACTTAGTAATATCTTCCTGAGAACTTTGGAGAAAAAAAGCAGCACCTAGAGCCTACACTCTGCAGTAGTCATTACAGTACTATCTGCTCAGAATGACTTGCAGGCAGTCGTTTCCCCACCCAAGCGACAACGGTAACTAGCAAGTGAAGTGGCACGAGAGGCTGCGCTTTACAGTTAAAAATCACGGTCGTGTGCAGTGGCTGAGGGATGCAAAAATAGTTTTCATGCGTGCCCATGACGTGTGTTTCTTGAAGCCTCTTGTCATACAAACACTGTTATTTCAATGTAATTTTTATAATATATATTTTGTTTGTTTAAACTGATTTTGTGGTAATGTCCTCGGGTGCCTAATTCCGTTTGTTTCTCTGAATTCTGCAATTATTACACAGACTCAAAACGTCTTGGCACTCACACAGAGTGTTGAAATCAGGTAAGGAACTGCCGGTGATAAAATGCCAGCTCAAGACTCTTTATAGATGGCGATTATAAAAGAAGAGTCATGGAGGAGGAACCTTGGGGTTAGGAGGAAGGTCAATAAACAACTTGAAGCTGCCCCCTGGTTAAACCAATTACAGGGAAGTGGTCATTCAAATCTGCGGACACACATACGTTTCCTCTTCAGGTGTACCTGTAGCTCTGGATTTGAGATTTTAAACCAGAGCGCAGTTTGAAGCGTGTTACTCACAGCTCAGTGACCTCCTGCTCTTCCTCCCAGGCCTCTTTGTGAGTGAGCTGGTTGCTGCCGGTGCTCTTGCAGGTCCAGATCCGCTCGCTGTACCTCTGCAAGCGAGCCTCGTAATCTCTGTGCACACACACGCTCAGGAAAACAAGCGAGGGGACGCTACAACAGCCCTTGCACACCAACTAACCAACCCTAAACCTGCGCTGCTGCACTACGTTACCAGGTGGTCTTTGTGTTTCTACATGAAGGGAAAGTAATACTACATAAAGACAGATTCAGGTTTCAGCCACTTAGTATTGACCACCTGCAGTCATTTTCCTTGGTACCCTTTCAGAGGTAATGCCTTAAAAACCGAGGTCAATACTTGTATTTTATTTACTAGACTAGGAGGAATAAGAGAGAAGCATTTCTTTAAGGCACATGTAGTTTACTTTAGTCTCCTCAGCAATATCTATAAAGCTGGCATATGAAAGTGTTCCCATTGCTGTGTGTAAGCAGTACACTCAGCACTCAGTTGCCCTGTATGCAGTATACACCAGGGTGCTGTGCTGTCTATTTTCCTCATAGTTCTTCCCCTCTCCAACTGACCGACCTATATTCACTAAATAGGTGTCTCAAAGCAGGTTTTACTGTTACCAACATCTACAGAAAAAGAAGCAAATTCAGCAGTTCAACCACACAAGAATCAGGAGTCATATCTGACTGAAAGCAATAGTTAAAAGCATTGAATTGTAAACGGTCTCAACTGCTCACTTGTTGCAGCTCTGTGCTGTCAGGGCAGTGCTGGGTTGAGACAGGGTGAGTTATGACTCTGTTGCCAGTATAGATATTACACATCACAGGCTCAAACAGCCACCTTCTCCTGCCTTACTGGAGGCCTGAATCTAGATTGCAAGTGAAATAAGCTTGGTGGTTTAAAACTAGGCCCCAGCAGACATCTGCTGCGCCTATTGTCACATTTACAACCATAATATTTGGCACAATCTGCAATGCCAGTTTGAGGCTGCCGGGTCTGAATAGCAGGTTAAAGGGGAGGAGGTGTGCTCACGGCACATGCCAGAACCATAACAGCCCTCAACTTAAGAACATTCATTTCACCAACAAAAAACAACCTCAAAAGATCAAAGCTTTTGTAGGAAAAGCCATCCATTATTTCATACTGTGGGCCTCCTTCAATAATTTGTTTCTCGCATTAAAAACTAACTGCTAAGTCAACACGACCTGGTTTCTGAAGCACGGGATTGTAAACTATTAAATAAATTGATCACCCAGAATTCATAACTTGCTATTCATTCAAAAAACTAAGAGAGGTGGGACAGACCAGTCTATTAAAAAGAACAAACAGAAACGGCTGCTGTCAGCATTGCCAGTGCGGCAGGAACCAATTAACAGTAAGCTTCACAACAGCTGGAAAACAAGTTATATATTATATTATATACAGCTTAACTGAAGCGGGTACGTTTTGTGGCAAATAAAGGAAACTAACTTATGGTAAGTGACCTTTACCATCATCACCTGGCGGAGAGCCGCGCACCCTCAATACGGGCTTCCTGCTTTTGTTCCCCCATACAAACACAAGTATGCTAAACTAATAAAGCACAATACGCAAATAAACGCAAAATACTGACGAAGGACACCCGTCTCAATGAGCCCGCCTGTCTCCTTATTTAACAGGGTTATTAATCGATACAAAATAAACCACTACACTTCACAAACATGTGGAGATACATTAACACTTCCCACAATAAAACAGAGAAACGGGGGTAGCTGGTATTAATTTGGCTAAAATAAAATAAAATACCGTATCAGACAGAAGGCATCTTACATTTTTTTAAATTAAACAACATTATTGCATCTGTCTTAATAGAATACGTTTATTACAACTATTCATGCCCGATGCATAATTCAACACTAAGACGACAATCTACGTGTCAATTGTATATTCTAATAATGGGTTTAAATTCGTGTAGTGATTTTTTATTGTATTTATTTAAACTTGACAGGAACAGCATGGTCTCGCTAACCCTTCATTGCGGTGCGGTTTCTTGCCTGTCACTAAAGCGTCAAAGAGGAAGACAAGAGACTACAACTGTCAAACCCAGAGACTGAACCTAAACAAGATGAATTCGGGGGACTGTGGTTTCCACTGGCAGCTCTCTTCCCTAATGTAAATGTGACACGGTACCTACAACAATCTGGCGTACAGCGGATTCCCCTCTCGCTGAAAAGCCTGGCAGGTGAAAAGAATCTGTCTCAAAGAACACTGCTTTAACCTTTATACAAAATTGCCATATAAACACATTTTTATTTTGTTTTTAATTCTACACACAGCACAAGGCGCACAGGCATGTTGTTTCCACTGTGGAAGGATACGCTTTGTTCCTGAAGGCCTCCTGGGTGTGCTCCACGGTGTAGATTTCTTCTTCGGGGCCTGCCGGCTCGGCCAGCGGCTTTACCAGCGGGTAGGGCTTCCGGCCCAAGAGCGGTGCCATCGGAGAGACGAGCCAGACGAGAAAAAAACTGTCTTGACTTTACTTATGCACTTGTCAAAAATTCCTCCAAGTAAAAAACAAAACACAAACAGACGTCAGAACACGCAAATATCACAAAGCAACTCCGACTTGAAAACAAAATATGTCTGCATGGCCCTCGCAAATCACGCACAAAATAACACTCCAATCTGCTCGTCTTTCGCTCAGGCGGTCGGCGGTACCATGGTCCTTGTTTGTGTGGAAAAGAAAAAAAAAAGAGAAATTTGCCGGGAAATTTGAAATGGCTCCCCTGGGCTAGTCCAGTCCGTGAGGGAACACTTTCCACTCGGCTGCGGGATGAAGAGGAGCTGAAGACGAGACTCTTTGCATAAGCCGACAGCGGCGCGCTCGAAAGGGGGTCTGGCGCGCTTTCTATCCTCAGAGTAAATCGCTGTTTCGTGCTCCAGTTGTCGGTATGAAAACACCGAGTGGCGCAAAGGATTTGGGGCGAGCGAAAGCAATAACAACAGCGAAGAAATCCTTATTGAAAAATGGCGGGAGATCCTACTCCACCGGCAACCATTCCGTACGACCCCAAAACTCTATTACCCCGGCAGCCAGCGGCGCCGCGCGCCTGTATCCCGCCCCTCAACCGCCGCGCCATTGGTCCCCCCCGAAACGGCGCCCGTAATAGTTGCTGCCTTACTGGCACTCCTCTCTGTCTATCAAAAAAAAAAACAAAAAAACACGCACTGTAGGTACCGCCCACGTCTCCGCAGAGGATGTGGCGTTTGGTGAGGTGGAGGGTTAAAGGTCACAGTCGGAGCGAGAAAAAATAAATACAGGTTTATTGTAGTTAGTTTAAAACAAACAGAATGCTGCTTCTAGTTTTGTTCCGTTTTTATTATTTTCCAGAAGTCTGTGTCCAGGAGGTTTAAAAATGCTTCATTCTAGAACAGGGCAGCATCCTGGGGTTTTGTGTTTTGTAACAAAGCGGCGTGCGCCCGGCTCTGCACAGAGGCGCTTCACGCTGAGACGAGCTGGCAGCGCTGCTCAGATTCGCCACTCAGTAAACATGTTTATCAAGCCCTTTGTTTTTTATGTGAACGTGTGATACAATTGTTTGTTTTATCTTGTCTTAATAGGCAGCCAAACATGTTTTTCCCAGGCCACTCAAAAATATATCACACACATAAACCACCCACCTCCATGCTGCACACGGTGCTCATTTAAAATGTAGAAATGCAATTTGAAAAGTTTTAAAAGCAATTGGTACCATTGACGAGACAAAAAATAACAATTTGCAAAATTACAGTACAATTTAATATCTACAAAGTTCAAACAGTAAAAATAATTATTTTAAACAGTAAATGAATACTGTATTTGTACATATTTTGGTGTTTCGTTTTAGGAAATAATTCTAATCGAGAACACAAACAATGAGACTGACAACATAGTAAATAATAATAATAATAATAATAATAATAATAATAATAATAATAATAATAATAAACATATTTAACAATGGACCCCTATGTTGACACAGTTACATTTTGTCTTCAAAAATTTAATTCTTAAAAAAAAAAAAAACTTTCAGCAGACAGCTAAGATTTATATATATATATATATATATATATATATATATATACACACACATACACATACACTGCACACCTGATTGGTCTGTTACAGCGGAAGTTGAACAGGTAATTTACTTTCTGTGTAGATAAAATAATACAATATTGCATTTGCATCCAGAAATTTCTGAATAACTGGGTAAAGAGAAGGTAGGTGTCCACTGTAAGGATAGCAGAGGGAGACAATCCGATACATCCAGCACGCGCACTGCAGGAGCGCTCCTGGCAGCCACTATGCGGACGCTGTGGAGTTGAGAAGGTCTTGGGGAAGGCTCTCGCGGGCTTCCTGCATGCGCCGACGAGCTTTCTGGAACGCGTCTGGAGAGAGACAAAACAAAAAACAATACTTTATTAACACCTATTTATACACTAGTGTGCAAATGTATTACAACACCTCATTTATATCATTTATATACCTACCTGCATGAAAACCTCTCGGGGTGAGAATTTCAATTTTCGGTCAGTGATATAGAAACAATAGGCACTCGTGTGTGAAAATGTTAGACCACTTTGTGCTTTAAATAGGCATCTTTCTAAAAAGTCTCCTGCATTTGACCACTTGTGGCTAAGTGTTCCTTTTCTCTTACTATTTTACATTAATTGCATGGGTGCCTGTTAAAGTAATCAATTAATTAATTGAGACAATCACTAATTTGTCTATTTTGACAATTTTTCAAGATTTTTCAGTTCCAGCGGTTTGATTTCATATGCACAACAAATCAAAACAGAAGCAATGGTGTGTTGTAATAAATGTGCACACTGCTGTATAGGAAACTACATACAGTATACAATAAGACTTCAGCTGAACTCTGCACTGCTGCTGTGGAAAAAAAACACACACCCCCGCCCCCCAGCAGCACCACAGAGAGACCCACAGTACAGAGCAGAGCTCTCCTTACCCAGCACATTGTAAATGGAGCTCTGCTGGCTGAACCCTCCGAGTCGATCCAGCACACTCCGCCTCCTCTTCCTCAGCGCGTTCGCATCAATGAACGCCCTGCGGAAACAAAATGAGCCACTTGGTAAGGACATTCTTTACATAAAGAGCTCCCTCGTTGTTTCACTATCTGAAACAGGGATTAGCAAAAGGGCCTAATAAAATAAATAACCATAGAGCACTACATTAGAATTGCATACCTTAAATACGCTATTATTATGTTATAAAAATACTAGAATGTACTTCTGTAAACTATAATATTTTGGCCACTATTTTTAATATGGGCAGCAAAGAAGCAATATGTAATTACAATAAATACCATGTTTGTAACTCACCTCTTTCAAGTGCACATTCCTGCCACACCTACCTGGAGTGCTGGATACAGTGCAGTTTGAAGGTAACGCTGCCGGTGGTCTCACTGCGGAACCCAAATCGACTGAGCCGCTCCCCCTGCAGGAAAACCCAACCCCAAAACACCCTGGATCAGCAGTGTGGAGGAAGCAGAGGGAGGGGCCAGGGGTGCACAGCATAGATGTTCTGTGTATTAAGCCACCACACTGAAAGTCAGACGCAAGAAATGTTCTCCCCATCCTGGCTTACATGAAACCGGATCCCTCCTGTCACCACACAGCTCACTTTGTGCTATACAGTGGGGTTCTATAACCGGTAACACATGGACTGGAGTGTTACGGCTGGTTACAGACCCTGATTCATTCATTTAAAATTACAAATATAGCTGTGGAAGTAGCCGTTAGTGTTGTGGCTGGAAAATTTGATCACATTTTTATCAAAGTGAAAACAAAGTCGTTAGATAAAACATGTCCTGTCATCACTTGTTTCGTTCTGCAAAATCAATCACACGCATTCGGAGAACGGCATGCTATATTTACTTTTCACAGCTAGAGGGAGCGTTTTCTTAAGATTAGTGCAAAACAGGAGCAGGGAGAGCACAGTCTAGCAATACAAACAGATACTTCCCTACTTGTTTCTTCCGCATGGTTTGTACCCAGTGTTTGCCACACAACGTTCTGTATCGCTTAAGCAGAAAGGAGTGTCAAGCTTAAATGTAGACATGCTTCAGTTTACTATAACACAACTAATCGTTTAACTGTTCACTTGAATGGTTAAAAGTGACTCATGAGTTCTCAGCCTTTAAACTCATTTAGTACATCAGTTACTGGTATAGTTTATTTATAGTTCATTTGACACAGTACATAAGTGTCTAAGTGTACACAGCACAGTTCGTTTCACTGCAGTCAGTGGACACAGGGAAGCTCGATACGCGACTGTCCCACCTTGAAGGTCCCGGGCACTCTGGTGTAACTGATGTCCTCCAGCTCAGTGGATCCTCCAATGAAAAACCTGCGCAGCTCGGCCACCGTCCCACTCTGGACCGGGCGCCAGATGGCACAGGTCAGATTGTGGCATCCTGGGAGAGGGGCGAGAGCCGAAGAGCACATGACACGACAGTCAAAGCTCACCAGATGGATGCTGATTGGATGTTGGGGCCTGTCTTGAAGCGTTTCATTGGTACAGGTATTTAACCCTTGCTATCCCTGCGGGTGTATTTCATTTTACAACTTTGTTGGTAGGAAAAATCATCTTATTAAAAGTAGGCTGTTTAGAAAAAACAATAAGAAATCAAGGTTTTACTGCGGTTTATTCGTATGTTCTGCTGCCCCATTAGCGTGTGTAACGAGTCTAACCTGGTGCTGCAGGGATGACCAGGTACCCATAGCCCTCAGTTCTGTAGCGCTGCCAGGAATCCAGAGACAGCACCTTGAAATACAGCACGGGCCACTGGGGGTCTGAGCCTAGAGACACAAACAAGCAGGGGATTCAATACGCATGCCAGAAAGAGCCATTAAAAACAGCACTCACCTCAATACCACTAGTCTGAAAGTACGACAGCCGTTACGAAACGCAGGTCACAATGCACGGGATAGCCTTTATGATTACAGGCTACTTTATATCAAGCTCAAATGATCATTAATGAAGTGAAACTGATCAACACCTCACCTTCAGACTCATCCTCTTTCCTGAAGTAAGCCTCACAGCTGAACGGACAGGAGAAGTATGCAACGTTCTCCTGAAATCAAAGCACGCAACATGTCAAACAAAGCGTTCCAATACTCTGTCCAGGGTGCATGCTTTTAAAGCAGTTCAATCATCCTGGCTAAGTGTGATCCTGGGGGAAGTGTGATCAGGATTTCAAACCGTCCTTGAAATCTGCAGCTCAGACCTCAATTGTTCTGCGCAAGCCCTGTCCTATACATATATATAGAGTTTACTTTTAGTGATACGCTTTTCATTATTCTTATTTCAAGACAGTATATACAGTTGACTTTACAAGGAGTTTACCAATAACCTGGCAAAACGAGCATTACAATACAGAAGGGTAGATAAAACAAATATGCCTGTTTTGCTGTGGAACTTGAAATATAGAGGAATACTGTTTAATACTGTTTATTAATACAATCAGACTTTAGTACAGTCTTCTTCACTGTACAACACATTGTAATGATTCAAAATACAACTGCAAAGACACAGAACTGTCTTCTATATGCTAGCTATCCTTTATACAGCTCATCTGAATACAAAACAGCAACTTACGTACGCATGTAAAATATATCTCCCCGAGTGATATTCAGTGGGGAGAAATCCACAGACCAAAGTGATATTATGAGGCTCTTGTTCCTATTCCATTGCATTCTGCTGAGGACAATTCAATCTGGTTATTATTATAAGCGGAGGGTGACAGTAACAGGAGTGATATTATACAAGGTCCTAGAGCATTGGAGTTGCACCAACCTGATCTATTAATTCTAATAATATCAACCTTTGTCAGCTCTACAAACTGTGCAGATTCCATATACTGCACTGCCACCCCCAGCGTGTCCTTACCCTGCCCAGGGAGCGTGTTCTGCAGGTCTGGGTCACTCCGGAGAGCTGCTGGAAGGGCTGGCTCGACCAGTCTGGGATCAGAGAGGAACGGTTAGTGCCCTACAGCAGCAGAGCTTCACCCACATGCTAATTCTGCGCTCAGCACACCAAGTTTCATTACAATTGGGGGGAAAAAAGCTGGGTGGGTACTTACTATTGGGAAGCTCAAAGAAGTAATGGATATAGAGGTTGTCATATTCATAACCCTGGGCTGAAACTGAAAAGGAATGAAACAGTGTTTAGCTTCACCTCAGTTTAAATGTGGCTCCTGATATAAACACAAGGAGTGTTGCTCACCAATCTCTCCATTGACGAGCAGGCGGAGAATTCCTGGGGGAGGCTGCAGGGGCAACACACAGCTTAGGAAACATTATAATCTCTACAAACATTGCAAAGCATTATCCATGCTCAAGGCTAACAGGCCAGGGTGAATGGTTCTGGAAGTAGAAGTGATCTCAGCTAGCTCAACATCACACAGCAGTTAAAGCTCAAGCACTGTGCAGCGGTTCCAAAATGGGGACCCTGGGGGCCACAGCACACAGGCTTCCTGAAATACTAGCTCACAAATTACCCTGAAACCTGGCAAAGATGACTTTCCTAGTCTTATATTGGTGACTTAACCAAAGTAAATGCGCAAGACAATTTTAAAGCTAGAACTCACCATTTCAAAGTCCTGCCCGACCAGGCTGTTGAGATACTCTTTGTGGCGAATGTAAAGCTGGGGAGTGAAGAGTTAACTGGTAAAGGATCTACAGAAAACAAAACCCAGCTCACTGAAGTTAGAATGGGTGTTACTTTTAGTGCTGAAGAAGCTCATAACACAATTACAGTCATTTGCTCTGTTATTTACAAAGACTAAATGCAATACACTTACAAATCTGGACAAAATATTAGGAGACAAATCCACATGGTCTGGTTGTGTACAGAACAGGAAGTGGTTAGGTATCTTAACCATTTAATCTAAAGCACTGTCTTTGCAAACACTGTGTAACTGCAATGGTATAAACTGTGTACATTTGCAAATATCTTCAGCACAAAGAAAAGCATGGGGGTGATAATAATGGCCTTTCTGTTATTCATTTGTGATGTAAAAACCCTTCATTAAGTTAGCACAGGGTCCACTTTTTTTAATAACTGAACTAGTCTCCCTAGCTGCTCTATAGTGTGGTAGACAGGGTGCTTCTCTCACGTCTTTGTGCACACGCTGCTCACGGTCCTGCTCCTCCCTGGACATGCTCAGAGACACGTTCTCCACCACGTAGCTCCACAGCTCCTGCTTCTCTCCCTCTGTCTCCAACCTGCGAGGCAGAGCCGTCACAAACAGGGAGAGCACACATACTAGAGCACGGCACTGAGCACACATACTACAGCAAGGCACTGAGCACACATACTAGAGCACAGCACTGAGCACACATACTAGAGCAAGGCACTGAGCACAGATACTAGAGCACGGCACTGAGCACACATACTAGAGCACGGCACTGAGCACACATACTAGAGCAAGGCACTGAGCACACATACTACAGCAAGGCACTGAGCACACATACTAGAGCACAGCACTGAGCACACATACTAGAGCAAGGCACTGAGCACAGATACTAGAGCACGGCACTGAGCACACATACTAGAGCACGGCACTGAGCACACATACTAGAGCAAGGCACTGAGCACACATATCTAGAGCACGGCACTGAGCACACATACTAGAGCACGACACTGAGCACACATACTAGAGCACGGCACTGAGCACACATACTAGAGCAAGGCACTGAGCACACATACTAGAGCAGGGCACTGAGCACACATACTAGAGCACGACACTGAGCACACATGCTAGAGCACGGCACTGAGCACAGATACTAGAGCAAGGCACTGAGCACACATACTAGAGCAAGGCACTGAGCACACATACTAGAGCAAGGCACTGAGCACAGATACTAGAACAACATTAATTCCATACAAAGCCCATGAAACACAAGGTAATTGTCTCGTTGAAGGAGACATTTTTAAGCATTTTTCACGAAGCAGCTCAAATCAAGACTGTGTGACGATGAGCGTGGGACCGGCCCTTGCCTGTAAGGTCCCCTGCAGCTGTTGAAGTCCGGTTTGACCGTGATGACCCCGTTGCTGTCCACTCTCAGCGTGCACAGCACATACTCATTCTCTCGCTGGCCAAGCCTGAAACACAACGACACAGCTCAACGGAAACTTAAGCAAAAAAAACTACAGCTGCTGTCTCTTACCTTGCAGTGTCCTGGGACAAATGTGCGTAATTGCTCATAAAACAGAATCAATGAATGACTGTCAAAAAGATATAGTGCAGAGGAAACCAGAGCATAAATGGTGTCTGAAATAAATAACACGCATTCTTCTGTACAGAACACTGTTTCTCTCCTTTCTTTAATAGGTCTTTTTACAAGGTATATACAGTGCAATTTTCCCATGCTTTTCCCATGGTTACACTGTACATAAACCAAAGTATACCCTGGTTTGCCATGTTTATTAATATGCTTTACCATACCTCTCTATTCTTACCTATGCTTTATTATACTTTGCTATGCTTTTACTAAGGGAAATGTTTATAAGAGCAGATTAAAAGAGTTTTTTTATACTGATTATTTATAAACCCATGCTTGTCCCAGCGTGTTCCTAGAGGGGTCTGGTCTGGGGGTGCTTACTTTCCGTAGGGCCCCAGGTCCCCCATGATGTGCATGGTCTGCACCGGAGTGTTGATCACATGGTTGTTCTTCACAAACTCCTCCGAGGGGTCCCAGGTGATCAGCCGAGACTTCGGGATGCTCCCTTCCCTAAATAAAAAAAAAACCCAATATACTGCACGGCACACAACACAATAGTTTAACAGTCTGTCTTTCATCGCTAAAATACATACCTTGCATTTTATTACTTGGTTGTTTGATTTTAATTTTGTTAATTTTAAAACAGGAGTAAATTACAGACTAAACGCTTTAAATATATGTGCGATTAGGTCTAATTTGAAATATAAATTGCTTTTTAAAACGGTTGTGTACATAAACGGGCTTGTAGTGGCCACCAAATGTAGTTTTAGTTTCAAACTTTCATCACTTCAAAACGCTCAGTCACAACTCTAAGATAAAACAATAAGAAACAATGAAAAAAAAAAATGCCAGAGACAAAATCAAGCACACAAAAAGACGAGTTTGAAATGAGTTTATAATAGAAATAAACAGACCCCTGGAGGAATGAACTGCAAGTAACATTTAAAACATATATTTCAAGCTCTGTCTGTGACTCACGCAATTCTGCGTTCCTGGCGTCTTCGGCGCACGTTGCTCATCCTCTCCGCTAGGAATGTGGGAGTGTGCATCTCGGGGGTGGTGACAGAGTGACAGTGCTGCAGGAGACACACACACACACTAACTCACTATGGGAGATACAACAGCAGCCATAGTCTACGTTGAATGATCCAGGCTAGGACTCCGATCATAACTATGACTCGTTCCTTCGACACTAGAAGTTCCCAACTCCCAAATCTGGCTGCTTCATCTTCCCATCTCCACACCTCAAATCTGCTATTCCAAACACAGCATCTCATTTCAACAACATCCTAGCTGCTATTTTTCCATTGATGGGAGACCATGAAATGTTTCTCAAGCTGGAATACAATGCAACGTGTACACTTTTGCTCAGAAGACAAGCTTCTTGTAATTTTACCCTTATAAAAATTCACCACATTATTTTTCCCACGCTTTTGCCCTGGTTGTACTGTGCATTTACCAGAGTTTACTGTGTTTATTATTATGCTTTCGCTATTCTTTACACTACCCATGCTTTAATGTTGTGTTACACTTTGCTATGCTTTTACTATGGGAATCTTTTGCAAGGGTAAATGATATGTCTTTCAAGATGATTGTAATTGTCTTAAAAATATCTAAAGTATTAATACTTGTAAAGTTTCATATTTCTATATGTTTTTGGTCCAATTCTAATTACTAAAGGGGCCCCTCGCTCAGTCTGGGAGCCACAGTTGTATAGACGGCTGGATGACACACATGTCAAACATGTTAGATGAAGCCCTCACCTCCTCCAGGTTGGTGTACCGGTCGTAGTCAGTGTAGGTGAAGATGCGCCGGTTCTTCTGGGTCCCTGATTTCTCCAGCTGCAGGATCTCATTGTGATACTGCCGGTCCAGCGGGCTCTGACAGGCTGCCTCTGTGCGGAACAGATCCAGCTCAAACTGGAGAGAGGAGAGGAGAGGAGAGGAGAGGAGAGGAGAGGAGGACACTGCTTTAGACCAGCTGCACACTCTACACACGGGCCACACTTATATCAACCCTTATAAAGCATGATTTGAGATGGCACGCACAGGCACAATTTAGTTCCATTTGTCAGTGTAGTCACTGTGATAGTGATGTAATGTAACTAGTCGAGACACTAATTACCACAACATTCACCATGCTTTACCACAATTGTCTGTAATTTACCATGCATGTTTTTGCTTTACTATGTTTTGCTGGCTTTTACCATGGCATAAGACAGTAAGATGTTATTATGGCATTGCCAGTACACCAAGGCACTGAACAAACCCAAACACTGTAACCAACCTGGCTGAAGAGCTTCTCCTGCCAGCCCACAGTGATATCCTCTTCATCGTCCGGGCGACCGCCAGCTACAACAGAGTGGAAACAGAGCTCCGTTACTGCGTCAAAGGCTGGGGGTACAATAGGACTCCTGCTGCAGAGCGGTTTGAGCCATTCCAGGTTTTACTGTGAGCTGCCTACCTGAGCTGGCCTGGGTGTTGAAAGTGGAGAGCTCAATCAGTCCCTTCTCTCTCTGCTCGGCAGCCTGTTCCTGGATCTTCTGGGAGAACACTGTGGTGGAGGTGATGCGCTGAATGTGAACACTGAGCACACAAACAAACAGGAAGAACTCATCATAATCTCTGTTATCCCCACAACCCCCTGCTAACTTGGCCATGCTGTGTGCAATGCTATTCTGCCTACGTTGCTCTAGAAAGGGGCTAATCAGCCCTCTCTGCTTTTTACACTACAGTATTCCATACATATTTAAAGGATAGCAGACAACAGAAAGACTTGTATAGCTTTATTTGGTATTACTACACAGTCTAGAGTAGATTGTATGGTTTATGCACGATATCTTTACAGAATGATGGGCTGTGTTTCTGGAGGTTTACTCATAACACTATCTTCAGTGGGTAAAATCGAGCAGTAAAGGTTTGGTTGATAATGCTGTAAGGACTGCTGAATGAATTTCTGATGCACGTATGACATGCCCACAGCTTGTGTCCCAACAGATTTCCTTTGAGACACTTAAACAAACCGCACTGTCAACGAGGTCTGCTTAACGAGAGAGTAGATTGAGTGTACAAAAGGCTAAATATGGATAATATTGGATTACATTACTGTGAACGGCATTGGGGACACTGCAGTTTTAACTTAATTCAAACTTTAACACAGAATCTGAATTATTAAACAAGACATCCATACGTTTCTTTACTTTATTTTTGTATAATATATGACTCTGCTGTCAACTTGCTGAGCACACTGAAACAGTTTTGTGAAGACAAATTAGCAAAACCGCGACGATGTAACAATTTTACTGTTTCTGACTGCGACCTAAAATGAAGGCTGCAAACTGGGGCAATACGAGTTTTCCCGGGACGTCTGGTAACCCTATGTATTATTACTTACCGTATTTTCACATTCTTAACCGAATCCCGGGACCGATAAACCGACTCCCCGGCGTCGCTGCTCCAGCTCTCCGCCATCTTCAGCAGCTATCTCCGGGCGAGCGGGGAGGCGGAGATAAAAAAACGGACACACACAAACAAACTCGGGTATGTTTTATTTAACCCCAGTGTGGAGCCGCAGTGAGAGCTTTGGCTGAATCTTGTACTTTTTAATAATTAAATAGGCTTTTCAGTTTTAATGACATGTTCATATTCAATAAATAGCAAAAGAGTCGCGTTGTTATTTTTGCGACAGCGTCCCAAAGCAGAATGTTTAGCGTCCTACGGCATCCATAGCAACGCGGTTGCGATACCTTATTTACTCCTATTGCAAATCCTGTGCATTGCTGCTAAGATAGGTCGACACACACAAAAACACATCACAAGTATATACACATTTGTTTTTAATGTAATTTTTAAAATACAGTGCTAAAATGCATCTTTCAGTAGCCTTGTTTGAACAGTTTTCATAAAATCAGAAACATGCTGTTGCTGAAACACAGTGGTGCCATGGGTTGAACATTTAGTGGACAGCCTAAAAAAATATGCCAAACAAACTATGTAAAGCCAAACATTGTGTCCCAGCTTGCATTAGACACTGGTCTTCCGAACCCATATTGTTATGTTTTACATACAACTTAATGGAAAGCAGAAATACTTTGCTGTTTTTCTCAAAAAAAAACATCCAAACCTGGCTTAGGCAAGTACAGCTTCTTCATAAAATACATACATATAGGCTTTGCCATAAATTACCCGCCCCCACAAGAAATAACATTTGGCTCTGTTGTCGTGCTGTCAGTCAGAAGCCAGGTCTGGCTTGATTTACAGCCATGTAATACTGCAATGCCACTTGGGACAGTCGTAGAAGGTAAAAATACCTTGCGGTGAACTTGTCGATTGTATTTCTGCTGGTAGCTATGATTGTACGATGCTGGTGGCTTGTGGATATCTATTCACAGTAGATTATTGGTGAGATAAACATATATTTAAAGATTAAACATGTAGATGTCTATTCAAATGACATAAACAGTGGCTGGCCTGCTTACTAAACAATAGACTGAGAACAAACCTGACAGTTGACTTACTTTAAATAGAATAATGCCCTTCAGAGTCACACACACACAGGTTTTCTCAGACAACTTTTACAATTTAACAACAGTGGTATTCAGAGCCACCATCTTTTAGATGAATTGTACCGACCCCATAATCTACTGTAACCCCATAATCCACTGTAACCCCATAATCCACTGTACCAGCAAGCAGACCGTGCTGCAGCAGTCAGCGGCAATGGCATCTTCAAAGCCAATTCGTTTCAAACTAAAAAGGCAATTCCATTTACTGCAAACAGTCTTGTTGTTATATTGATAATATCATACAGGAAGCACCTATAAACTGTTCAAGGGTCTGTAAATGAGCAGCTGTCTTCAATCAAAAAGATCTATAAAATCAGCTTGCAAAAGATTAGCAAAATACTGAGTTTCAATAAAATATGATTTTTATATAGTTTCTCGAAATGTCTTTTCCTTTCAGCGTGTATAAAAATCACCCTGCACACAGTTTACAACAAACAGGGAGGGTGTTTAGTAGATTTAAAATTAAATAAAAACAATACATTACATTTTAACTAATACCAGCTATTCCATTCAACATGATTTGTGTTACCAAAAAACATCTTGATCTCACATTTAGAGTTCGGAGTGAGGGAAGCTGCACTTGCTGTTGAGTGTTCGAGAACCTTGGGCTTTCACCCACTGTGTTTGCTAACTTCACAAAACGAAATAAACGCGGGCAATCCGCAAGGTAGCGATCCGCGTGTACGCATCAGCACTCCCAGCTTGATCAGCTGATCTGAAAACTAACAGAAGCCTATCTGAGGGTGCCCCTTTAGTTAACTGTCCGAGGTGGTTTTGTACAGCTGCTGAAACAATTTCAAAACTTGCACCTTGGAGTACACAGCTTGATAAATCAGGTATTTTCTGTGCATGATCTCCTCACACTTCACAGTAGGCAAAACATGATGTATGCATGAACCAATAAAATAGCTCCTCTAAGCTAATAATGGCTGCCCATGTTTTTTATTCAATAATTTCTCAAACATGTGTATGTGTGTATACAGTATATATGTTTATATCAGGCAACAGATCATTGCTAAAACTCCACAGTAACAACTACCACCCTCTGAAGACTAGACTTCGACCCTGGATTCATAGACCATCAGTAAAATGGGTGTGGTGGGCTGTAGCTCAGTCTCTCTCTCAAAACCAACACTATGCAATTTGCCACACCTTCTGAAGTCAGTTTTAAAAAAAGAGAAACCAAGGATTAGGTGGGATTGGGTACTGAATTGAATTTGGATGGTGGTCCCTCCAGTCCAGGGCAGGCGCAAGACACAGTCGCACTCGTGCACTGTGGATGGGTAGCCTTAAAATGTGTTCATCATGAAAAAGAAATCTTAACCCACAGTAGCAATGCAGTTCTCTTGCAGCTAGACTGTTAGAGTGGAGTTAAACAAGTTTAATCCAAGTCTTATATGTACAGGCTAATTCATGGATACTGAAAAGACCAGCAACCTAAAAGCAATGAAACCTGGCAGGCAGCTACAGCCCATGTGAAGAGGAAGCTTTAGATGCTCAGTGTGACCACCATAGACAAAGACCATAGGCACTAACTGAGCTAAAGGGTAGCATTTACCACAGCCTGTGAATCTGCTGCATTCCTCAGTGGGTAAAGTCACACTGAGTATCCACAGACATCCTAGGTGTGAAAACACTGTACACTCCCCATAGTCTACTAACTGCTTCCCTGGCATGCATCTGCACGAACTTGGCAGTTGACTTCCGTTACACTGCGGTTGCTTTGCCACAGGGGTGACTCTCCTGTTGACCAGGCAGATGACAGGTGGCAGTGTTGAAAAGGGGTCTGTCATCCTAGTACACATGTCTAAACAGAGCTTTTTTAAAAAATACAGTTTTACCAGACCTTTAAAAGATACAGAAATAAATTGCCACCGGACCAGCGGCTGGATGCACAGACCACGGGCTAGCTCTGTGACACAGGCTGGAGGACTGAGTTTTGTTCTGTACAAATTCTCTTCAGAGGAGGCGCCCCGGAGTCATAGTCTTCCTCCGCCACCTGAGGAAATGAGGAACACAGCCATTACAAGATAACCTTGAGAGATTGTTACTGTACATGCACACCCAATGTAATACAACATGCAATATCAGCTCTCTCAGCAGTAACTGTAAAATAAACAAGTGTTTTGTATGGGAAAAATACAATCAGGACAGGTAAGAGGGGAGGGACTGGGAGAGTGGTAGTGTCACCGTACAGTCTCCCTTACTTGAGAGCTCAGTGGTAAGAGATCCTCTTTAATCAGTGTGGGAGGCTCATCCGCAACTTCACAGGTCGGCAATACCGGCTCTAAAATAAAGAGTGGAAAAAAAGAATGAAACAGCGCAGTGCATTTCTCTTTGGAGGTTACCCCACCCGAGCGCTGAGCATGGCTTTGCGTTCCAGACCCCAGTGCCCCCTCTCCTACCCTCCATGCTCTCCTGGCCCAGCGTGGGCGGCTGCGAGTCGTCTGTCCGGAAGTCCAAGGTGTGGGCTGGGCTCACCGGCTCGCTGGGCTGGGGGCTCGAGTTGCTGCTGCTGTCCACTTTGTGCTGGTAGGCATCCGACAGCGAGCTCTGGTTACTGTTCTCATCTGAAATACAGAAAAGGCAGGAGCTTGGAAAGGGCTAGTTTAGCTACCCTGTGAGCTTATACAAGCATTGAAAGGCAGTCTATGGTTGACATACCGCACCCAGTGCTCTGTGACACATTGCAGATTATTGTAATGATATAAACAGCAGCAGATCTTAAGCTGCATATTAACTACATGTATCCAGTAGGAGTTTCCCCCCAGGGACTGATTTATTGACCTACTTCTTAATATTAATGCATGCGATTAAAATGCAGCGAAAGTAGGGCTGCAAAAAGACCTAGGCTTAAATATAAATCATTTTGTACATATTAATTTGTATCTGAAATCTGATTGAAACAATATTCTTAAGTTTCATTTAAAAAATATGTATATGAATCAGCCATTGTCAGTGCATGTGCTATCCCTGCCCTGTAGCTGAAGACAAATTCACTTTCAGATACTGAAACAACTGACCCTAACCGTTCATGTGACTGGTCTGCAATGGAAACTGCACAGAAGGAACTGGGCTCCTTGGGGTTCTGAGAAGCCTGTGATTGCTGGAGACTCACAGCAGAACAGACGGTGATAACAAAGGGATTGTGTGCCACTAACCCTGAAAGTCCAGCAGGACAGAGCAGTTACTTTCCGGTGCGGAATCAGTAGGGAACCTCTTGACTTCTCTCCCAGCGTTTCCATTGGCTTTGCTTTTGTCCTTCTTTAAAAGAAAAAAAGAGACAGATTCATTAGTCAAGACTCTGTTTTAAAGTTGCTGGTGTGAGCACGGTGTGCGCACTCTACAGACCTGACTCTCAAATATCAAAACAACTGGCCCAATTGATAGTTAACAATACGCCTTTCATAGGAGACAGTAATCTGATTCTTGTCTGCAGTTCTGTTTTTGATGCACTGCACTTCAAACTTGGCAAGGTAACCTGGCTTCAACAAAGGGCAGCCACCCCACACGGCCACACTGAAAGCAAACTGTAAAGTGTAACACGAGCTTAGGAAACCACAGCTGTTTTTCCATGACAGCTCAAAGCTGCTGTCAGGCTGCCTTTGTGGCCAGCGCTGTAGAGCCTGTCTGAAGCCAGAGCCCTGGCTATCAGTTACCCTTTACTCTTTCTTATTAAGATTGGATAGGTTTTATTTTCTATCGCTCCCGCCTATTACTGACCAAAACTAATAATATCTGCGAGTGCCCATTGTGGTATTGAAGCTAACAAAAAACTGGAAATGAAAAGACATGCATTCCTATTACAGTGTTTAGTAACCCTGTTTTAAAATCCCCTTCTCCCTTAATTAGCTTTGGTACCTTTCCATTACCACCTTGAGCTGCTATGGAGCTCTCCTCCGTGTTGTTCTGCAGATCCCCTTGACCTCTCGTTCCCCTGTCTCAGCAGGATGATCAGCTCTGATCAGCACAGAGAGTATTGGGAATGCTGGACAAACATGGCACAGGGCTATTCTATAGCATTGTACATGTAAAGACTTAAAGCTACAGGCTAATGGTACACCTTCAACAGGGACATAAAGCTGCATTTTCTTCCCATTCCCCGATATCTGATTCCCCACACCTTGGCCTCTTTGCATTTAATCACTCACGCTGAAACGATATGCAGCATAAACACTTCAGAATCACACACACACACTGTGGAAATAATAAAAGCCAGCTGCCCTACCTCCCTGGTATCCACAACTGGTACCCACTTAAATATCCTGAGTGATGTGTCGCCCACGGTCACCCACTTCTTCTCCCTGCAGAAGAGGGGGGCAAAGAGGATTACTGTGTGAAAAGGGGAATAACTCAGGGGTGGAAAATAAAGACAATGGGTCTCAGCAATAAAAGATTGAAGCTCTGATACAAAGTGACAAAAACAAAAATGGAGAAGGCTGACCATTAAACCTGACAGTTGTAAAAAAACAAAGTTTTTTTCCAAAATCTAGAAAATGAAAGAGTTCAAGAATGCCAGTGTTACTGTGGTGTGAAGGCTGGCAGGAATGCTGTGCTGAAATCACTGCACCCACCACAACACTGTTCATTTCTGACAGATTTATTATGACAAAATGTCCACTTGGCAGGTGAAGCATGCTGTGAAAGGGAGTCTGTGTCACTGAAGCAATACACTGACGGGCTTCAGACAACAAGCACACATTCTCATTGACTGGTTTATAAGAAGCAAGAGACACTGAAAACTGCCATAGTTATCTGCAGGCACGAAACATAACTGTAGGCTTTGAGACAGCACAACAATGCAACTGTTCCTTGTGAAACATCAGGAACGTGTGCAGTCATGGATACTGAAACACCTGCCAACCAAGCGCTTACTCTCAGCGCCATATCAAAGTCATTCAGATTCCGGTTTGAAACTGACTGGCAACAGTTTCGTGCGAGGGACTGTATGGTTTTCATAAAATCGTGTGTTTTTATCCTGGATTTCATAGGTTACAACTTTTTGAACACACCTCCCGATGTTTAATTCGCGGATATAAACCATCCTGTGAATTGCAAGCAATCCCACCCCTTCCCGTCCATTTGTCATCACCAAGGCGACCAGTCCGCACCTATGCCTCTCATTGGTGATGGGGACTGTCAATCAACCTGTGACATCAACTACCTTCCCTCCCTCTCCGTGAACTTTCTCTTTCGAGATTGTTTGAAAGATTTTTATTTTCACAAACTAAAAACGAAAGTCGGCCTGTCTTCACTTACCATCTGCGGACCTTTTCCATGGCCGCCATCACCTTTTTAATATCATCTTTGGCGCGGCTGCGGGTCTCGGCTCGAACCGAGCGCCCCGACATTTTCAACACGGTTATTATTTTTTTTCTCCGGTCTCCGTCCCAGCCAGAGTCTCGTCGCCGTTTGGCGGTTTGCTCTCGCGATAATTGTTATCCACTGTTTACGCGTGAGCGCTGCATCGCCTGTCATAAGTACATAGTCCAAGTACAGTTCCCTTCTCTTGCATATTAAACAGGTGCGCATTAAAGAAAGATATCACTTGTTTAAACACAGAAATTCATTTACCTGCATGTAATAGTGACACTATTGCAGTTGATCATAAACCTGTGCTCATGTTTTAAGCAAAGGCAGTATCACAAAATGAGGAAAGTGCACAGATACTGTAACAGAAAGTAGCAAGATAACTGAACTAACGTACTATTTTTTCTGTAAAGGCCCTTGGTGTGTCTTCTTCCATTTCAAAATCCAAAGGAATGCTGTGTTTCCACCTTAACACAGATAGCCAGATAGGTTCCTGTTCACAATCACGTGTCAGGGGAAAGTTGCTCATCATGGATAGACTCAGGAACACGCGCTGATGAATGCTGGTACCACGTGTTTGAACTAACACCATACAGCAGTAGAGGAGAGGTGCTCACACAAGCCTTTCCAGCACAGGACCTTGCTCCAGCCACGTCCTTACTGTTATCATACAAGCAGCTCAGAGCCTGGTCACAGCATGGTAACGAAGGACCTGGTTTTAACGAGTCCTGGTGAACGGCTGAGAGAGACACAACTCATAACGACTGCATGGCTCTTCTGCCGTTACTAAACACTGTGCTTTCTCTTGCATGCAATCGAGTGATAAAATACAGAGATTTTGAAATTCATACAATTTGCTCTCGCCGTGGACAGCAGGAGTTAAACAAACTTTGCGTTTTGCCTTGTGCAGATGGGATACACAAGTGATTCAGCTACTGCTGCTGCTTGAAGGCTCTGCGTGGGTTTGAAAGCACTTATTTAATAGTTATCCTCAGGATGACATACTAGTGCCAGTGTAGCCTGTAGATTAGAGCACAGAACTGGGAAGAAATGAAGTTGCAGATTGCAGCCCTGCTTGCACACTTGGCACCAAAGATGCCTGAAGCTTTGGGACCGTGAGACAGAAACACACACATCAAAGCATTCCTGAACCTCTCCATAACAAACAAACAGGACTGCAATATCAATGGGCTCTGCAAACCAAGCCTGTTCAAATACTTAGCAAGAAAAGAAAAGTGGACTATAATTGGATGTGATCACATTCGTTCCACTCAGTCTTCTGGTCAAATACATTCACAGTCATACATTTTCAATGTGAAAGGTATACAGTAAATATCATGGTCTCCACTTCAACCAGGGCACAGGTTTTCTTTTTAAATGAAGCTGTTCTTTTTAAGCAAAATGAAAATAAAAAAACAAACATGCACAGACTTGCTTGCTTGCTTTCTTTTTTGGAAAACACATCAACATTTTATTACAAACACGATTTGTTTTAAAACCAGCAAGAAACGAAACAGCGGAGAAGAACAAGAAGAGTTTAATTTGGTTTTGAAGCTGGGAAATGCCTCTCTCTCTCTCTCTCACTCCCTGACCGCGCCCACACTGTCCAGGGCACTCTGTGCCTCTCTGATCTGCAGCTGCAGTCTCTGGCGCATGCCCTCGTTGGAGGCTTTCCTCAGCATGGCCTCTAACTCGCGGATGGCGGCGCGGTAGCCGGGGGTGTTGTGGAAGGCGCGGATGACCCGGTCCCCGCTGGTCACTACGAATCGGTTGTTTATGTCGAAGTGCAGGGAGGTGATCTCCTCGCTGTGCACCCCCTGGAACTCCTCTTCCAGCTCCCCGCTCGCCGCGCTGTACAGAGCCAGGCTGGAGCCGCAGGAGATGGCCACCACGCGGGCGTCCGGGGACAGCGCGATGCGGCACGGCTCCGACACCTGGCACCGGCCTGTCAGCAGCAGGTAGGGATCCTGCTGCTGCTTGTACTCCACGTCCGTGTCCCACAGCTTCCACGTCCCGTCTTTGGAAACCGTCGCCATCCTGAAGGAAAAGGAAAGCATTCGTATTCTGTGATTAAATTCCTAGAAGTCTGAACATTGGCATCGCTAGCTTAAGGTCAAGCAATCACAGCTACAAAGGTCTCTTACTGTTTCTGTAAGAAAGTTTGTATTAACCCCTTATGATTCAAAAAGGTTTAGAGGTCAGAAATATCAGTCCCTGTGTTTATGAATGCAGGTGTCTCTGTAACCCTGCGGGTCTCACCTCCTCGAGTCGTTGGAGAATGAGAAACAGCAGACGCCGGCCGTGTGCCCCTTCAGATCAAAGGCCCGCGCCACCTCTTTGAAGTCGCCCCCCTTCCCGAAACACACCTCCCAGACCTTCACATCCGGGGTGAACCCACAGGACGCCACAAACCTGCCACAGGGAAGAGGGGGAAATGAGGGTATGGAGGAACCACTAAACTTGGGATATTTAAACTGTCTGAGTAGAATTGGCAGCTCTGGTACACATTAGCTTTGAAACAATGTTACAGCAGACAGCATTAGGATAAGGGTGGAGCAGATGATGGACTTCCATGCTGCATGCATGGATCAGAGTGCTGATGTTTCATGAACACAACAGAAAGAGCTTGGAGAAGCAGCCTTATGAAGGACAATGTCTGAGCACAGCAAAAGAGGGAGAAGTGGACAGCAGCAATAGACAGTCCCATGGACAGCAGTGGATTAGAGATTGGCAGACTAGCACTGCATCAGGAATGGGGTCTGATCAGACAGAGAAGCGGAGAGCAGCAGGAAGGGGGCGAAGGGGGGCAGCTGACCTGCCACAGGGAGACACAGTGGCGTATGCGTTGGTCATCTGGTTGGTGTTGATGGAGGCCAGGACCTCCCCTTTCAGGTCCCAGATCAGGATGGTGGTGTCGCTGGAGGCCGTCATTATGAACTTCCCTGGGACAAGGAGCACACAAGGGAGGGGGGATTAGGAAGGCTCGGGAGCACTCGTCAAGGAGAGGACACTGCAGGCTCAATATCGAAGTTCAGCAATACATACTGCCTTTCTGATCAACGGCCTTCCAAAGAGCAATATCAGCACCAAGGGGACACTTTCATGACTGTTAAAGGAATGATATAAATGAGGCATCACAGGGACGGGGAATCCTCTTGCCCAGCGCTGCTAAACGATCAGGGACCAGCCGTCATATCCACAGTAAAGGTAAACTGTTTTCCTCCATGGCTGCCTGTACCAGCAAGTCATTAAAGAAGCTCAGGAAAGAGCATGCTGATTCCCAGACTGTTGGCACTTGCTCCACTTTAGTAACAAGTAGATTTCCTCCTCAACTTTGACAACAAACCTCACGATCCCCAGCAAAAAAAAAAAGTCTTTGGACTTGCACTGCCTTGGTACTATTTTAAAAGTTTAAAACGTACATCATGAGGTTTACAAAATCGAGTTCAATGCTTTGTTTGCAAAGTTTTCCAGCTAGCATTAGATGGTGCATCCCATGAGATCACGTCTGGTTTCAGCAGAGGAGACTCAACTCTCCTCGCTCCCTGGCAGCAGCAGCGCACACGTTACCAGTCGGCTGACAGGAGAGTATGGAGGCCCTGTACCTGTCTCTGCGATGCCGATGCTGATCACAGCAGCCTTGTGTCTCTGGCAGCAGCAGCGCACACGTTACCAGTCGGCTGACAGGAGAGTATGGCGGCCCTGTACCTGTCTCTGCGATGCCGATGCTGATCACAGCAGCCTTGTGTCTTTGGGGGAAGTCCTCAGGTGCAGCGCTGAAGGTGACGGAGCCATCGTCCTTCTTGTTCATCTTAAACACGCGGATAGTCTCGCCGTTAGCCAGCCAGGTGATGAAGGCCCTGCAGCACAAAACAAGGGGTGGAGGAGGGCGGTCAATACCCCACAGCCAGGGAGGGCAGCTGTGCTGTGCTGACCACACTGCAAACACTGATCCCATCCAACTACATATGTTATAACCACATACCCAATACGAAGGCATTTGTAGATTAGTCTGCTGTTTACCATGTGTGTTTAAAACATGTTGGTGTAACAGCAGTGTCCTTAGCAGAGCTACATACAACAATACAACACAGCTAGATTTAAAATAACACATGGAGCAAAAAAAGGGGACCAAAAACCTTTTTGAGGGACCGATCTACTGTATGTATGTCTGTGTTTGTATTTAATGTAGAGCTACTGGGCAGCAGTGTGGAGTAGTGGTTAGGGCTCTGGACTCTTGACTGGAGGGTTGTGGGTTCAATCCCATGGGACACTGCTGCTGTACCCTTGAGCAAGGTACTTTACCTAGATTGCTCCAGCAATCTTTACCTAGATTGCTATACCAACTGTATAAATGGGTAATTGTATGTAAAAAAAATAATGTGATATCTGTATAATGTGAAATAATGTATAATGTGATATCTTGTAACAATTGTAAGTCGCCCTGGATAAGGGCGTCTGCTAAGAAATAAATAATAATAATAATAATAATAATAATAATACTGATGCAGATGCTGTATCAGCTAGTAACATATTAGGACTACCAAATGGGCTCTAGTAAGTGAATATGTGATAGCTGCTATTAGACTTAGTAGTGTGACTAATTGGTAACCTCATTTTAAAGTCCATTTGTAGACTACCTAGGTTGAAACACTAGCTTGAGCTGCTCACACAGCTTACCGCCCCACGGCAAAACATTTTCTAACCTTTCACTAGCCCAGCTTTCGTGCTAGCCCTGTATTATGTCCTGAAGAGGGTTCAGTTCTCCAGACTCTCAGGCTGCAGGGTGTGAATGTGCACGTAACGTACCGCGAGTCTGGGCTGAAGCTGACGAGGGTGGCGTGGTCCAGCTCCACGTTGGCCCTCAGGCAGCGATGCTCCCGCTCCAGGAAGTCCTTGGTGCTCCAGATGCGGACGGTGCGGTCATCGGCACAGGATGCCAGGTACTTGCCGTTGCTGCTGAAGTCCAGACAGGTGATATTCCCACTGTGGGCCTGCAGAGGAGACAGGGTGAGAGGGGCGAGTTTCTCTTAGTATTGCACATGATTTAATGATTATTCACCAGGAATCAGCGCTACACAGCACTAACTGGATTGGCAATCCTAGCCTGGCCTTGACTGTACCTACCTTCAGAGAGGCCGCCAGCAGCGGGTGCGTGAAGGTGTGCTGCTGTGGTTTCTCCTTTCGGGGGCGCTGCTGCGGCTTCTGTTTCTTTGATGGGAGGAGTCTTTCTGATTGCCCGTTTATTTTCTCTTCTGAAAACATTTGAAAATGTCACAAATTAATAAGCCCTTGATGGTGACCCAGGAAATGTGTCTGGTTATTAATGTGGCATGGAATGTCCCAATACACAGTTTTTCATGAACTGTTGTCACACTGCAAGGGTGTTTCAGTGTACTTATATTATACAACACAATGTTACACAATAAATAATGCTCTTAAAAAAAATTGAATAGGCAATTAAGCCCTTCTCCACACCAGTAGATATTTCCGTTCTTCTAAAACAGCTAAATATTTAAGTTACTGTAGTAATATAGTTGCTATAGCTTCTTAAAATAAACATACGCAGACTCACTCAACAGGTAATATCACTTACGGTTCTGTCGATCACATCTGAAATGGAAACCGCTGTTGTTTGTTCCCAACCTGAACTCTGGAATTAAATATTACAATTGCGGCGTCTTGCGCTGTGGTCTTTTCTGCGGGCAGAGGGCGCTGTTTTGGGGCTAGCGACATCGACACGACTACCCGCCGCACCGAGGCAAAAGCTCAGCGGCGTGAAACTGTACCACAGCCATGCGCTTAGCGCCGCCTAGCGGACACCTACCCTCACTGAGCCGCTCAGACTGGAAATAGACGAAACACTGCCACCGCGTTAACATTAACCTCCTTACCGACTGTCTCCGTATTCTGGTCGGTTTCCTCTTTCTGTTCCTCTCGGTGTTTCCCCAGAGCGACAACAACGAGGAGGACCAGGGCTCCTATTAGCAAGGAGACAGCAACCAACACGGCTAACTCCATCTTTAGTAACCCAGGTTCGCTTCTTCTGCCACGTTAGCGTAACCCTGTAAGGGTAAGAGGACGTCGAAACACTTTCATCAAAAAAAAAAGCCGGGCGCCGGAACGCGCACGTATCTCTTTTCTTTGGAACGTGCGCGTTGCTGCGAGCATACCTGTTGGCATAACAACGGTATCAGCCAGTTACAATTACAGTAAGTATTGTACCAATGGCTGACTGGCTGACATAATTGACATTAAATAAAAATAAAAATGACATTAACAAAAATATAAAAGATTGTTAAGGGCCTGAATGACATTAGGCTAATAAAAAGGTTAGCCAAAAATGTGTTGTTGTCGCTGATATACCGTTTTTACTTACTAAAATATCCATATTGACATTTGTCAATATGGATATTTTACCCTTAACAAACACATTCCACGGGCATATCATTTTAGTGACAGTGTAATCTACCACATACGACTACAATAGTTGTTTCGTTTTAACAGCTAAGCAAATATCTTCAAGGTTGCCAGAAAACAAGAGATACTGCTTTCTTATTTATTTATTTATTTATTTATTTATTTATTTATTTAGTTATTCATTCATTCCTTCCCACTACCTGTATTCAGTGCTAGCATCTGTTTAATTTTAATACCAAGAACATCCAAAAAGAGTTCAACCTCCTGCACAGCTACCGTAAACTGCCGTCAGAGGTCGCACAGTAATGTATGTTTCACCGCAGCTCGTCAGTGTGTTTGGGTAGGACGACCACGTGGGTTCTGTAACTGCGCTGTTTGGAAGCGGTGATCGGCTGGACGTGTAGATGACCTTTGCTCATTGTTAATTGTGTTTAAAACCTCCATTGTAAATTATATCGTCAAGTACGCAGCCATGGTTTTGTACGTGAAAGCAGCGGAGATCCTCGATAAGATCGAGAACAAGGAGGGCGCTATTAAGACTCTCGTGTATAACAGTAAATTTCAGGTAAGTTGCATACAGGCAGTGTTTTCTGTATGCGTTTCTATCGGCAAACACGTTAACTTTGCAGAGCGCAGGACAGTGAACCCGTGACAGTGCCGTGTCTCCCCACAGAATATCAAGCAGCTCTACGCCTTGGTGTGCGAGACGCTGAAATACTCCAAGATCCTGGAGGAGATCATCACCAGCACAGGCCTGCTGAAGCAGAACAAACTCAAGATGAACGTGGCCAAGGTAGAGCTCCACCACATCATTATCATTTGAACCATGTGCCATAACCCTGTCCAGGTGGAAACAGAATGCCACAGAGCTGAATGAATTATAAGTGCGCCCTGATTCCTTCATGGAAGTTTGTGGTTAGACTCAGCAACACTTTGGCAAAATGGTTTACAGAGTCAACACTTAGATTGTGAATAAATAAATCCATTTGGAAGTGAAGCAGGCGGCTACTGTTAGCCCACAATTAAAGCCTGTAAGATCTTTTATCAAGCATGATCATACATGCTTACATACCTACTGCAACTAATTAAAGAGCTTGGAAGCATGGCAGTCACTCCAACACAGTAATAACTGAGTATCTTAATTACAAAATAGTTGGAATATCATTTTATGGAATGTTTCTGTACAGAGCTGACATCACACGCAATGCTTGAGGTGGCACCATTGAAGCAAAGTGTTGCGCTAACAATTATTTCAACTGCAGTCAGCTCTTGGTTATCTGTGAGCGGATTAACTGTGCTTGCAACAAGCGAAGTCCAGGTGTGCTGTACAGTTCACATCGTTCTACCCATGCGGTGAGTCGGTGTGTGATTTTAAAAAAGAAAGAAGAGTTGATTTCAATCTTCAAGCGGTTTGCCGACGAGGAAATCAATGAAAAAAAATCAAGGGTTACGACTGCTTTAAGAAACTCTAAAGTGAGCACGGTGCACTGGATGTGTTTTTTGTAAGTTTTTTTTAACAGGGTTTGTATTATCCGTGTTTTTGTTTGATGAGGGGCACCCCTCCCTTGGAGAGTTGACTGTATTCAGTTCATTTATGATGCTGGTTTGATTAACCCTATGAGTCTCTCACACACCTCGCTCCTGTATGGCCTGTCCCAGGTGCTGGTGTACGACCTCCTGATTGGCAGGGGGGTGAAGTGTGGGGGGAGCTGGAAGGCTCTGATCATGAAGCACCGTGCGAGGCTGCAGGCAGCCCTGGCCAGGCTCAAGATCAAGAGGAAGGTCAGCCGCAACGAGGACCTGCTCCCCAAAGCCAGCCAGGCTCAAGGTAAGCTGGAGTCCCCTGGAGATGATTAGCTACTGCGGAGTCAGTCAGCATGGTTAGGAAGTGAATCAGATTCAGGTACCACTGAACTTAGGAGACGGATTGCTCATTAAAATCCTTAAAGAGGAGGATCTATTCATGGATATTTTGTGAGCAAGTAGTCTGAGAGAAGTTATCCAGCAACAAACTCCCCATCCCCAGTTGTACTGCTTTCCTAGAGAAAGGGGACCATTCCACTTGCTGATTAAAATATTTAGAGGATTATCTATTCAGAGATTCCAGGGTATTTAGTAAGTAAGGGGAGTGAGGAAACACAATCCCCAACCCCTGGTCTTGCTGTAAATCATTTGCTGTTTCCAGACATCTGAACCCAGCTGTACCTCAGTGAGATTCACAGTCTTTCGTAGAACATGTGGAGGGCTGTGCTCCTGCATTAGCAGAGCCTGGCGTTTCCAGACAGATTGCAGTGTCAGAGCAGAGAGCGGGGCTGCTGTGTGAATGGGAGATTCCAGTCTCGTCCTCTTCCTCTTCCTCTGTCAGGGAAGCAGCCGCCTCGCTACGCTCGAGTCAACACTCTCAAGACCAGCCAGGAGGACGTGATCGACTACCTGAAGAGAGAGGGCTACACCTACCTGGGGCGAGCGAGCAGGTAGGCGGCGGGGCAGGGCAGGGCATGCTGGGTTACCCTTTGAAAAGCCGCTTTCCTACCCGTAAGGGTTTGTTAGAATCCCAGTACATCTTGTGTATTGATGTCATCCTGTGCATAGAATATAGCGTAACTAAAATGTAACAGTAGTTCATCACGTCTCTTATAATAATGAGACATCAGACCTATTCATATACCTCAAAGCAATCTTACGCAGAGAGGGAGCTGTTTGTTCAATGAAAGCGCTGCTCTCTGATTGCAGTCTGGAGGAGTTGCAGCAGCTGTCTGGAAAGCGATTTTATTGTGACCTGCATCTCCCAGGACTCCTGGTCTTCCCGGCCAAGACTGACCTCCATGCGCACTTCCTGTACCAGGCGGGACACATTATCCTGCAGGATAAGGTGAGGGGCAGGCCAGAGAGGAATGGACCTGTGATGTGGGGCACACCTTCTTAATGCTTGTCTGCCCAATCGGAGGTTTCAGTGTAATGATCTAAACGGTGGCGGAGATATATATATATATATATATATATATAAATATAAACTCTGTATGTAATGTTTAGATCTTTCAAATAGACCCACTGACTTCTCATAGAAACATTTGTCTAATTGTATGACCAGGTTTCTCTTTTAGTACTATAGTAAATGTTTTGTGTTTTAATGAATCGCTCTGCAATACTACTAGAAGAATGTGGCGAGGTATAGGAATGTTTGTGTTTGTGTTTGTAGTTCTCAGTAATTTGTCCTGTGTCGCTGCAGGCCAGCTGCCTCCCAGCCTTCCTCCTGAACCCCCCTGCTGGGGCCCATGTGATTGATGCCTGCGCCGCCCCAGGGAACAAGACCAGCCACCTGGCCGCTGTGCTGGGGAACCGGGGTAGGGGAGGGGAGGGGAGGGGGTTCACTTCGAGTTGGGTGGCTGTGCTGCTTCTCAACTCCAGTTCTAGGTTTTCTTTTATATTTAACCCTAATAAAGCAGAAAATTGAACAGTTCCCTCTCTTCTCTCGCCAGGAAGCTGTTTGCCTTCGACCTTGACCCCAAGCGCCTGTCCACCATGAGCACGCTGCTCCTCAGAGCTGGGGTCACCTGTCATGAGCTGGCCAATCAGGACTTCCTGACGCTGAACCCAGAGGACCCCAGATACAGCCAGGTGGAATATATCCTGCTGGACCCCTCGTGCAGCGGCTCAGGTAAACGCACGCACACACGCTGCAATCCGAACTGCCCCGCTTACACTACGACACTGCATTCACAAACACAAAATCCAGGGATGAAATGGAAAAGGGAACCTGAGCATTCTCAAACACTGCTAAAACAGATCCATTAAGGAATACAGAATGCAGTCAAATACATGTTTAATATCTCAGAGTGGATTCAGGAGTTAGGGTTAGGGTAGTAACCTGAATTGCAGCGAACTATTTGCAAAAAGTAGAAAAAAACCTCAAACATTTGGAGGTATTTAGCCTTTAATCAAAGTCAGAAAATCACAGGGTCTATTCGACTGATCAACAGTGGAGTACCTTAATATCTCAACGGTATAAATTAGGGACCGTTCTGATTGGTTCAGTTTTTTTTTCCAGCTGTTTATGTCCCCTTGGTTTTCGGTAAAACCGAAATGAAAGTTTAAAACTGAAAAACCGGACTGCGTTTGTGCAGCCAGTAGAACGGGAGCTAGCATTATTACACACACGTCTTAACTGTGACAAATCAGCTCAATACAGTGTTATTGTAACATAAGACTCTTCCTTTAAGCCGCGGTATTAGATCCACAGTTTAGATGCGTGCCTGTGTGACTCCCTTTCCCTCAGGTATGGTGGGCCGCATGAACGAGCTCACAGACTCCCCTGGCTCCGTGCCTGCGCAGCGGCTGCAGTCTCTGGCTGCGTTCCAGCTGCGCTGCCTGAACCACGCCCTGCGCTTCCCGCAGCTGCAGCGCCTCATCTACTCCACCTGCTCGGTGCACGAGGAGGAGAACGAGGGCGTGGTGCGGGCCTGCCTGCGGGAGCACCGCCGCAGTTTCAGGTAACCACCAGCAGGGGGCGCGGGGCTTCAAAAAACATTTCATCATTGGTGTCCTTGGCAGTGAAGATAGTTTTGTTCATCACTTCTACTCATAATGGGAACAAACAGACATTGAACACTGAATCAAAAGATCAGGTAGATTTAGAAACAATCTAATCAGAAAGGATCACATCTATCACAGTCCTCAATCTGGTAGTTATGAAATGTACGTTTCTAACCCAGGAAGATATTCAGAAGATAGACATTTAGTGAAATCTTAAATGAGGCGTCTTTGTCAGTCACTTTAAGTCTTCAGAGTGCCAGGTTTCTTTTAGGTACTTCTGAAACGATCGTAGCAGAATCTGCCAGAGGATGTCAAGGAGCAGCAGTGTGAAATTTCTGCCCCCGCAGCGGGGCACATACCATCTGGATTTTGCTCTGTAATTTGTGTTGCCTCCTCAGGCTGGTCCCTGTTCTGCCGAGCTGGCCGGAGCGAGGTCAGGCCCCCCTGACTCAGTGTCTGCGAGCCCGGGGAGACCCTCACCAACGGCTTCTTCGTGGCCATGCTGGAGAGGAGGAGCCCTGGGGAGCAGGAGGAGGAGGAGGAGCTGTGAGTACCACTTACACGTCAAACAACCACGACACAATCTGGACAAAGCAAATGCATATCAAAGCTGCATTACCAGAGTTTCCAATTATTCTCCCCATCCTGAATTTGTATCTTTGCCTCTCTTCACTGCCTTCTTTATTTTTTAGTGCAGCTCCTAAGAGTTTTCATTTACCTTCTGATGTTTCAGCGTCCACCCAGCTGGGCAGGCTGCTCCCTCATCGCCTCGGTTCACACCTTGGTAACCTCCATTTCTTAGGTCGCAGCGATAAGCTACTCAGTTGGGCATTTCAGATAGAGCAGAGCAATAGTAGAATTGAAAACACTGAAGGCCAATTCTTCTATACTGGTATTCAAAAAGCTCTCTTGGATGGAAACACGGTTACTTGGAATGGAGGCACTTTTCTTGGTTTTATTGGCCAGTCAGAGCTATGGATTGCTGACGTTTTTTTCCCCCTCTAGAACTTCTGACGAAGATGTGACATCACTTCCTGCCAACAGTGACGTGGAAGCGGAGTCACATGATCCCAGCCCCTTGGAGGCAGAGCCTGCCCCCACAGCTTCCAAGAAGAAGAGAAAAAGAGGAAGAAGAAACCCAAGCAGCAGCAGGAGAATTGAAGAGAGAGAGAGAGAGAGAGGGAGAGAATGTCACTCCCCATTACTGCACAGTTTAGTGACAGCCCCTCGGTAGCCCTGGAACATGTATAGCAGAGACCCGTACACACAGTGCACTGCCTTGAACAGTGCTGTTGAATTGTGATGCCCACTCCTCAGCACACTTAAGGTCTTGGTGACCTACTCTGTGTTAGTTTAGACTTCTTACTTATTTAACATGCTGGTGATTTCGGTCACGGTTACCTATTTCAGTGTACCAACACCACAGCTATTGAAGGCGAGGTCTTTGGAACCACTTGGCCAAATGTGATGAAATGTTGCTTTGAACTCTTATGAATGACAGGACTATAATGCTGTTCTACTATTTTGATAAACGCAATTTGGCAGGAGAAATATACCATTATGTTAATAATATACATATTTGTAAGTATGCTGCTTCAATAATAAAAAAAAAAGTTTGCTATGAAACATGCAGTAGTTCACTGACTTCAGCAGTTGGCTTTGAATCACAGGAGATGAACCACACAGTAGTGTTAATTTGTGTAGATGACCTATTTTCTCATGGTTCTAAACCACTAAAGAAGGGGGATCTCCGATTAGCTGACCTGATGAAGGCACAGCTGTGTGGTGTTCAGGGTGGGGTATAGTCAGGGGAGCGCAGGTTTGAACATTGAGGAACTTCCTCTGCCATGCTGGTTTGGAGTCCTGCTTTCCAGTGGCTGCTCTCTGGCCAATTATTGACAGGAGAAGACAAAAGTGAGCAGGTGATTTACCTCCCCTTTAAAGTGAGCAGGCGATTTACCTCCCCTTTAAAAAGTCATACAGTGTTTTAGACATGCACTTCCTACAGTGTGTGTGGAATATGCTGCTACATCACATCAATCAGGACAGGAGAGAGAGAGAGAGAGAGAGAGAGAGAGAGAGAGAGAGAGAGAGAGAGAGTGAGAGAGAGAGAGAGAGAGAGAGAGAGAGTCGACTTTCTGAGCTGCGTGGAAACCCGGCCATAGTTTGTCATTCAAAAAGGCAGGGTCTGGTTTTTAACATTTTCTCTTTTGTTACACCAGATGGGAATACTGTATACAAAACAAAAAAATAAAATCAAGCAAACCAGTACACACTTTACTCTATTACCCATTCACATGTTCTACTTATAAAGAGAAATCCCTACTTAAATAAACCAGACATCAGCAATGTAATAATCACAGTTTTGTTTCCTTTAATTTAAAACCATTTCAATGTAATGACGACATAATGAGCAGAGAAAGAGAATATGTTACACAAGCCAGGTCTGCACACATTCACTCACTCCCCATTTCCACAAAGTCCAACAGCAATGACAGTACTGATCTTTATTTTGAGGAAAGAACATAAAAAGGACACAGACATGGATAGAGGTTCGGTCAGTAACAGAAACAGCACAACCTTACAGCATTCACCCTGAGGGAATCCAGCCTTTAACCAATGAAGTACCACAATGTCAAGGACAGAGCTTTCCAAACCACCACCACTGTGACAGGGAAGCTGGGTCAGACCCGGGCAGCAACTGAGTAAGGGCTTGCTAAACAGTTGTTGTTTGCTATGTAGGGCCATATCCATTATATATTTATTTATTTACTTACTTTATAAAACAACTCTCCAATCCTCCCACCAAACCACCCGTTTAAGGAAGTCCTTTTCTTGCTCTCTTCAGGTGAAAAGATATCTGGATTAAAAGATGGTTCCCTTACACATTCTGATTAAACAAACCACAGCCACACATCACAACACTGTCACCTTTCTGATTAGACACTTTTTATATTTACAAAACTACATACATTTGGGGGAAAAAAAACAAAAAAACACACGACAAGAAAATTGCAACAAAAAGAACCCAACATTCAAGACGCCAACTGAGGGATTGAATCCATTTTTTTGGGGAAACCATATTCCAAATCTCTCCAGCCCTCGTCTCAGACACCAGTAGTTAAATGCTGCAGACCATTTGTGCTCATTCACATTGAAATATATAAAAATCTACAGACTTCTCCACGACTACCAAAAGGAAAATGCCAAACTAAAAAATCATCATCATTCTAGCTCCTGTAAACATCTTCCCTCAAATGAACCAAGCTTGAAGGAACTCCACAAGGCAATCTGTTTTAATATAAAAATAGAGCTTTCTTTTTTTTTTGTATGTTTTTGTTGCCTGAATTGAAAGTTTTGTCAATCATCCCCCACACACATTCATAACAGCAGGCGGCTAGCCCACCCCGAGGCAGGGTCGCTTCTGTTTGACAGCTACCAAAAGGAACACATTTATATAAAAAAACTATGACTGAAACGAGAATGTATTTAATACTGTCAACTACTGCGTAAAGCACAGACCCAAGGCAAGACACGGTCTAATGCAAAAACCACTTAAAAAAGGCTGTTCCTGTATCGTTCACTGATGCCATGGGAGGGCAATAGTGGAAAAGTAACACAATCGATAAATAATAAATATATGAACACTGATGCCAACAGACCGATTTCTACTTTATTAGGAATACAACACACAAGATAATTTAAATGTTCCACATACGGTGGGACAGGTGACTAATACCATCAACATTTATTTGTTAAATTCAAAGTGAAAGACAAGCCTCCCCCTATTCTACAGATCACATCTTGCTGTAAATAAATAAAATGCCTGTCCTCGTTGCCATTTCGTTCAAACGCATTTTGTCTGCTTAAATATATTATTTATTTTTGCAGAGAATAAAAAGTTGCCACTCAGCACCAGAGCTACAGAATCTCATCCGATAATCGTACTCTCAGATTCACTCCCAGATTCCCCTCCCCTGCCCTGCCCTTAGTAAAATCAGATCCGGCACTACCAATGTGCCGTCATTCGTCACAACTTTCCTCCAAACTCGATTCACTGAGGGACTCAAAAACAATATAAAAAACACAACATTTTAAAAGTAGTAGTAAGAATCAAGTGTTTTGATACAAAAACACTGAATTTAAGAAGAAAAAAAAAGACAAAAAAGGGGCTATCCCAGTTTTAAAGGCACAGGATTAACTCTGTACTGATAATGTTCCCAGCAAATTCATTTTACTTAACATGGCCAACTTCAGCTTCCCAGGTAATGCTTTTTATTGGTCTGAAATATACTGTCTACATCTCCTTTAAAAACACACAGCGGCACATAAGAAACACTTCGTAAAGCATCTCTCACTGAAGTACCAAAAACGAAGACTCCCAGTTCCATTCTTGTATTAATCCAGGTGGGGGATTCTAGACAAGGATGTACTGCGATTCCTGTGATCCGCTTAAACCACAAGAGTGCTGCCCCAACCCAACCCTCAACCCACTGGAACAGATTAGTGGAGTTTTCCTGTATCGGGGTGCAGTACCCCCTCAATCCAGAAGCAAAAACAGCTTTATCAATCAATTAGCAGGTGTGCTGGAACTAAATAGGAAACTTTAAAGATAATCCCTGTGCATTTAAATCATGGGAACACCCGTACAGGGGGCATAGGAAATAATATACAGGTATACAGGAGGTAGTCAACCACAGTAAAGCAGTGCATTACAGGACTCACAGAAAGTAATGAGGACAAGGTTTTGTTTTTTTAAATGCTGTATAAAGGCTAACAATTGCATAGTTGCTGGCCACAACAGAATAGGCTACTTTTGCTAAACAACTGCCTATCTCACAAAATAAAAAGGACACGCAGCGATGCCTCCAGCAGAATAGCCCATAACGATGCACCCACCACTCTGCCTAGCCGTCCCATCCCAGACTGAGCTGGAGACACAAATTGAGAGCGTGGAAGCTTTGGCACCCAGATCAGATCACAACATTAGCTCAAACCCCAACCAGATTACCTCCTCAGCCATAAACACTTGCTCACGACATCCCAGTACCTAAACCAGAGTAAGACTGAGGACTCTGGCTTCGACATCTTTATACACCTTTGAAAACAAATCAAAGCATTACGAACAGCAAGAGCAGAGAGAAGTGCCTGTGTAAGTGAGAAGAGAAACAAACGAACCAGTGCTGCACCCAAAAAAAAAAAAGGAGGACAAGAGCCACAGGGAGCAGGTATGTACAGAGTCCAGTATTGAGATTGTTTATTCAAGTAAAATTGGGATTCGCTGTTGCTGTTCGATTTTCTGTTTGTTGCCTTCAGATCACAAGAACCCAAAACACTGCAAGGAACAGTTTAAAAAACAAAAAACAAAAAAAAAACCCCAAAGATAAAAGACGGGCTGACGTCCCATCGGAGTCCCAGCTCTCTGCAGGGTGTGATCTGAACGGAGAGCCGGGTGGGGTGGGGTGGGGTAGTGGGGCTCTCGTCTGCGGAGGGAACCCCGTCACCCAGGCAGGGTTCAGCTAGTCTCGACTCTACTTCTTGCGAGTGTGCTGGCGCCGAGCCATCAGCCTCTGCCTGCCAGAAGGTTTGGAACCTGCACCGATGGAGAAGGAAGGGGTGGGGGACCCTGTGGGACAAACAAGCAGCAGGTTATTTATGCATTGCACATTGGATTGGTGGTGCAGCGACACACTGAGGTTGCAATATGCAGGATATGTATTGGTTGTGGGTTACTTTACATGAAAATAATTGACAGTCCATTTTGATAGGCCATTCATACGAGAAGATCATTTCAAACAAGAACAATTTGGTGGATTAAATACCAGACCACAGAGCCTTATTTTGTAGTATTATCTGGTATGTATTTATCTATATACAGATCATTCTGTTCCAGCGCAGGTTCACTTACCGAAGGGGGAGGGTGCAATGCCGCTGTAGTTTGGGGCTGGGGTTGCAGGGCTCCCAAAAGGGATGGGACCTCCGGGGGTACTCTGTCCAAAAGCAGGGTTTGCACTTCCTAAGGAAAAAAAAAAAAAAAAAGATATATAAAAAACTCCCACCTCGATTTGAATATGTACTGGGCCACCACATTACCATTGTAAAATCCCAAATGTCACTTTAAATAAGAGACCTCCACCCTCCAATGGCAGGGTCACTTTGAAACAGCACTACTTAAATCAATAGATTCATGCACTGCATAGGCTCAGATAGTTTCATGTGCCGACAAACATGGATTGGCTTTAATGAATTGAGTTAACTACTCATTTTATTTCTGCATTTTGTTAAGATCCAATCCAATTATCAGCACATACTTCACCTAAACAAAAAGCCCAACATGCTTCCCCTGCCACTGTAAAACTTCTCCAGCCTGTTCACTAGACCGCTTTGTAATTCCTCCAGTAGAGCCCTTAGTGTTTTTTCTGAGCATGCATGCTTTGACAGACACTAGATAAGCCTGCTTCTCGTAGCCCCAAATATGCAGCAAAGGCAGAACTCCCAGAGGAACAGTCACTTACCCACTAGAACGAGAACCCCTTTCAGCCATCTTCCACCAACAGTACAGTCATACTGACAGTGCTGTTCATCCAATCTTTTTACACAGGAGTAACCAGAATGGCTCCTGTCTGTTTAAAAGTGTCACAGAACGGCTCCTGTCTGTTTAAAAGTGTCACAGAGGGTGTCTGCACATCTAATGTGCACTGGAAAGCAAAGCAGACTTAAACCAAATACAGGCCTACCTGGCTAAAGTGTTGCACTGCAATGGTAAAACACAGGTGTAAAACCCTGCCCATGAAGTCTTCAGAAGGAGAAAGAGTAAACAGCCTTCAAGCAGTGCTATGTTTTTATTATTAGGCAGTGTGTAGACAAAGCAGGAATTTAAGTTGCTGCATATTTTACTTGTTGGATTTCGCTGTCCAACCACAACCACCCCCCAGATTACAAGCAGAGCTCTGGCAGCAAGGCAGACAGTATTACTGGACACTTACCAGCACCAAAATTTAAATTCGGAGTTCCAAAGTTGAACCCTGGGGAAAACGCAACAGTTGTTAACAGGGTGGCCACAGGAATAGAAGTAGATTTTCACCGTTATAAAGCCAAAAGTGCTACTGATGCCATAATTAAACAGAGGGCAACGCAATGATTTAATGACACATGTTTCTACCTCATTACCATTGCCTCTCAATTTCCCCATTTCGGTTTTAGACTAACTCTAATGAAGCCACTTTTCCCCTGCCACAACACTCTACGTTTGCTTTCTGGGTTACAGGTATAATACCCCAGCTGAACCTTACAGTCCTGTATTACCCTGCAATGCAGAAAGCTACAGTACAGGGTGCACGATAACACTCACCTCCGAAGGCAGGCTTGTTCTCCATGGAGGAGCTGGCAGCGGGAGCAGGAGCCGCAAACGCGTTGCCGAAGTTGAAACCGGCAGTGCTGGGCTTGGGTGCTGTGCTCTGCCTGGCCGAGGGGGCAGGGAAGGCGCTGGCTGCTGAGCTCGACTGGGCTGCTGCTCCAAAGGAGAAGCCGGCAGGGGCGGTGGGGACGGTGCTTCCGAACGCAGAGGGAGCAGCCGCGTTAGCGGGCGTGGTTTGGGTACTGGAGCCGAAAGCCGGGGTCGCGCTAGAGGAGGTGTTGGTACAGAAGGAGAATCCAGTGGAGGTGTTGCCAAACGCTGGCATGCTGGGGGTCCCAAAGGTAGAGGCTGCCGTGGTTGTCTGGCCTCCAAAGCTGAAGGTGGTGGCCGCGGTGCTACCCCCAAAGGGGAAGGGTGCGACTGCGGCCGGCTGAGCGGCTGGAACAGTAGAGGCGCTGCCAAACAGGGTGGGGTTCGTGGTGGCCCCCATTCCTCCAAAGGGGGCGGCTGATCCTGCAGAGGAAGTGGCTGCACTGAAGGTCACAGGCGCTGCATTGCCAAAGGAGAAGGTGGCTTTGTTTGCCGGTGCAGCTGTGGTGGCAGGGGCTGGTGCGGCGGTGCCAAAGCCCCCGAAAGCCCCACTGGCTGCAGTCTGGCTATTAAGGGTCTGTCCGAAGGCAAATGTCACCTGGGGTGCCGGCGCCGTGGCTGCCGGTGCGGCTGTGCTGCTAGCTGCTGCCGGCTGCTTGCCGAATTGAAAACCCGCGGTGGAGTTAAGCGTGGTGGTTGCAGCGCCAAACTGGAAGGACTGGGTGGCTCCGGCTGAGGTTGTTCCATTACTGCTGCCGATAGTGACGGTACTTGCTGGGTTTGCCCCAAAACTGAAGTTGGGCTTGGCTGGCAATTCAGCAGTGGGAGGGGGTGCGGTCATGGTGGAGAGTCCGCCGAAAATAGAGCTGCTTCCTGCCGCGGATGCCTTCGCCGACGGTTGCCCAAAAGCGCTGCCAGTGGTGGCGGATCCAAAGACTGATTTGAAGATTGGGGCTGCCGAGCTACTGGCAGGTGCTGATACTGGGGCAGGCTGACTAGCTGCTGGATCCCCAAAGACAGGCTTAAAGGCAGAGAAAGCCCGAGTGCTACTGGATGCTGCTGGTGTGGTGGTGGTGGAGGTGGAGGAGGAAGAGGGCGCTGTGGAATGCCCCATGCTTGAGAGTCCAAAGGTCATGCCCCCGGCTGCTGCAGTGCTGCTCTCTGGCAGGACCTGGCTGAACACAGAGGACAGGATGGAGCTGGCAGGTTGGCTGGACGAGGGGGCCGGCTGGGGAGCCAGCGCAGAGGGGAAACACGTGCTGGGCTGGGGCTTGACAGTTGCAATGCTTGTTAGTGTTGATCCCGGAGCAGCAGAGGTACTGAGCAGAGACAACAGGAGAGTCTTGGCAGAATCTGTGGTTGTAGCAGGAGGAGCTGTGAACACAATGGGGAGTCAAATCAGAGTAGGGAAACCAAGACCAAGGAACAAGAACAAAACACATGAAGCAATACAGATATGAAGCTATTCTTTACATGTTATAACCACACCCCACCTGCCATGCCTCAGTTTACTATATTTTTCCATAGTTCAGCTTTGCAGATTCTCTACTTCAGAGAGCAGTGCCTTTTGCAATTTGGGCAAAAACAAAAATATAACTATTTACTGATTCAAGGAGTACATGCAAAAAAACTGTGCATTTAGACCTTGATAATTCTGTCCCTCTGCAGTGTAAAGACAGCGAGTAACAGTAGCACTGAGAGGTTATAAAACAAGGTGTTCTTTCTAACTAAAACAGAAATGGATTATACAGATTATAGTTTACACCTGTGCAGCTGGTAATTTAAACCTGGTGAATTGAAGAAGGTAATCAAACAGTAAAACTAGTTTTGCTCATGCTGTATAGTTCTGAATTGATACTGACCAGTAGCAGCAGCAGCCGTGGTTGTGGTGGCTGGGGTGTTCTGCATTTTCCTCAGTGAATCCAGCAGTGGATTGGGACTGGGCTGGCTCCCAGCTGGCAGGGCGCTTGGCAGCGTGGTGACTGTGCCTGCAGAGGTGGTGGCGGCCGTGGTAGAAGCAGATGCAATGACAGAGTTCAGCAGCGTGCCTGTGGGGGCGGTTGCTGCACTGCTAGAGCTGGCCGACGGACTGGTAATGCCCGTGACAGTGGAACTGGGCATGGTGGCAGTGCTGGAGCTCAGGAGCAGGCTGGCAATGGCAGAGGGGGTTGGGCCCAAACTGGAGGTTGTAGTCGGTGTAAACGAAGCCACAGACTGGGAAGAGGCCGTTGATTTGGATGGCTCTTAAAAGGAAACACAAGAATCTACAGTCAGAGTGGTTACCAATCACAAAATCAAGCCAATAACGCAGATTTCAAATGTACTTGTGCACATATCAATTTCCAAAAACACAACAAAAACACCCAAGTTGATGGTAAAAGATCATAGCCAGCTACTGAACAATATATATAAATATATATATATATATTTTTTTTTTAAACTGGGCGTTTGCTGATGTTAAAATGGCACACCTAAAGCATATTGTGTTACGAGAAAGCTTTGAATTTCAACATAATGAGTAAGATGGTGATGAGACACACACCCCTCTGATTTCTTCAGAAAAGTAAAGGTTTTTAAAAGCCAGTTTGAAGTTCCTGAACTCACCAATTTCCTCCAGAACCTTTTTGATCCTGCTGAGGGCAGCCTTCTTCTCGGAGTCCAGGTCACTGGCGGTGATGGTGTATCCAAGCTCGGGTGGTGGGGGCTGCAGGGCAGCACAGGAGGAGACGGGTTTAGTTCATTCCAGTTGATAAACATATAAAAGCAGTAGGGATACACTTGAATGTGCCAAATTCACAAAAGCAGCATAGGGATCAAATCACAATAATGTATTTAATTGTGTAATTAAACTCAACATAAAAAAATATATTAAAAAAAAGGGCGCAGGCTCTCTCTCACCAGGGTGATCTGGTCAGCCCTCCGGCTGGACACCAGGGGGATCTTGCGCTTGCGTTTCCCATGGGCCCCTGCAGAGGGAGGGGTGGAGCAGGAGGAGGAGGAGGCGGCTGTCTGGTTCAGCAGCGGAGACAGCTTCTCTGTTCAGGCAAACAAACCACAGGTCAATGCAGGGCCAAGGACGGGCTAGTCATGGAATGAGCTTGGAGTTATTCCTGCTTCGGATGGAGATTAATTTCCCCGGTGGCGCTGACACAGCAGAGGTACACTACACTTCAGAGTACACACAGCTACAGAAATGATTTTCAATTATGGTAAAACTTGGATAAGCCATGTTTTATTGTGTAGAGGGCGGATACCATGTAACCTGTCCATCTGTAAGCATGTCACACAAGGCAAATTCTAATTTTCATTATCAGAGTGGCTGTTATTTACTTTATACTAACACTGGACTCGGCTTTCAACAAGATCAAATGAGATTGTAGTGGTGGGGACCAACCAAGACGTTGTGTCACTGCAGTATATAATACATGAGCATGCGGTGGCTTTCCTACTGGACCGGTGTTGACGGCTGAAGTGTAATGCTGGCTCCAGGGATCAGCCTATTTGCAGCCTCCCTGGTGCATCAGCACACACAACAATTACATTTAAGAGGCTGTCGTCAATAGACACGGTTATTAAATGCATTATATTTGTCTCTTGTAATGGATGGGATGGAATTCACGCGGATCACTGTGTATGTCACAGACAGACAGAAGTGCTCAATTTGGAAATTCTAAAAAGAAACTAAAAGACATTTCAGTGTCTTCAATGCCTTTCGATATCTTAAATGTATTGTGACAGGATGTTTACTGTAGTGGCTCGAGTGATCTTTATACATGTATTGTTAAAAAAAAATCCATACAACTGACAAAGAGTGGAACCAGTCTCACTTGCGAGTTGCTCAGGTGTTCGGTCCGACTTCACTGGAGTAGAGGTGCTAGAATGGTAGCTGTTCTCTTCCCTGCGCGACAAACACAAAAACAAGACACACTGTGAACACAGCCACTGGAAAACCAGATACAATGCATAAATTAGGATACAAAAGGCCACAAGAATTAGTTTCCAGAAATATAAAAAAATGGTTCCCACTGAAACAATTTGAGAAATGTAAAAGATCACAATGGAAGCAGGAGTTATACCTGCGTTTTTTGGGTGATCTTTCAGGAGTCTGAGATCGAGAGGAGCCTGGGCTGGACAAGGGGGACATGTTGAGGGCTGAAATCTTCCTCAGCTGAAAACGACACAGGAATTACTGTTAGAGAAGCAACATAGGACCGGGTGGCAGCAGTCCTTAAACCACAATACACTGGACCCAAATGAGGTTTTAACCAAACTTATCCTGCAAGCAAGCGTCTTACATGGTTGGTAAGGTAAAAAACTGAAGTTACATGTGTCAAAGTATCACAACGCTCTGAGCATGAAACTCCTAGCAAAAAACAGACTTGAAATACATCACTTCTCTGTCCATACAGATGTCTACATTTTATCAATGAAAAACAAACATATAAGCAATAATATCCTAACTATAGATCTGTATAGGGCACAGAACCTCTCAGCTAATATAAAGAGCAGACACCTCCTCCTACTTCCATTCGTATACCATATTTTACCCAAGTATACAATTATGTTTCAAACAAACAGTTGCTGGCGTGTGTGTGTAGGTATATATGGCCACACCCCTGCCATTTACCTGTGAGATTCCCCGGGTGGAGCTGTAGGAGCTATTGATGGAGTTGCGCACTGAGCCGGGTACTCCACTGGGGGCAGTGCAGTTGAGGGAGCTGATGGAGGATGTCCTGGATCTCTTCATTAGGGGGTCCTCCACGACAAGGGAGTTCGCACTCCGCTTCAGGGTCCCGGGTCTGGGGGGTGAGGAGGTGGGGGTGGGGAGAGAGAGGAGAGGAGAGGAGAGGAGAGGAGAGGAGAGGAGAGAGAGAGGTGTTCAAGTATTCTTTGACTACTGAAGCATTTCACTGTCCGGTGCCAAGAAAACCAGAACTGAACAGAGATCACAAGTGAATTTGGACCACATTTTGTGGAGATTTTTTGGAGAATCCAGGTGCAATAACTGGAACAGTTAAGTGGCGTTCAAACTTACTTGGGAACCAGCAAGGATGGAGCCCCGTTGGCCAGAAGAGGTTCGAAGGCAGAGTGCGCGCTTCCACTACTGTCATGGCGCCTGAAACACAAGACAAATATAAAAACACGACCGTTCCAGTGTACGCAGCTTAAAACTAATTTAGAAATGATTCCCGACGAACCAATCTGATGCCTAGAATTTAACAATTGCATTTGACCAACTTTTAATCCACTCACTTCTACACTTTTTAAAATGCATTTATTAGGAAGCATGTTTAGTTTCTAAGTAAGCCAACTTTTGGTGAAATATTATATTGTACAGATTAACAAACTGTCATGCAAAAATAAAATTTAACTGTAGTCATATTCCAGCTTTCAATGACGGGACGCATCTGTCCTCCCAAAACAGAGACCCCCTTATTTGTTCTTTACCTCCTTTTCTTCTCTTGTCCAACAGAATAGCACCTCTCCTCCTCTTCATCTGCCACTCTCTTCCGGCTCTCTTTCAGCGCGCTCAGGACCGTCTCCTTTGAACACGGGTCTGCAGAACCAGCAGCCGCCACTGGAGACAGGGAAGTCATTGGGGAGGGCAGGTGTTCAAAGCTGGAAGAGGAAAATTACCATCAATACACATATAGGAAGAGACTTATACAGAACACAGCCCCACATTCGGACTGAATTCATTTTGTTGCTTGAACTTTGCTTGGGGAAGTTTACTTGAAAAGATCACCTAAAACATTTACAAAACAAAACGCTTAATATGGAAACATGTGTTTCCGCTCATTCACAAAACACAGCCTAAATAAAAACCTGGACTGCGAGACAAAAACCCTTACAGTGGCGAGCGAACACTGCCCGAGTCTGGCCGGGCGATCTTGACCGTCACGGGGCTGTGCACCATGGAGGAGTTGCGAGACGACAGGACGTTCTTCTTGCGATAGCCGTCCCACTGGACAGAGGGCAGCACGCCCACGGAGGAGTACCCCGTCTGCTGGATGGGGTAGCACCGCTGTGGGGTCACACTGAACCTGCGGGATGCATTCATAGACTCCCTACGAGAGAGAGAGAGAGAGAGAGAAAAGGAGATGGGTAAATCATATACCAGACAGTTATTCGTAACTTTAAAACACAGAGATGATTTACAATACTAGTAAAGACACCCTTTGTAAAATGTTATACAAATGTGTAACAGGATATCTTTTTCTTGTTAAACAGTTTATAGTATCCCTCTTGGGGATAGTGTGGAACTGGGCTATGCACTGGAATTGACTGCAAAAAAATGGAAACACCAAAGTAAAGTCACTTAATAGGGTGTTGGGCCACTATGGTATCCCGCTCTGTGGAGTTCTCGGCGGACCGTTTTTGATGAAACTGGCTGCTTGCGCCCCAGGTTGAAATTTGCAGTCAATTGATCTGCAGTTGCTCCCCTGTTTTGCCTTGCATTTCGAATTGATGCACGGATATCACGATCCTGGAGTATGCGCTTCCGTCCACTGTTGCCCTTTGCTGATGATGTCTTTCCCTCGGAGTTCCATGCCGACATCGCCTTAGACACCGTTGCTCGTGAAACATCAGCAAGTTGAGCTGTCTTGGTCACTGAAGCTCCTGCCAAACGCACCCCAACAATCACCCCTCTTTCAAAGTCACTGAGGTCTCCTCTTGCAGCCATGCTAGCTATAATTATAGGCAACCAGGCCTGTCCAGCATTTTTATACATGACCCCTAAGCATTCTGGGATGTTATTTACTTAATTAACGCATGAGCCACACCTGTGTGGAAGCCCTTGCTTTCAATATACTTGGTGTCCCTCATTTACCCAGGTGTTTCCATTTTTTTGTCCACTGCCTGTAGATGCTTGTCTATGTGTTCAAACTTAAAATACCTTCTTTAGCAAAAGTTATTGGGCGTTTTCTGATTAAACTTAAAACGTGGACATGTTTAGCACAAGTTAGTGTATCATATCCGGGGGGCTATCTGTATGTAAATGTACATGCTAACCTAACATTAGTCAAGGAAAGGGGTGGCACAATTGTACGCGAGTGACAGCGTATACACATTAGTTAATTTGCAATAGCTTTTTAATGAGAGTTTATTTTATTGGTACTGGGTGTTTAAATAATGACAATGCGCAACCATTAAAAGCAACGAAAACTAAAAAAGTAGCGGGGTAGACATTAACCAACAACTGAAACGCACAGGCATCCTATAATACCAAGGTTATGATTACTGTGCTGTGCACTACAACCTAAACGCAAAAGCCAGCTGTCTTTCGACCAGAGAACTTACTCAAAGTTACGCGGTGGTGTGTTCCCACAAAGGGGTTGGTTTGAATCGCATAGCTACTCCCACCAATTCAAATCTTGGAGGGAACTTATCGTTTCGTTACTAACAAATAAAGCGTCAATGTGCCACTCAATAAAATCAATACAATACTCTGAATGCAAAAAACACACAAAAGGCACACTCCCTTTGAAAGCAACCTTTTCGTACACCACAATGCAATAGGGACGACTCCGAGTGAGTCACACGCGACTATTCCCTCGGCACACGGAGTAAGGTTCTTACCCGAATGACAGCCTCTTGTTCGGGGTCTGCACGATGTGGTTGGGCCGAGCCAGCCTCTCCCGAAGCTCGCGTGTCCCTCCGATGGGCCTCCCATGAGCTCCGGCAGCCGAGGGGCTTTCAGGCTTTGCAAGGTAACTCCCCATCAATAAATCCCGGGGGCTGAACAACAATGACCCGCTGCTTTCGTCTCGTTCTGCCTCCTTCCTCCTCTCCCAACGCCTGTCCCCACTGTACACCACCGACTGCCAGGAATCTCCTATGAAACGACCACGAGTGCCCCTATTGCTAGCCTTTCCTGGAGAGGAAACACCGTTTGCAGGTTTCCCGGGGAACCAGCGCCTGATAGCCGGGGGGATTACTAGGTGAGGCCGAGGATGATGGCCTAGTCTGCTTTGTTGGGACAGACCGTTAGTTTGACAAAATAAAGCTGCACATGCAATCCCGATAATAAACAAGATGTAAAGAAACGTCGATATAAAGTAGAGGGCTAGGCCGAGGATCGCCACAGAGACGAGCGCGATCAGCCGCTTCTCTCTGGGATACATCGCGGCACCGCGCCGCCGGAGGACTTTAATATCCCACAATTCTGCCCGAGCCCGCAAGGTGCTGGACGAGGGGGCGAGGCACAATGCGTGCACGTCAGGTGGAGTGACGGGAACGAGCACGTCGGATATGTGCGCGCACATGTTTCCTGAAAGGCGTGAGATAAGGTGGATGTGTTTGTTATTATTATTATTATTATTATTATTATTATTATTATTATTATTATTATATTTCTTAGCAGAAGCCCTTATTCAGGGCGACTTACAATTATTACAAGATATCACATAATTTTTACGTACAATTACCCATTTATATAGTTTTTTTTTTTTTTACTGGAGCAATATAGATAACCTGCTTGCTCAAGGGTACACCAGCAGTGTCCCGCACCTGGGATTGAACCCACGACCCTCCGGTCCAGAGCCCGAACCTTTACTCCACACAGCATAACGTCAAATGGTCTTTTTTTATATGTTGTATAATAAATTCTAGTCTATTTATTTTTTGTGGGGGTCCCACAAAATCTGAGGCCCCGGGCTGTAGCCCCTAAAGTCCCTGCATTAATCTAGAACAGCATGTCTATACAGTGCAGGTGGGAAGAATTAAGAAGCAAAAACAATATATGAAATGTTTACATTTACAGAACCGCTTGCAGTGCAGAAAAACAAGTTCATTAACCAGAAAAAACAAACCTTCATTCCACCATGTCCTTGAATTGTTTGGACATTTTCTGACTTTTAAACAAGACAGTATTTGACACAAACTTTAAATATTTACTCAAAAGCAAGCAGTGACATTTCTAATCATGATTGCAAAATATCTGTGTGTTTTTGACTCATTATAAAATACTGAGCAACCTACACAATAAAGACACTAGACACTGGGCAAAGTCAAACTGTGGCACTGTCTCTAGCCTTTTTACTTCTTCAGTTCAAGTAAGGAGCTATCAAGTTGCTATTTTTTGCAGATATGGGAAACAGCCAGTGTGATCCCTCTCCAGGAATTGATTCACTGCATTATACAGCAGAGTCCAATGGTATTACTCCAGATGCATCTATAGACAAGATGTTTTTGGATTTCCTGGGTCTAAATTCCTCGGTTGTGCTTCAGCAACACTACAAGACTGTACAAAGCTCTTTTGATCTACAAGAAACACAGCTGAAAGCTTACATAACAGGTGTCTTAACTGCATTAGGCCAGGCTGCTAAAATAACGAATGGCAGTGTGGGGTTTGTGGCTTTGGTCATATCCTTAATCATTGACATTGTGGCTCATAAGGTAAAACAACAGCACGTGGTAGATGTGAAAGATCAGATCCGCAGCATCTTCGCAGAGGAGAAAGTATCTGAGATTGGGAACCTGGTGGCCGAGTATCTCAAACGAGTCCAGCTGCACCTGGATAATCCAGATCTTCTGGCAGACAACACCCTTCACTATGAGGGACTGCTGAGTTTACAGCTGACCAGGGTGGAGAAATCCATCTTAAAGGATGGGCACATGAATGAAAAGGCTTTAAAGTACTGGTTCAATGGAGCTGCAGTGCACAGCCACATGCTAATCCAGCTTGTCAGAATGGGGAAAGTTAGAAAAACTGCAGCAGTCACTGCCAGCCAACTTTACAATGATCAGTTACCAGGCTTGCTGAACTGCTACAGAGGCTACCTACTGAAGACACTTGATGTTGAAAGTAGATCACAATTATGTGGTCCATATAATTGAAATTTGTAAAACAATATTAGGGTATATAAAATTTAAGAACTCAGTTGCCAGTCACGAAATATATTTTAGTAGTTGCGAGACGGAGGCTGTCAAAAAAATCGTCGACCAAATCATGGAATCTCAACAGATTCGTAATGCCAGAGAATTCTTTAAGAAGACCAGTGAAAATATGGACAAATTGATCAACCAAAAGGGAGATTTTCAAATAAGTCAGTCGCCATTAAGAAAGAGATGATCAAATCCCACGTTTATTAATGGCAACAATGCAAACAACATATAACTGAATCAGCATCCTAATAAAGACTAAAACACATTTTAATCATGTCATTAGAATTGTGTTAAGCATTAATAGCAAAAAAAAAATTGTTGAATAATTGGCAAAAAGAAAATTGAGATTTCTATTTGTATATGACATAGCTTAAAAGAAAACAAGTCTGATCAACATTTTGTTTTGAAGAAAAAAATCAACAATAATATAATATTATAGGAGAAATGAGTTTTTGTATGTTGATAATACTTACATAATGTCTGAAATAGAGTAATATTGTTTTTGATTACAAAGTTTAGTAAGAAAAATACAAATATTGTACAATTAAGTCGGGCAAGTTAAACTATATTAGCTATAAAATATAGCTAATATATATATATATGATTCACATACATGTTGTAGTGTATACTATTAGGTGTAATGAAAACAGCAGTAGGCATCTTTTTGTTAAAGAAGGGCTTTACTCAGGATGGGATTGTTCTGCAGAGAGGGTCAGGCCTGTCTGAGACAATACCCCAAGACCCCCGAGGGGCTCTCAACACCCTGGCTGGCAGCAGGAGATTCATGTTTAATACAGGAACGCCCAGTAAAACTAAAGCAGAATTAGAGTGATTCAGCACTCTGGAACGACTGGTCAACAATTTGTAGGGATATAAAATGATAAACACCTGCGCTGTCAGCAGGATTACGCCTTCATGAACGACCAGGTCGGCACTGATTTTAGGCAGAGTCCTCAGGAAGGACAGGTAGCCCTTCCTCAATGATTACTTGCATCTAATTCCTTGGAGGTTGAAAAAAAATAGTGAAACGTATTCCTCCCAGCATCTATCTATCTATCTATCTATCTATCTATCTATCTATCTATCTATCTATCTATTTATCAGATTGGCTTATATCAAAGTCCCTAGGTGGCTGGGCTGTGTGTTGAGCCCCTGACCTTCACACCTTGTCACAGTGTCAGCCCTGGATGGACAGCTGCTGTCAAACCAATAGGTGTGTAATTGGCCTGTGATTGGGGTGCTGTCACAGTGTTTACCCCAGCCAGGTTTCCAGGGGAGCCAGGCAGCCCCCTGACCCAGCCCCCTCCGCAGCTACTACACCTGCACACGGGACACTGCTCACATTTAGCATCAGTATCCACACAGCTATGCAAGTTCAACTAATCACAAAATCTACTACCCTCCACATAGAAACTTCACGAAGCACAGTTTGCACTGTCGAAATGAAATCGATACAGCAGTAGTATCACTGCCGTGCACCTTAGCAGCTCCTGGTAGCCACTTGTGACCATTATTGTTTTAATATTTGTTTTATTTGTATATTCATGTTCTAAAATCCAGCGCTTTTGAATTACATGTTAAACAATACAGTATATACTAAACAGTATCTATACCTACGTTAACTCCAGTCTCTCATTTTAAATCCTATTTTCCACAAAATGAGACACATTACCAGAAACATTAGCTGTCTTATTTCATGACTAAGAGCAAGGATGCATTTGCAAATGCAATAACAGTGCATTAGCAGTACTTAGACAAATCCATTTGGATTTTCAGTTAGATATCGCAGGAGGATTATTTACGATATATTTTCATAATATTGCATGTATGCAAATCCATTTGCAAGCCACCCTTAGAGAGCAAATAGCTTCAAACCACATTTTAAAAGCCGTTCTCAATGGTTCCCTTATCTTTTCTCTGACAATACATTTCCATTCATTTTCATCTAAAGAAAAGATCAATGTGTCCACCCAAACGGAATCACCCAAACTAATCAGAGGTTGCTACATTTTAAAACTCTCTAGAAAATCTGCATTCCATGTAATATTGCTATTGACAGCTCAACAATGCTGTATCAGGCAGCAGAACTTGTGAGCAAAACCCGTGTCATGATCTGAACCAACACACTCTATCTGGTGTTCCATTAAAGAACTGCTGTATAGTTCCGAAGCCATTCTGTTGGCGTTCCTGGTGTCTCTATGGGCTCCTGCCTCTGGTTCTGCAAGGCTTCCTTCAGTGCAATCCACTGGTATTGTCCAGCTGTCCTGTAGGGACCGACTTGCTGCCCTGGAAGGTGTGCAGTACTGAGTGAGCCTTGTTGTGGAGACAGGCAGCTGCAGCCTGCAGCCCCAGCTGGGTAGGAGGATGTAAATAGCGCTTTGTCATGGTGCTGTGAAATTCTAAGGGGATCTCTCACTTCCTCTTGCCACTTCCCCTTCCCTTGTCAGAACCCGACAAAACTGAGAGCTGCCTTGTCCTCGGAGACAGAGAAAGAAACGCGTCTGAGAAATCTTGCCTTGACCAACTGATCTTCAAGGGCGATGCAGTAGGGGCACTGCACGGGCAGTGGCTCTGTACTGAGGGGGTTGACAGCCCAAGGATGCTGGGATGGTATGAGGCTGATAATGGTAAAACTGGCTGGTTTTGTGTTGCTATACCAATGGGATGAACTCACACACACTGGAGACCGATTGCAGAACCATATGGAACGCTCATCCCACATCCACTGTGTTGCCATTGCTGGTAATGCTGCGGTCTGCTGATGGCTGTGCTGGGGTTCAGGGTAACGCACTGGTGTTGTAGTGGTATGCCAATGGTATTTTTCAAACTCTCTGTGCCGCTGTAGCCCCATATCCCAGATATTCAGGGGTACAAGCAGCCATCAAAGGGAACCCATTAATGTAGCAGAGAGCCTGTTGTAAAAATATATACATTCAAATATGTTATAAGCGCTGGAGAGTGCAAGTAGTTTGTTCCTGAATTTAGACCAAATCCAGATGCATTCAAAAAGTAATGAGACTGCCTCTGTGTAGACTGGATTTTAAGCAACTGAATTTACCATCAAGTTCAGTCCTGTACAGGCATGCTTTATTCTTATAGAATAGGGTGCATTAACAAAGCATCCTTTGAATAGGTTTAAAACAACTTTTCAATTTTTTTAATTTTTTTTTTTTTTTTTTTTTTATTTGATGCATTGATGATTTTGTAAATGTATATACAAATACATGAGTCATTTCTTTGTATTCTGTTTTTTTTTTTTTTTTTTTTTTTGAACAGCTTTTCATCACTATAGTTCTATATGGTTTACATACTGGCTATTCGAATATATAAACACATTTCAACTTTTCTTTGAAATAATGGATTTTTAGTTGTACCGCATAATAAACATCGACAACCCAAACACACTCCGGGGAACGCCCACAAATTCCAAGGAAAAATTAGAAGTGTCGATTTCCGCCAATGATATAGCGTATAGTGGAGGAGGAGGCGGTCTCTTAGTAGATGAACGTAAGTCTTAACCAACTAGATGCTTATAAAACCCAGTGATTAGTTTAAGGGCGGGGTGAAGCTATTAGGGCGGAGCCTCTTCCAAACATTCCACAAAATAAAATGCAGGAGAATTCATTGACTGATTACAATATTAGCCAATGGATGACGCTAATCAGGGGGATGGTAGGCAAAAGCGTTATGCGATGTTTCCAATCGCGTTTCTCTGTTTCATTTGTGGGCGGTTCTGCTGGCAGCATTGGAATCCTCCGCTATGTTGAAGGAGTTTAGACAGCGCTGCTCCAAGCAAGGATAGCCAAAAGTCCCGAAGAGGTTGTGGGCTTGAATTGCGTTCTTAAGACGCTTGTTTCAAAGAAAGTGTCATTTTTCATACTTCACAGAGGAGAGTGAATATTGTTTTTTTAATGCTACATTACTAACTTCTCTGCTACTACCAGCCCGGTGTGGATAATTCGCAAATGGATCGAGTGAAGAACTCAATGCAGCAGGTCCAGAACCCAATCCCAAAAGTGCTAAGCCGCCGGGCGGGAGCCAACAGCTTAGAGGCGGAGAAGGAGAACTTTGAGCGCAGCCAGGTAAGGACCGGTCACCGGTGGGATAGCGGTCTGCCCGGGCTGGGGAAACGGGAAAGGAGGAGTGCGTGGGGGAAGGGGAGGACACGCAACAGCGAAGGGTCCTGGGCGGGTAGCAGTATTATAATTGCCGTGCACATTCAAAACATTCCACGTTTTCCAGCATGTATTGCGTAATTGCAAAACAAACATTGCACAATGTGTCTTTGTGAAGCACAGATAACTTTTGTGTTTTGAAGGACAGCGCTGAGCATTTGCATAAATAACGAGTGTCAGGGTTTAACGAGGGGAATTGTCCTGTCATTTTATTAGCGCACTAAAGCAATCACTCTGCCCAACGCCTGCTTAGTTTAGATATAGTCTAACATTTGTTTTTGTTTAGTAATACGGATAATAATCACGTTTATAGTAAGTACTACTTTAGTCTTTTTTTAAGGTAGATTAGCAGCTGGAGAAACGAAATAATGTTTTTTTTTTTTTATGTCACTGTTTATATAAATAGAGTGTCGGTTTTAGTTGCCCTGCAGTTTTTTTCTGGTGTGGTGTTTTTTTTTGTAGTAATCTTCTGTACCCCAGGTAGCGGAGGCTGACGCTTTGGGACTCTCTTATTGGTGTCTATTTCAGAAGGATGATCTCCTAACTTAGGCACTGGTCTTGATGCGCTGGTCACGCTGTGTTGCCCCTTCATCATAAACCACAGCCCCGCTTCAGGGACTTGCGATATGAAAATGCATGTAGTTTGAGTAAAAGGAAAACGGCGGATGTAATTACAGAACGTGTGATTAATACAGCACCATCTTTAGACCTGTCTAAATTAAATACGTCCTGCAGTTACGACAGTGGAGTTATGCGGCACTGCTATAGGCCTCCTCTTTCTGAAGTCTGTTTTAACAAAGTCACTGCCATGCTTTTCATTTGAAATGAAACCATCTCCAAACATGAAGCAACTTTTAAGGATGGCAGTTTCAGCGAGTCATTTGTAAAGCGACTCAGTTTGTAATAAATTACGACCTGGCTGTCTGTCGGCTTGTCCACACAGAACCCTGCTTGGAATTTTTTTTTTGTTCTCGCTATTCTTGTTTTAATTTATTTTAAAGTGTATTTTTTTCTTTAACGCTATTCTTAGATCACTTCTCCTCCTAAGCGCCCCCCTCCCGCAGCAGTGAATAGAAACCCACAGAGCTGCTTCAGGTTGCTCTGCTGGTACTGCTGGAGTCCCAACACTCTGCACAGCAGAGATACTAAACTGCATGTCGCTCACTTACCCCTGTCAGTACAGCAGGAGCTAAAGCGCCCCCATTTCAGTTGCCTGAATTCCTGGGTGAATGTTGACAATCATTGTTCTTTTCGTTAGCCTTCTTCAACATGAACTAGACATTGTTGGCTTACCAGTTTGTTTACATTGTCATAGGGCTTCCTGTTAAATGAAGTTTCAGTTTGTTTTGGACAGTACACCTTTTAAGTGGTGCTCTACTAATTGGATAGGAACTCTGTGCAGAGCGATGGATCAATAACATTAACAGCAAAATTGAATGGGAGCTGGGATAAGTTTTGTGAGTGGTGAGAGTCTGCATTGAAGAAAAGACTGGCATTAAAAAAAAAAAAAAAGCAATGTAATTGGAGCAAGAGAATAATTCTGAGAAGCTAGGTCATTGAAAATGCTATTTCCACGAGAACATGCAGTCCTTCCTATTTGAGGGTAAATACAGCACCCCTATTTCAAGTATGGCTTTCTCTAACGTCCCAGTCTGTTTAAAGGAAAGTAAACAGTGCTCTGGTGCTTTGTACTTGTCCCTTGTCCTTTCAAAGGCACCACTGATTATAAACTCCAAAGGGTTTCATTTGTATATGCTGTCAGATATTGCATGTTGCACTTGCATGAGATTCTAAAACTAAAATTACTGGACACATTGGATGAGTGATACAGTTACAATGCATACCCTATTTTGTGTGTGCAAGTCTCGCATTTTCAATGTCAAAGTATTTGGTTGTTTTGCATTTCGCAGGAAATGTAAACTGGTCGTTTTCAAGCTGCGTCAGTTACAGAGGGTGTACTGTGCTTGAAATAAAAGCAGGAAGCTTGCTTGCCTTGCTAATCTCCAGTCCCTGTGCAGGCACTGTACGAATAACTGGTCAGACAACAAGATCAGATTATTTTCAGAATCCATCGATATGAGAAGCCAGAATTGCGGTGAACGTACTTGCCGTTGATTAGATGGCATATTTACAGAGAGTGCCACTGAACAGTTTGTGGAACTTCAAACAGTATTACAGTGAATCACATGTTTTATTATATTAGACAATAACTTCAAAAGTGTCTTTGTTGTTTTACCTTGTCTCCCCCCCCCCCACCTCCCCTCCCTCCAGCCACAACACAGCCTGTTTGATAATGAGCTTGTCTTCATGGTTGAAAAGTTATCAAAATATGAAAGTTTTCTATCTCTTGACTTCCCTATCCAAGCCCACGTGACACACAGAGACACTAGGACTGTTGGAAGACAGTTAACCAGATCCCACGCCTGCCCTGTTCAGGTATAGA